>JAVSCE010015385.1:0-30798 GCA_032199065.1 Smutsia gigantea
ATGTGGAGAAAGGGGAACCCTCCTACACTGCTGGTGGGAAGGTAAGCTAGTTCAACCATTGTGGAAAGCAATATGGAGGTTCCTCAAAAAACTAAAAATAGAAATAAATCCCACTCCTTGGAATTTACGCAAAGAATACAACTTCTCAGATTCAAAAAGACATATGCACCCCTATGTTTATTGCAGCACTTTTTACAATAGCCAAGATGTGGAAGCAACCTAAGTGTCCCATCAGTGGATGAATGGGCAAAGAAGATGTGGTACATAAACACAATGGAATACTATTCAGCCATAAGAAGGAAACAAATCCTGCCATTTGCAACAACATGGATGGAGTTGGAGGATATTATGCTCAGTGAAATAAGCCAGGCAGAGAAAGACAAGTGCCAAATGATTTCCCTCATTTGTGGAGTATAACAAAGAAGCAAACCTGAAGGAACAAAATAGCATCAGACTCAGAGACTCCAAGAAGGAACTAGTGGTTACCAAAGGGGAGGGGTGTCGGAGGGCGGTGGGGAGGGAGGGAGAAGGGGACTGAGGGGTATTATGTTTAGTACACATGGTGTGGGGAATCACGGGGAAAACAGTGTAGCACAGAGAAGGCAAACAGTGAATCTGTGGCATCTTACTACACTGATGGACAGTGACTGCATTGGGGTATGGGTGAGGACTTGATTATATGGATAAATGTAGTAACCACATTGTTTTTTCATGTGAAACCTTCATAAGAGTGTATATCAATAATACCTTAATAAAAAATATATGAATGTTTTATGTCCTTCCTAAAGGCCAAATGAGGCACAGAACTACCATTACACACAAACGTTATCAATGTGGTTCTATTCTTAAGAGTTTGTTGAAACAGAAAGAACAAAAGATCCTGAAGATGAAGATTTCAACAGTATCATCTATTCTGCTCTTCCCTCTACATACCAGCACCTCCTATCAATTCTGTGATATGAGAGTTTAAACCCAAACATATCTCAATGCCACTGTGGGGAAAATGGAAGTGATCCTCACCTGTCCCTAAACTACTTGCTGATATAATTGGCCTACTGCTACGCTACTGCTTCCACACCTGTAGGCAACGAGCTATTATTGACTGAGTCACTATAAAAAGAGCTCTGCCCAGTACTCTGGGCCAATGCAGAGATGGAGGTGGATTACGGACTTGCAGACTTCTAGATGTAGATGTGATTCGAGTCCCCAACTGCCGTGATAATAAAGCCAGGTATAAACCCTTTTACCCCAAGAATGTTCCACTGTCATTTCTCAGTCTCAGCGATTCCACAGTGAACTTGCCCAGGGCTGAAACCCTGAGGCAAGACAGCCACCAATCACAAAGGCTGCAAAAGATGATGTGGGGGTCAGGCAGATTCAAATTCTGGCTCTGTTACTTGCCATAGATGGGAATCCTGGCACTGAACAAGTAAGTACTCAAGAAATGTCCAGTTCATATTTCCTTTCTTTCTTCCCTCCCAGGCCAGTGCAACTGAACCTATAAAGTATTGCACAGCCCAAGGATTTTCTTGAACATACTGTATGCAAACAAAATAAAGAAACTGAATGACATATGGCTCAATTTAGTGCTCAAGGAAATTAAACATACATATGTATACATAAACATGTACCATCCAGGTACACTGGTCACATCCTACTCATCCACATACCATACAGGTATTATTTCTTCTAAGTGTTTAAAATTTCAATGTCTGAGAAAGAAAATGAATGAAATTGCTTTTATATTTCTGGATAAGCTGTCCAAAGTTCTTTGGATGAGAGAGCAGATAACTTAGCTGCCAGAGAACAAGCCGTGCTTGTCTAGAGATGGATCCTTAAAAGGAGAACTGCAGAGATGAGCTCTGAGCCCAGACCAGCTATGCAAGTCCTAATGATTTCAACTTACAACTGAGAGCTGGCTAGTGAACACTTGAGAGTTGGAAAGTGACAAGTCCTTGAGTCTACTGATGAAAGAGAGGAAGGCTCTGGGGAAAACCGGGCAGTCTTCCCATGCAGAAGGATGCTGGCAGGTGGAGGCGCTTGGCTCTACTAGGATTTACAAGGAGACTGGAGATTCCCAGTGTGATCTTTCTTCATTCTTACATAAGGTAGTAAATTGAGTCTCCTACTCTGACATTAAACTGATAATGGCAGTCTCCTACTAATTATAGCCCAGTTTTCACCTGTCTCTTTTATACTGCATTCCCCTCAGTCTTTTAGCCACTTGAACCACAGAACCAGAAAAATAAGATAATGTGTGCTTTTCACGTCTATCTTGCCAATGGGTTTCAGGCCCAGGCAAGTTCACTACGGATTCAATGTGACCAAAGAAATTGACAGCAAAACGTTCTTGGGGTGAAAGGGTTATACCCAACTTTATTGCCAGGTGGCAGGTCAGTCACTAAAATCCTGTTCACTCAGAGCGAGTCTGCATGCAGCAAGCTGGTCTCTGCCTCTGGGCCTCTCTGCCCGCACAGCCGTCCTCTGGGCCTCTCTACACAGTTGTTCCGCACAGCCGTCCTCTGGGCCTCTGTCCTCGGCACTGCCACCACTCCAGCTTCTGCTCTGCTCTCCTGCAGCCTTGCAGCTGTGCCACCATGTAACGCCCAGAGCACTGGACGGAGCTCTTTATACAGAGTCAACAGCCATGTATTGCCCACAGGTGTGCAGTGAGCTAGTCAACCAGGGCCAGGTGAGAATCCTGGCCACAGGAACTCTCATTTTATCCACAACGTCTCAACTTCATAGGATTTGCTCAAGAAAATACAATGCCTGCTATATGAACTGTGAAATCTGTATTTTCTTATTTAGAGCCTAGTCATTCACCCTCCTCTCAGATACAGTGGTTGAACTTGGGAGAGTGGTAAAAGACTTAGAGATCTTCTGCTGAAGGCAAATAAATGGACAAATCTGGTGCAAGGTTCTTACCCTCTACATGTAGTGACATAAATACTAACTGAAGGTACACTGTGGTAAGTGAAAGATGTGTATAGTAAAACCTAGAGCAACCATTAAAAAAATAAGCCAAACAGGTAAAAGCTAATAAGCCCACAGTGGAAATATGCAGTATCTTCTAATAAGCTAATAATAAGCAAGATGTTCAACTCAAACCCAATTATATGGATAATTGCATTAAATGCAAACATTCCAGTTAAAAGACAGCCTGGATTTAAAAAGCAACACAAAATTATATATGCTTTCTCTAAGAACACCACTTTAAATAGGAAGACACAGGCTAATAGTAAAAGGATAAAAAAGCATAACCATGCAAACAGTAATCAAAAGAAAGCTGTAGTGGCCATAATTTTATTGCCGGAGATTTTAACACTCTGTCTTCTCTGATTGACAAAACAAGTAGACAGAATATCAGTATAGTTCTAGAAGACTTGAAAAACACTATCGGCCAAATTGAGCTGACATTAATAGGAAACCCACCCAAGTGCTGCAGAAAACACAGCCTTCTCAAATTCACATGGAACATTCACCAAACTAGAACACATTCTGAGCCACAAAATAAATCTCAGAAAAGTTGAGAGGATTCAAGTCATACAAAGTATATTTTCTCATCACAGCAGAATTAAACTAAAAACCAATACAGAAATCTGAGAAAATCCCAGTATCTGGCAATTACAAAAGACACTTCTAACAACCTGTGAGTCATAGAAAAAAAATAACAGAAAAAGAAAATATATTGAAATGAATGAAAATAAAAGCACAATATATAAAAATTTATGGAATATATAATATGAAGATAAAAGCAGTGTTTACAGGGAAATTTGTAGCTTTAAATGCTTGTAGTTTTAAAATAAGAAAGGTCTAAAATCAATGATCTAAGCTTTTGCCTTTAGGAGCTAGAAAAAGAGCAAATTAAACTGAAAGGATGAAATCAAAAGCAGAAATAACAAAACAGGAGACAGAAAAATAAGAGTTTGAGTCAATGAAACCAAAGCCTGGTTCACTGAAATAATTAATAAAACTGATAAATCCCTAGCCAGACTAATCAGAAAAAAGAGAAGACACAAATTTCCAATGTCAGGAATGAAAGATGGGTCATCCCTAAACATCTTTATAGCCATTGAAAGAATAAGGAAATACTGCAAACAACTTTTTGCTAATAAATTCAACAACTTGGATGAAATGGACAAATTACATGACAAAGATAAACTACTAAAGCTTACTTGATAAGAAATAAATAGCCTTATAACTGTTAATAACCTTAATAGCCTTATTATAACCTTAATAGCCCTATAACTGTTAAATTACATTTTTTGTTAAACTTTTCTACAAAGAAAACTCTAGGGCCAGAAAGTTTTACTGGTGCATTAAATCAAACATGTAAGAAAGAAAAAATTACTATACAATATATTTCAGAAAACAAAAAAGCAGCACACTTCCAAAATCAGTGTATGAGGCCAATATTATTGATATCAAAACAAGACAAAAATATTACACAAAAAGTACAAATATTCCTCATGAACATAAAAGTAAAAATTCTTAACAAGATTTTAAGAAACGGAAATAAATAACATATAAAAAGAATATACCATGACCAGTTGGATTGGTTAACTCTTTAAAATCAATTATTTTTCATATTTGCAGAAAAAAGAAAAATCCTATTACCATCTCAATTGATGCAGAACAAGCATTCATCAGCCATTGATAACAACTCTGGGCAAAGTAGAAACAGAAGGAAATTTTATGAAACACCCACAGCTACCATCATACTTAATAACTGAAGACTGAATGCTTTCCCCTAAGACTGGGAACAAGCCAAGGATGTCTGTTTCACCACCTCTATTCAGCAATGTACTGGAGTTTACATTTACATTTACATTTTTTTAAATGTAAAAATCAAACGTGAAATACTTAGAGATCAATGCTTAAAAATACATGCAAGACCTTTATTCAAAAACTACAAAACATTGCTGAGAGAGATTAAAGATCACTTAAATAAATGCACAGAAGTATCACTTTCATGGATTGGAAGTTGCAATATTAAGATATTAACGCTCCCCAAATTTATTCATAAATTTCACTCAATCCCAATCAAAATTCCTGCAAGATTTTTTTCTAGAAATTTACAATCTGATTCTAAAATGTATATGGAAATTCAAAAGGATTGAGAATACCGTAAACAATTATTTAAAAGAATAAGGTAGAAAATTTACAATATTTGATTTCAAGACTTAGTATACCACCACAGTAATTAAGATTGTAGAATTGGCATAAGGACAGAAATATACAGCAGAACAGAACAGAGTCCAGAAATAGACCCACACACATATGGTCAATAGAGTTTCCGTAAAGGTTCTGTGGTGTTTCAACAGGGGGAAGGACAGTCTTTTCAACATTTGGTGCTGAAACAACTAGGGGGAAAATGAACTTTGAAAAGAAGTGCAAGACTTGTACATTGAAAAATATCCCCAAATTGATCTAGAGATTCATTGCAATCCCTATCAAAATCCCAAATTCCTTTTTCACAGAAATGGATAGGCTGATCCTAAAATTCAATGAAACTGTAAGCAATTTCAAATAGCCTCCAAAATATATTGAAAAAGAAGAACAAAGTCAGCAGACTCATACTTCCTGATTTCAAAATTTACTACAAAGCTACAGTAATCAAGATAGCAGTACTGGCATAAACATATAGACCAACAGAATTGAGAGTACAGAAATTAACCCATATACCTAGGGAGAACTGACTTTCAGCAGGGGTGCCAAGAACATTCATGCAGAAAGAGTTTTCAATAAATGGTGCTGGGACAACTGGATATCCAACCCCATGCAAAAGAATGAAAGCCTAGACCCTTACCTCACACTATATCCAAAAATGAACTCAAAATGGGTCAAAGACCTAAGTATAAAAACTAAAACTATGGGTGAGCAAAGAATGAAATCTAGTGTGCAAATGGCCTTGGCCCTTGCCAGGAGCACGGACAGCTCAGACCTGTGGAAATACAGGATACAGGAAAATGGAGAACAGCAGAGATGCAAATAGGTGGGTAGATACTTGGTGAGGGCTAATAACTTGCTTTCTTGATGCAACAGGAAGTAAGGTCATCACCAAAGGCTGAGATGGAAGAATAAAGGAGGAGTGAAACAGTCTTCGAGGAGGATAGGAGAATGAATGAACTACAGAAATGCAGGAGGATTCCCAGGCAGCATTAAGAGCCTGCCTGAGGTTCATGATCAGGAATTAAGAGCAATGCCAGTGTCACACTCAATGTTTCCTCCAGCCCAGGAGTACACCCACAGAGTAGGCTGAGACTTGGATTGAAACCGGAGCTGCGGTTTAGCCAAGCAAGTACGACAAGGCAAAAGAGGGGAAGGGGACTGAGAGTAATTACATGAAGCAGTGATTATAATGACTAACCTCTTGGAATTTATGCTATTTAAAGAGGAAAGTAAGGGGCTAGGAGATAAGGGACTGGGAGAAGGAAATAGGATCAATGTACTGTAGGTGGGAGTCAGACTGTTGAAAGGACTGATGTTATGCTAAAGAGCAGAAAAATACAGTCACAGGTCGCAACTCTTACTACAGTTGACACAGTAGGGAAGTATGTTACATTTCTCCACCATCTGATGAAACTATAAGGGATGCTATAGGCTCCTAAGTGGTAGGAAGGACATAGGGCTGAAAAAGATTTCAACAAAATTTTTGATGGCCAAACTGATTGTAATTTAGTAACAGTATGAGATACCATTTATTAGAGCCACATCACTTTCTAGCTATGTGACACTGAGTTCTCAAAATGCTGGGGCTGTTTTCTTATCTGTACAATGGAGATGATAACAGTAACCACCTCACAGGATGAGGGGTGAAAGAGTTAATAATACATGAGAAGCACTTAAACTGTGCTTGGCACCTAGTAAGCAATTAATAAATGCCTGCTATTAGTAATATTTTTATTATGTACTACTGTTTAATATTGTACGTTTTTTATTTATTTAAAGATGCAATAACAAAAACAGACCGTTATAAAGGCAATAGTCTCAGTGGGGAAGAGTTCAAAGACTCAAGTATTAAGTCTGGCTGAGGCTCAAGTCATTCCAAAAATTTTCTAAGTACTTTGCCCACCCTGCTTCTGTTTCTCTACTTTCTGGGGGCATGGGAGAAATGACATGTACTATCCAAAAGGGCAGTGAGCTCACAGCAATTCTATAAACATTGACCTTGCTATTGGGTAGTGAGTTCAACTTCATCCTAAACTCAATTTCCAGGTTCTGTGTCAGCACCTCTACTTCCTGCCCACACAGTTGGCTTCAGTCACATAGAATAGCAACTCCTTTAAAAAGACACCTCAGGAAAGGGTGCTTTTTCTTATTTAGGAATATTTTACATGTCCACTTAGGAACAGATCAGTAAATTCAAATAAGATGCTGGTTATTGGCCATTTTATTACTCCACAGGTCATTGAAGGAGGGAGGAGAATCACGTAATTGCCTGCCTATCACCTGACAGCTATTCAGACTGTGGGGCTGTCGGAATCAAGCCCACAGGAGACTCCTCTGTGGGATATAACCCCAGATAGATGTCCCAGTACCACTGGATTGCTGTCTGTTTGACAGTTTGTTTGCAGGGCCCCAACAAAGCAAAAGCACCTGGCTGAGTAGAGCCATGACTAGCTGCCTCTAACAGGCCTGGCTTGAAATGTCTCCAACCCACCCCCTTCGAGTGTTTCTTTTAGAGTGGCTCAGATTGTGGATCCAAGATAAAAGTTTCTTATGTTCCAAGTCTAGCTACTGGCAGAAGCAATCATCACATAAGAAAGAAAAATGGGAAGATGCAGTGCTCCTGGAACCAGTGAGACATATTCAGATTGCTTCAGAATTGAAAGCTGGGAGAAAAGAACATGGGTTCCTATGAATCCTAGTGCCTGGTGTGATTTATTTAGCAAATGTCCTTTGCAGTTGGGGCTGAGCTCAGAGCTCTTTATAGTTTGTAATTGATCTATGAGAACAAACCAAATTCATAGGAGAGGCTTGTTGATCTTTTCCTGTGGTATTCTTGTAACAACTTACAAAGAAGTTTTGACCTAATAATAGTAGATATTATCCAGCAAAGGGGTAAAAGGGTAAAAGTATTTCTGGGCAAACTTTGTGGACCACAACCTATTATGTACTTTAATACTTCACCCAATCAGAACAATGGTTGGGGAACAGGGGGTGGGGGGTGGGATTTGCTATGAATCAGTTCACTTCCAGGTGTAACAAATTACTGGGAATTACAACAGACAAGAACAAAACAAATAAAATCCACATATGACTATGGAATGACATGGAACAATGAAGACATTAAAAAACTAGTTATGAAATGATATAAACACAGTATGATTTCCACTATCTTAACATACCCATTCATCTACAGAGGCAAAAATCTAGAGGAATACATACCAAAGGGATCATGGGGAACTTCCGCTTTCTACATTAATGTTTAAAAGCTTTACATTGAATATTGTGATTATTTCTGAGATTAGGAAAAAAAAATCAGGAAGAACTCATGGTTCCAGTTTAACAAAACAAAACACCCCACTGATTTAGAAACCACAAGGTCTGCTAACTTCTGTTTCTGCAGAGGATCTATTAGTTCATCCTTTCCAACTCCATCACCTGCCGTAGAGCATTTTTTTCTTTCCTTGTCCGACAAATGCTCTGAATTTGTCCTAAACCTGCTGGTCATCTTACAAGCCATCTTCTTTCAAATTAATTTCTTCCAGAGAGTCAATACCAAGCTACCTTTGCCAACCCTTCAAAAATCACTAGAATGAACTATGTATCGAACCCTTTTCCAAAACAAATTACTTTTGTCTTCACCCTGATAATTACCATCATTTTTCATGTGTATCTACACTGAACAACTTCTGTTTGTTACCTTTTCTGTACCATGGGCCATAAATACTCAAGATAGACTTAAAAAAACTTTCTCAACTAACAGATTTGGCTTGTAATACTGTTTGACAGTAAAAAGGTTTAGTCTCACATGCCAACTCAGCTAGTTAATATGGACTGGACACTGGGAATGCTGGGTTGAAAAGGATTCTGAGTCCATGTAGAGTTCCATAATAAAGAGTAAAATATATTTCAGTAATGTCTGCCAGGAGCAAAGAACAAGATGAGGGTCAGTGGCTCTTGCCTCTCTGCAATGCCATGGCTACAGAGGCTGCAGCTGGTGTGACCCATATTGTTCTTCTTCTTGGTCTATGTGAAGTCCAGTCACTGCAAAACGTTGCTATATTTGAAGAAGGTGTGGGTGTGTGTATGCGGTGGAAGGAGGAAGAAGGTATCTCTTTTCTTCTCTTGAGAATCTTTATTGTTCTACAGCAATTCAAAGGAGAATGAGATTGCAATTTAAGGGGATGAGAAAGATGATTTCATTACAAGGAACTTCCAAACTGAGTCAAATTTCAATTCTTAAGACCTTGGGCTGGTTTCCTCGTCACCTCACAAACACACCCTCCCTATTCTCAGTTTAATCACAATTGTATAAAATCAACATACCCACACAGTAATTTTTCTTCATGTTCCTGAAAGTATATTCAACATCAGGGGTTCATTCACCTTTCTCCTTACCTGGCTTCCCCACTTCACATGGGACCAAATTATAGGTAAGACAGGAGGCCTGGGCTTACCATTTCATCTCATAAATCATTCTTAAGAGTACAATGCCCTCTTTGAATTTTTCCTACACACAGATGGTGCAGAATGACAGTAACTCAAAAGAGGGCCTTCTAGATTTTGGGTAGGTTCACTTGACACATTTTCTGAAACTACACATTTACCAATTCTTTATTTACTGTAAGAATACTGTGGAAGAGTTCAGAACAGCACTGTCCAACAGAACTTTCTGTAATGATGGAAATGTTCTATAGCTGTGCTGATCAATTATGGTAGTCATGAGCAATCTGTGGCTATTGAGCACTTGAAATGTGGCTAGTATGACCCAGAAACTAAATTTTACATTTTAACTAATTGTAATCTAAATAGCTATATGTGTCTAGTGGCTACTGTGTTGAATGGTGCTGCCTAGAAGAAAGAATAAATCCAGCCTCTCAAGAAAATGGAAAGCTCTAAAAGTTTATCCCGTTAACTTCCCTCTGCATATCCTGACTACAGAGGAAGAGTTAAGCCTTCTGTTGCCATAGAAATGGATCCTTGCCACAGTGTGAGCCCCCAAGAGGTACAGTGCTGAAGCATTTCCCTACATGACTCAGGAGCTGCTCTTCCTCTGGGAGTAGAGAACAAAATTATGATGGGCTTCCAACTTCCTGCCTCCCTATTCAGAGTGCTTGTTTGTTCAACATATAATGCCAGTGATATGGTCCCATGGAATTTTTGAGCAGCATAAGAACAAATAGTACCTAGCCAGCCCCACGTACTTTCCCAAAGAGGAAAACTAGAACCATGGAACTAAGATGATTTACTCATTTTTGTTTTTTCTTACATAATTGATGGCGATAAATAAACAATTCACCAATTTATTTCAAGGAATTTATAATGTAATTCAATGAAATATAAAACTCAATGGATGGATTAAAAAGCAGGTGAAGAAGGAATTAATGTACTGAAAGATGGAGATAAGAAATTACCCAGAGTGCAGCACACATAAATGGAAAAAAAGAAAGAGTTTAAGAAACATGAAGGGTAGAGTAAGAAGGTCCAATATATGACTTTTAGGATTTCCAAATGGAAAGATCAGAGAGAATAAAAGAAGGGAAAATTTTGAAGGGATAAATGGCTGAGAATTGCCGGGATGCTTTGAAAGACATGAAATGTCAGATTCAAGGACAAATAGCAAGCAGGATACATAAAAATAAAGCAAACAGTGAATACATGACAGTAAACTTGCAGACCACCATGAACAGAAAGATAAAAAAGCAATCAAGACGTTAAAAAAAATTAACTCAAAGAGTTGAGAAGCAGACTTCTCAATTGCAATATTAGAAGCCAGAAGATAATAAAACAGAATAATAACTCCATACAATTGCAGAGAAAAAAATAATGGCAAATGCAGTTTTTATATCCAGCTAAATTATCATTCATTGGTTATGGCAAATAAAAGCACTTTTAGGCAAGCAAAAAAGGTTTACCATTAATGGAATCCCACTAAAAAAATTTTTTAAGCCTAATTCTGGAGGAAATAATTTAACTCAGAAGGATGAAGTACGATGAAAGAAGAAACAGTAAAGTAGGTAGATGAATCCAAACAAGCGTATTTATCAAACAAAAACAACAAGAACTCTAGAGTATTAAAAACAAAATGGAATTACAATACTGAACCAAAACAAGTGGAAGACAAACTGTGGGTTCTTACATTATTTGGGAAGAGAGTTGAGATAATAATTTGACTTTAGATTTTATTTAAGTATTCAGGCCAAAAAATTTAATAGTAGTCTCTAAAAGTACTGAAAGCTTCCAGATGGTGGCAAGTGGAAGGAGTTAAAAATGGAAATATGGGAAAAAGAAAAATCCAAGCTATCTAACAGAAAGCAGGAAAGGAGAAAAACAAAAACAAAACACATTGTACAAAACAAGATGCTAAATAATATATTTATTAAGATAATAATATAAAAGATATTAAGCAAGTTATTATAACAATGTAATTGTAACCACAAAACTTTTTAAATGGGTTAAACTTGCCAACTGAAAGACAGTCTCAGATTAGGTTGAAAAAAATCCAACTATGTGTCATTTACAAGAGACACATCTAAGACATTAGAATTTAGGGATTGAAAGTCAAAGGACAAGATACCAGGCAAATATTTACAAAAAGAAAGCTTGAATTAGTCAACAAAACAGACCAAGGGAAAAAGTATTATTATGGATAATGATGCTCTCTACTGAAACAATTCTCCAGGAAGATATAGATAATTCTAATCAACTATGCACTTAAGAGAACTTGAGAAGTTGGTAAACCCATAGTCATAAATTTTAACATAGTTTACTCAGGAACTGGGAGATCAATAACACCAAAATTTAGTAAGATATAGAAGATGTGGAAAACAACTGATTAGCTTGATCCAAGGATATACAGAATCAAATCTCAACCAACAATTAGAACACATCTTCTCAAGCACAAATGAAATACTTATGGAAGCTGACCACATAATATGCCACAAATAGAGTATCAATAAAACCAAACAATCAGTATCATACAGACTTCTCTGTGACTATAATGCAATCAGGTTAAAGACCAACCTAAGAAACATTTGAAATTTTAAAATATACTTGTAAATAACTCATGAATCAAAGAAATATTAGAAATTAGAAAATACCTACAGCTGAATTATAAAGATGAAAATTATGGGATCCAGATAAAAAAACGCTCTAAGGAAAATTCTAAAGCCTTAAATGCCTACTTTAGAAAAGGAGATTGAAAAATCATGAGCATAGGGTCCAACTCAAGTTAGAAAAAACACAGAATAAGCCCAAGGAAAGAAGGAAAGACAAAATATATTTAAGAGCAGAAAGCAATAAAATAGAGGCAAAAAGGCAATTGATGAATCAAAAGCTGGCCCTTTAAAAGTAAACTAATAAAACAGAGTTCTGGCAAGAATAAAGAGAAAAAAATACAAATAACATTAGGAATGAAAATGGAGCCACAAAATAGAGACTGACACAGAGATTGCCTTGAAGTATATGCCTTATCAACACTGACACAAGAACAGAAAACCTGAATAGACTTTGAAGAACTTGAATCATTAGATAAAACCCGGCTCGCCAAAAAAAGTCCTAGGCCCATATAGTTTTACAGGAGTATTTTATATGCATGTTCTGCCAAGCATTCAGAGTACAGATATTTCCTTTTCTGTTTCCTCCAGATCTGCTTTCCTCTCTGATCTATGTTCCACAAGGCTAACAAGTCTGGATAAGGTTCCCTTATCTCCTAAACTTCTGTTGGGTTTGGCCAATGAGAAGCACCAGCAGTAGACTATAGGACAAGATGATAGAGAAGTTGGAGTACTTATTACTTGGCTCCCTCTCTGCCTTGCCATGACATGGCATTAGTTTCATTCTTCTATATAAGACCACAGTTCTGTGGCACATCTCTCCCAGGGCTATAGTTCTCACCACATTTGATAACAGTCCTTCACCATGCACTTCAGATCTAGGAGTGGTAACAGCTTCCCACTGTGGCCAATCTATGGATAGTTCACCCATCCACTGTTCGTTTCTTTAATCCTGCCTACTGCAAACTGTCTCTTCAATAATATTTGATTCAATTACCCCTCTGAGTGTGTCCTCTGTTGGCAGTAAGAACTCTAACATGCTTTTATAAACATTTTTCCAGAAAAGAATGTACATATATTACTAAACTCCTTTCAAGAAGCTGCATTCATCTTAATGAGAAGAAAAATAAATTATGAGTGAAATTTTATAATAGATATACAGAAATCCCCAAGTAAAATGTTAACATATTAAATCTAGAAACATATTTAAAAATTCACAACCAAGTAGGGTTTATTTCAAGCACATAAGGATAGATTACAAAACCTATTAATATAATTCACTTCATTAATAAAAGGAAAAAGACCATATGAATAAATGCAAAGGAAATTTTTGATAAAATAGCCATTTATGATACTTAATTTAAAATTAAGACTAGAAGGGAATAAAGGATATCTACCAAAACCATACACAATGCTTCCAATGCAAGAAGCACTCCCTTGAATAGGAGAAAAACAAGTATGCCCATGATTATAGATTTAAATAAGCTTTTTACTGTAGGAACTAGTCAGTGATCTTAAAATAAGAAAGAGAAGTGACACATAAAAGGATTAGAAAAGAACAAACAAAACAGTCATTATTTGCAGATGTGACTCTCTGTAGATGTAGATTTCTCTGTAGACCTATAAGAGTTCAGGAAGTCTGCTGAACATACAAGGAAACTGAAACAATTATTTACAAATTTTTAAAGGTACTGTTTACAGTAATCACCAAAAAACTCTAAGGTACCTAGTGATAAGTCTAACAAAAGGGACTCAAGATCTTAAAAAACTTATAACCTTTATCCAAAGACATTGAATAATAATAAAAGGTTACATTTACTGATCATTTATTATCTGCTGGACCCTTTTGAATGATGTGGATATGCCTATAAACTCATTTAATTCATACGACAGACCTGTTTGATAGATAAAATTAGTATTAGCCTCACTTTAGAGCACAAGGTTCCGAAACTAAAAATCAGCCACACTGGGATTCAAAGCTAAGGTATTCTGGCTGCAAGCCTGCAACCTTAACCACTGCCCCTCACTGCCTCTCCCAGGAGGTGGGGAAAGGGGTGTCTCATTCCTCCCATTAAAGCACCTCTGGCTCAGCCTAGCCAAGCCTCCAGAAAACATTCTCCTGTCATACCGTGGCAGACTTGACCTGAACTCTCCAGCCCAAAGCTGTCTGAGAAGACCCTCAACTAAAGGACAATAAACCCCCCTTTCAATAGGTACTGATCTATGTCAGTTCACATAAGGGTACAGACCAACTCTGATGAAAGCAGAGCTCAGTATTAGGCCTGGCCACCCCTTCAGACACTGCGTCACTTGGTTTTCCCATTCCCAAGAGCAGGTCAATGTAGATTACCCAGACTTGAGAAGTTTCATTTAATATGACCTTAAATTGCTTTGTAGAGTCAAGAACTTAATAGACATTCATCTATTTGTGTCTTTGTAGTAACATTTGAGGATTCTGGATGATGGAAATGCAATATTTATTTATACAAATTTTGCAACTTTTCTGTAAGTCTGAAATTATTTCAAAGTTTCAAAAACTGTTCTTTAAAAATTCTGTTCTTATATATTAAGTCCATTCCCATCAGATTCATAGGTAGACTCAATTTTAAAAAGATGGCAATTGATAAACTCAATGTAATTCCGATAAATATCTTAACACTTTTTCCCCCATAGAAGTTGAGGGATTCTAAACTTTACCTGGAAGCCACAAGTGCCAAAAATAGCTAACCAGTTTTTGTTTTTATAGTTGTTGTAACCTACAGAATTGTTTATTCTGCTGTTTGCAATACAAAAACATAGGGAAATGTTATTGTTTGCAATATTGTAGGGGAAAAAATTGAAACTGCCCATTAGGGTTGGTTTGCCAGATGTCCTGTCATTAAGAACACTAGCTATCAACAAAGCAGTTCCCCCGCACTTTGTACTTCATTTTGTTGATTCTATCCGGATTCCCTTATTTGTCCCCTAGAAAGCTTCATTTAGACAACACAGCTTTGCAAAAGAATAAATAACACGATGAAAGGATTTGCCCTTCTACACAGCACGACTAAACTACAGTAATTAAGAAAGCATTAGCACAAGGAGAGACAAATTGACCAGTGGAACAGAACAAAAAGCCCAAGGAACAATCCATACCTGGTAGGAAACATGATAAACGATAGAGATGGCTTTGTAAATCAGTAGGAAAAGACTTTAACATTCCTCACTGGCTGCTGAAGAACTGGTTATTCATAAGGAAATAGAAAAATATATACTCATCTTACCCCATTCAAACAATTTAACTGTCCTTGGGTTAAGTACTTAAATAAAAAAGGTAAATTTTTTTAGATTTTAAAAGAAAATATAAGATAATACCTTTATGTCTTCTTTACCTCTGGGAAAGAAATTTTTCTTAAGCCACAAAATGCACAAGCCAAAAGGGAAAACACTGAAATATTCAATTATGTTAAAATTAAGTTAACTGAGAAACCACAAAGAGAATAAAGAGATAAGCCACAAACTGGGAGAAATACATTTGCATTACATAAGATGACAATTATCAGGCAATGAGACAAAACAAAAAAAACACAAATTCATACCAGCTAGTAAGAAAAGGATGAACCATCCAACGTGAGTAAAAAACTGAAAAAGCATTTCATAGAAGAGGAGACATGATGATTAAATATATAATATTAATATACCAATTATATATAAATATACATTATCAAATATATAAAAATGGTATACCATTTCACACCCATTAGAGCTTGCCAAATTTAAAGTATGACAATATCAACTTTTGGCAAGGACATGGAACCAGTGAAAATATGCTATTTGGGGAGTGTAAACTGGTACAAGCACACTGGAGATCTACTGGGCAATATTTCATTAAGGGCTGACGATACATAGACCCAGCTATGTCATGACTAAGGATGTACCCTAAAAAATCTTTCACTCAAGTATTTAAGGAAACAAAAACATTCTCGAAGCAACTGAAAATAACTTCAATATCTACTGATGAGAATGGATCAATAAATGGTGATATTTGTGGTATATTTATACAGTAGAGTACAGCAATGACAGTGAATATTAGAGCGATGTTAGTACAATAGATTTGTAGATCTCAAAACCTTTTTGAGGTGTATATATATGTATATATGGATATGAAAAGGTGGAGATATGATAAAGTTACATGAATTAAAAAACACTGTTTTGGACAGACACATGCAGTGAAAGTATGAAAATAGACAGGCTGATAAACAGGAAAGTCAAGGCAGCAGTTACCTTTGAGGAGGCAAGGAGAAAAAGGGAATTGGGCACGGTACATACGATTACATCTGTAATGTTTTATTTATTAATCTGCTTGGTAGATAAGCATATCATTTCTTTTGAATGCCTGGGATAGTTCAATTTTTGAAAAGATTCCAAGAGACCAGAGCTCCTATTTAGAGTCCCACCACTATCCTATTTCCTGAAATGTGCAAGTGAAACCAAAATCGAAATAGCACAAGCTGCTGTGACTTTTCCATCCTGCAATCACAGGAATGAAACTTTAGAGTTCATCTAATAAAAGTGAAGGGACAGGAAAAGGAAGGGTCAGTCCAGCCTAGATCCCACAACAAGACATACCTCAGAAAGAGAGATAGAGTAATTTGTTATTCTGAGAGTTTTGAACTTTTAGGCAAAAGATACTTTGTAATTACGCCATTAGTTAAAAACGTTGAGTTTCTACTATATATCATAAGAAAAATTAGTCCTCTCAAAACAGGGATTCCTATTGCTTTTCCCCTGTGGTTAGTCACCCTTGAAGGATGTGTCTGTAATCCTACAGGCCTGATCCCTTCAGGGCCCAGAACCTGCTTCCTAGTTCTGCACTTGTGCCCTTCTCTCCATTAGTTATTGCTGGCTCTTAGGCATCAAATACTGACTTCCTGTTCCGTCTACTGAGCTTTTGAGACTTGGAACTGGTAAGAGGCTTTGAAGAAAAGTACAAAGCCAGGTAAACACGGTGTAAGAGACAGGTATGAGTTTCTGAAGGAACGCAAATCTTAACAGTTGTAATAACCTTTGAGATTTTTCTCATCTGTAGCTCACATAAGACAGTGGTAAGACACAGTAAACGAACAATTGTAAGTCACTGCAGTTGCAAACAATTTAACTCAGGTACCGACAGGCAGAGAGGTTGAGGACAGGCACTGTGGTCGCTGATATCATAATCCTGGCTTGTTAGAAACTCGCTAGTTTCCTTTACACCATCTTACAAAAAGACTGAACGGGTGACGTGCTCATTTTGGATGTCAATCAAAGTGCTTTATTAGACCTAATGTCTTAAGAGCACAGATGACCTTGTATAATCCCCTCTTTGTAAAGGAGTTCCATGGTCAGTGCCCAGCACCACCATTTCACAATATGGAGAAAGCAGGCACACTCATGACTCTTCAATTCTCATCATTAGATCCACAGTCATCCCTTAATCCAGAAATCTGATGCTCTTCCTGTAAACAGCCTCAAGCCCTCTGACCCAAGGCCTGTTTCATGATCCTTTTACTATACTACATGTATTTTAATGAACTGAGTTTGAATGTTGAAATGCCAATCTCATTGGTCATGCTACTACAGCAATTCATGGAGCACAGGCCTCCCCATTCTATTCTGCTGCCCTGCACTTTGAATTCAGGGCTCACTGTCAGCATGGAAAACACCAGAGTTCTTATATGGCAGCCTTTGGTTATGTTCCACTGAAGGATTTATCATCCACAACCTACTCAAATCCCTCCCCCAACAGCTACCAAAAATTCCCCTGGTGAGAAATGCTATTATGAGAAGGAGTGGCTGCTTTGTGACTCACACAGTTTCATTAAAAAGATTTTTTTTTCAGACAGATTTTCAATAGAAGAATCCAAAGGTTTTCCAAAGATACAGCAAAAACAGAACAGCTCATAATACTATTTCTCAAAGGTCTGCCACTTCATAGGAGATTCTATACCTTAAAGTACTGGAGATGCTTAGATTCACTATCCTTTTATGTTGCACTTGGCCTCTGGGCTGAGAGGAGGCAGGAAGCAATGAATTAAACGCAACCAACACGACTGGGCTCGCCAGATATGAAGAAGGAAGGCAGCTAGCGCACAACCAGTCCTCCTCACAGACCTTAGACTTGTAGTTCTCCAGGGCACCTGGCTGCAAAGATATGAATGTTTCCACCACATTTGACCAGGATTGAGGAAAACCTAATAATATACAGTGTACATGGGTATTTGATGATGCATGTTACAGTAGTGGGCAGTGTTATAATACAGTTTCTCTGAAAGGCTGACTTAGCTGGTATTATACCGTAGCAGGCACTGAAAGTGTAAATGATCTCAACAGAATGGAACAATATCACAGGAAGCTAATTTGTATTTATGGGAGACAAGTACTTCACTGGTTTAGCTGGAATCCCAAGAATGCCCTCAAATCCTTGCAGGATCTTCAGAGAAACTTAGTTCTCTATGAGAAGGGGAAAGATTCTCTGAGAGGAAAACAAATGAGAAGAGCTCCAAAGAGCTGGGAAATGTGGGCAAGATGACCAAGCTGGCTGGGGTCTAGGGCTCTTGGGTTCTTGTACTTCTGCCCCATACCACGTAGGCAACTCCAGATTGAAGTTTCTCTCACGTGCTAAAAAATCATCTTGGACCATAAAAGATACTGTACAGTACAGAGGTGACTGATTTCAGAAAAACTCTTTGTAAAATGTGGCTTATTTAATTATATTTGTTAGAGGGGTAAAGGTACTACCAACAAGAGAGCTGGAGCCATGCTATGACAAATCTAATTCACTAAGATCAAGATGATTTGGTTCTCTAAAAATCATCCTTCAGAAATTAAGGTATCACTTTGCAGCCAGAGTCCACATACAGTCCCTCAGTATGAAGCACTCCTTCACATTCTTTATTTTGAGCAAAAAATACTCAAATGTAACACAAATTTAATAATTATTCCAGGGGGAAATGACATGTTAGTCACCAATGTTGGTTTTCATAAACAAAGCTTTAAAAATTACTTGAAATAGCACTAATGTGTCAATGTGGTGGAGCTCAGAGACACATATTTATAAGATGAAGCAGAAAAAGAGGAAAACTGTGCCTTAAATTTCCTTTTGGGTTTCTGCGGCTTGGGATAAATTTTATAGAGATGGATTACGAAAATGGTGGGTCATGCTTCTAGATAAGTGTTCTGTGACCTGAAAGAAAAGTGGCTCTAGGGATGATGAAGAAACTGAAGTCAAAGATACACATAAAGAGTTTGAAAAAGTTTTTCTTTTGATATTCTCATTGAGAATACAGTGGACCACTTATATGAGCAATTTCTTAATAGACACTTGGCTGAAACCACAAAGAAAAGATTGCCTGCCCTAGACCAGAAATAAGCGTTTAGGAAAAGAATGAATACTGAGTGTGAAGAACAGAGGGGATCTATCATCTGTGTGGTAGCCTCATGGACAAAAGCCTGAATTTGTTTGTTTATTCAACAGAGGAGCTGATGAAGAAGGTAAAATCTTCCACAAGCTGCAATATGCAGATTCTCTGAGGAGTGAGGCAGCCAAGATTCTTAGAAAGAACAAAGTAATGTTAGTCACCCTTATAATACCTATTCCCAGCACTTAACACACCACAGGCCCTAGAATACTGGAGGATCCATAAAACCCAGCAGAATAAATGAATATCTTAACAAACCTCCACACGCATACACAAAAAGTCACATACTTTTGGGTCAGTAAGAGAAAAGGAAAAAAAGGTATTTTGTCCAGTTAAAGTCTGGATTCATCTTAAGATCTTGACTTGTCTAGCTGCTGGCTGGAGATAGAGAAAAGAGGATATAATTGAGTCAGCCGTTCTTTAACACAAGCAGCCAAAGGCAGCTGTGCCTTACAAGAAAAATTAGGGGGAAGACAAGCACAGAAGGAGAGGACACTGTCACAATTTCCTTCTGTGCCGAACAACTAATTCTCAGGGCCACAGCAGACTGGCTCAGGCCTATCTGCAGAAGAAAAAAGCTTAGTTCCATGTATAAGAAAAGTGTCAAATAATGACCCATGTTCTTGCTGGATGAATCTACCCTCAGGGAGCACGTTAAAAGAAAATCTGTATGGATCCTGCTTAGGAAATATCTGCTTGGTTTAGTAATGTTGAAAATAATGCTAATGAAAGCACCAAAAAAAAGCATTCAAAGTTCTTTCTCTATTTGGGGAGAGAAAAGCTAAATCTGTGATAGTTTCGGATCTAGGTCTTATGAGTAGAGTTCCAGAATTGTTTGTTACAAATTCAGATTCTAGAGTCTCTCCTTAGCTCTATGGAATTCTGGGAGTGAGGTCCAGTCATCTGCATTGTTAACAAGCCCCCTACAAATTACAGAGCAGTCAGGTTTGAAAACCCTCTGAACCATTCACAGAAATCAGGAGAGCTCTTACTTGTATCTGCTTGTTATAGATCAAGAGTGCACTATAAATTCTTACCATGCCTCCTCTAAGTTGGTGTTTACAGGTGTTCCCCTTTCCTTTTTATTCCCAACAGAGGAAGATTTTACTCTTTAACAACTCCAAGATCACAAGGTAAACAGCCTCATCAGTCTAGAAACTATCTCAGCTGCTGCTTTAAGATTAAACTTGGTTCTTTATTTGCTTCACACTTGGGGTTGGTCATCAGGTTATTCATTCATGCCCCCGACTCACCCCTCGCCAACTGCTGATTCAAGGATAAACCTGTGTCTTTCCAAAGTGAAAACTACTGAGTCTTTGAGAAGTCACTTCTCAGGGACTCAGCCTATTCCCACAGCATTCACTAGGAACCACTTGATTCAGACGAGGCCATGCAAAACTTGGAAAGGAAACATCCGGAAATTTATTCTCATCCATTATTCGAAAAGCCTGGGTTTAAGATTTAAGTTTTCGGCTAACTTCAAGACTCTAGTACCACAACTTTAATGACCCACTGTCATTAAAAACACCCCTGTTTAAGGGTTAGTAGTAGGATCAGGACCAAGAGCTCATTTAAGTCACCACTACTTCCCCATGAAGTTTTTTCCCATATTGAAATTGTCAAAATTAAAGTTTATTTTTATAATTGATAATTATAAATGATGGTGCCTAATGAGCTTGGTTTGAGTATCACATTCATAAAATACAAAGCACGTTCTTTCCCCAAAAGGAAGTAGAGTTGCATTTCTTTGGTTAAGAGTGGCCTGGCTCAGAGTATCCCCTGTGACATAATTGAGGGTGTGTATTTAATAGCAAAATGTAAACATCACATAAAGCAAACACTTTAAGAGTGAAACCATTGTTTCTTGCAAACACCTTTCAAACCTCAGTGAGGAAGACTTAACTGTGACCTTCAAGAAATTATTTTCTCCCCA
The DNA here is from genome assembly GCA_032199065.1 of Smutsia gigantea. Lineage (NCBI taxonomy): Eukaryota > Metazoa > Chordata > Mammalia > Pholidota > Manidae > Smutsia > Smutsia gigantea. Next base: position 21,597 of record JAVSCE010015385.1, read on the forward strand.
AAGGAACTTTTTTTTCTTTTATAGAAAATAAGCCTTCATGGTAATAGAGAACTAAAAATTCTGCTTTTAAAAAGTCTTCATTAAGAATAAACTTTTGCAGGGCAAGGGACCCCATCATGCTCTTTGGAGACCACAAAATGCTTTTCTTTCTCCAAAAACCGTGTAAAGGACTATTACTCTAGCACACCTAAGGTGAGGCACAAAAAGGCTTTCGGATCCAATCCAATGGAGTTGGCAACTCTCCCTAATTATTTAAAAATACAGAAAAATCACTTGCAAACCCCAGAGTGGCAGCAAAATAGAACACAGGAGATACCCTGCTAGCATGTTCAGAGACTTATCAAAAGTCACCCCAGTTGATGGCTTGATGACAACAGAGAACAGTTTAGATTTTTCTGAATATGCATGTGTATATACACAAACGGGAAGAAGCTGGAGTGAAACCCTCAATGACCAGCCATTTTATAGCAGGAACCAGAAAACAGGCATCCTCTTCCTTCCAACATGGTGGATCCTCTGTTTTTTATCCCACTTCCAGAAATTTGCATTCTGAGATAAACAGGACTGTAACAAAGGAATAACCAGGTCTTCAGAATACCACCCAAATAGCCTTTAGGAGTTAAACACTTCACAACAAAACTTACACTTTAATGTAGAAGGGAAGGGACTCTACTCAGATCCTATTTAAAAAGTAGCTCTTCTCAATGGCATTCATTATTATGAACTTCCCATCAGTGTAGGTCAGATTTCAGTAGTGAGCACTGGCATTTTGGGGAACAGTTCACACAGGTCTAAATCTCTTTGCCCAGCAAATTCTGGAGATGAAAGAAGGCAGAGAATTATGGAAGGGTCTTCTATAAAGTGGGAACGCCACTTTCCATTTGTCTGTTATCTGGCTTTTGTAAACACTATCTCATGAGACCCTCACAGCAACACCCCTGCAAAGTAAGCAGGACAGGTATTATCTCTATCTTACTATCAGAAATGATGACTGAGGCTAAATGACTCACTTGCCCAAGGACGTAAGTCAGACAGTTAATTGGTAGCCCAACAGGGAGATGAGCCTAGCCCTCTGACTCTCAGGCCACTGCAATCTGCAGGATACTACCCAGCTTCCTTATTTTGGGGATGAGAGACAGCAGAAGGTAATGGCTCACAGCCCAGGTTCTGACACTTGCAGACCTGTATTCCAATCTCAGCTCAGCCACCTGTTTGTTACCTGACCTTAACATCCCCCTAAACCTCAGTTTCCTCATCTGTAAAATGGGAATAAAAAACAGTCTTACCTCACAGAGTTATAGTGATGATTAAATGAGATAATGAACTCCAGGCACGCAACAAATATGTGTGTCAGACAAACACAGTGCATGAGTTCCAATAGTGGTCAAGAGGCACAGTCCTGATCTCATGGAACTTAAAATTTAGTTAAATGGATAAATGCTTATAAAGTATGATAAGTGCTATTAAGGTAATAGGTGAGTGACTGGAGAGATTAACAGGAAGGAGCCAATTTTTAAGAGTGGTCTCTGAGGAGAAATTTAAGTTGAGCCCTAAGGCATCAGAAGAGCTACCCATGTACAGAATGGAAGGAAAAGTATTTTAGGCATAGAGAACAGAGCATGCAAGGGTCACTGCCCAGGGAACAGTAACTGGAACCAAGAAAAGACAAATATGACTGCTTCATATCCTCACAGGATTTGGGGAACAACCTTTCAGGGCTGGTGGCTGAGGATTATTACATCTATTTTTAAAATACAAAGATGAGGCTCGAGAAAGTGATGTGGCTTGCCCAAGGTCACAGCTACTCAGTGGAGGAGCTGGGACCCCAGTACTCTACCTCCTGACACAGCATCGGCTCACTCCCTTTAAAGAAGCCTTGTGCACACTGAACTCCCCCACTTATTTCACTGACAGCTGTTCTCTCTGCCTGTGAAGAGTTCCAAAAGCCCCGTGAAAATGCAAGCATCACATCAACTCCAGGCATCCAGTCAATAGTGCACTGAAATCCTTACCCTTCCACTCTTACAACACAGCAAGAATTGCAGACCTTACTCAAAGGCTCCAAAATAGAAACAAGCTTCTCTTCTTCCAGCAGTGAACAAGAGAGGAAAGGGATGCCCTGGAAGAAAGATCCTGTGGCCCGTTTCAGAAGGTGAGACAGAACCACCATTGCAGAAGAGTGAAAATAGGACAGTTCATCTCAAATGAAATGCATAGGACAGACTACTTTATTTGAATAAAAGAATGAATTCCTAAAGCAAGTTCTCAGTCAGGGTGGTACCCTTCTCCCCCACCAAGAGCATTTGGAAATTCTGTGGAGGCACTGAAAGAGCAGGGCCAGGAATGCTCAATGTATTGCAAAATGATAGGATGGTCCTATAAAGAATGTACCACCCAAAATATTAATAGCAATGCTCCCAAACACACTTTAATATTAAGCCCTTAAGGGACTAATATGCCCCAATTTATCCCGTATTCCCAAAGTTCAATGGCTTTTTCTACCCTCACAACTGGATGAAAAAAATTTAAACTAAGGTTTCACAGCTGAGAAGTATGAAATTTTGAACTCCAACTGTAAGCTTCTAACTCCAGCATGGAAGCTGGTAGTGAAATAAGGAAAAAGCAGTTTCTAGTAAGAAACAGACAAGAAATTTTAGCAAAAAATGGAACTCGTTCCCCAGACAAGCCTCTGTAAGATTACATTTGTTTTGCAACACACAAAACTTTGTGATTTTAGAGACTCTAACAGTGGTTTTTAGTTTAAAATCAGATACTAATGAGAGTTCTGTTAAAAACGTAGCCACAATTGTCTCGCAAATACAGCCGACTCTTTCAGAACCAAATCTTATAAGAAAGATGATTAATTTCAACATGTCTAAAGCTGATCAAATGTCTACAAGTGCCAAAGGCAGTCATGCCTTGCATCTCATTCAGCAGAATTTGATGCAGGTCCAGTAATACCTAGAGGTCTGCTCAAGGATTAAAATACCATACTAGCAATTCAAAAGCCACTTTCAAGCGTTACCCTACACTAGTCACAATGTCCCCAAAAAAGTATTTCACAAATTAAAGTTTACAGAATTGAAAAAAAAACAGAATATTTCGAGAGAAAACAGAGAGAGATCCAAAAAGTCTACCCTATTCCACAACAGCCAGAACAGTGATCCAATAGAGAAATCCTCCATAAAGCAATCTTTCCTCTGCACCACATCTAAATTTTCTCCAATCTTCCAAAGGAGTCTCAACAGGTTAACTTCTTCACTCCAACCTGCCAATTAGTAAAGAGCAGCCCCGCACCCCTTTTGGCCAATTTTCTAGAAGCCTAACCTGTCTTCTCAGATTAGCTGAGCAGACAGACCTGTTTCCTCCAGAAGCTCCCACCAGCGCCTTTTCTGCCTGCCAGTCAGAGCCTGGGAAACCCTCCACAGGCTTTTCACTGGCCTGTCACTAGAAGTTCACAAAATGAATTCATCCTGATTCTTTGAATCCTCCTCTTTCCCAGTCATGTGCCAACAGATGGACAGTAAAATCCCACCTCTCCCATAACAAAAAGATGCAAATAACTGGGAAGACCAAACACTTAGCATGGAGGGGAAGAAAAAAGATGGAGCGATGTGACAGTCATTGACTGAGCCAAGCCCACTGCAGGCCCCAGGGGGACCAGAGCGCTGGCCCAGCAAAGCCTCCCAGGGAGGCTCCTTGGCTGGGCCCTCCATTCAGCAGGCCAAACCTGTCTATACCAGCAGCCTGCCTGCTGCTCCATTTTAAACAATTCAAACAGATCTCCAGCAGGGTGGCAAAATTCGGCACCCACCTCTCACAGCAGGAGTGAGGGCACTATTCCGAACACCACTTGCCCCAATTTTATTTATTTTCACACTCTTTGTTTGGGAGACACCTTTGGTTGAACTGGATCCCTCTCTCAGTTAATGGTGAGATGGGCACAATGCTGTAGTGACAGAAAGGAAGCCCCGAGGCCGACCTGCTATAAGCCAGACCAGACCTCTTCTCCCAGGATGATGCCAGTAAATGAGGTTCCAATAGGCAGGTTTCACTCTGCCCATCCACAAGTGAACCAACGCCTGCAGTCCTAAAACGCCAGACCCCGCAGCCTAGCAGAAAGCCTCTTTTCCAGATGGTAGATATCCATCTCATTCATCCCTTGGCTTCGGGAACCAAGGGAAAGGCAGACAGATGCAGGTCGGGCACTCCACATCCAAACCTTTGCCGGCGCGCTAAGGTTTGGGGCTCCCTGGCGCGCCTCCCTTGCACTCCACCCTAGGAGGCCTCCACCACCCGCGGACTCACCACTGTGCGAGCTGAACCACCTGGGTGCGATGTGCAGAGGTAGAGCATCCGCCAGCGAGGCTCGGGAGCCCAGGTACAGCATCCCGTCTCTATGGTGACCGCCGCCCGTCTCCTGGTAACCATTGCCGTGGGCATAGGTGGAGTCGGACGCGGACCCTCCGCCGCTGGGGGCCCTCTCGGAGTCGCCGGTCCCCCGGGAGGCGGGGGTGTAGAGGCCAAAGGGCACCCCCCCGGCCGTGCTGGGGTCCATGCCCATGCCTGCCACAGAGCTGACCGAGCGGCTGCGTAGCCCCATGGCACCGCCGCCCGCCCGGTAGTGGCCAAAGTGGGGCGCCCCTCCCGGTGGGGGTACGGCGCTGTCATCGGTGGAGACCCCCGGAAAGGGGCCCCGGGAGCGGGCGGCCGTGCTCTGCTTGCCCCCCATGCTCGCCCGGGCCCCGGTGGGGCGGGAACCTGGAGGCCAAGACCCTCCCCCACCTCTCAACAGCGGGGGGAGGGTTGGGCGAGCATAAATGGCGAGGGAGTCAAAAAGGAGACCGGGAGGGGAAAAAGAAAAAAAAAAGAAGAACAGGAAAAGAAAAAGGAAAAAAGAAACCCCGCGGGGCGGAAGAGGCAGGCGGGCGGGGATCCCAAACTAAGAATTTAAAACGATCCAAGCCAAACGCATGTTTCCCCTCAAGGTCCAAAGAGGCACAGTCCGGAGCGGGTTCGGCGCGCCACAGGCCGCCCCTGGGCTCCCGAAAGCCGGGGAGCCGCAGGGAAGGAGGGAAGGAGGCGGCGGGCGGGCGAAGGGAGGCGCCGGAGGAGGCCGCCCGCCGGGCAGCCTGTCCATTATATACGCACCCATAGTTCCAGTCCCACTGACATCGTCATCAGTGTTTCTCCACGTCAGCTGGTAAGACCTAACTCTGGGTCCCAGCTAAACACTGGCGACTTCCATTTACTTGACACAGCAACAAGCAAGGAAAGTTTCCTGAATAGCGACCCCTCAGCCAATGCAGGCAAGAGAGCGCACAAAGGTCAGCTGGCTCATGGAGCCTGGAATAGGTCAACTACAAAAGGACAGACACCATTTCCCAAAGGCTTTCCAGCAAGCCACAACCTTGTACGTGGCTGACCCATGGGGCTGCTCAGGGACAGAGGCACACTGGAGCGGGTGAAGACATCTGCCTCTTCACTGCACACAGAGGCAGCGCTCCTTGTTCAGGTTCTTCTGGTCCAGCTGAGCTCACAACTCCCCACCTCCCTCCTACTCCTCTTCTTAGCAGGGAGACCTCAGCTAGCTTCTGGCAACTGTGGGGACAGGTTTTTATCACCTAGAAGGAAAAGCTCCATGTGAATAGGTATGAGAGAACCTGGAACTAGTTAAGAGCTAATATCAGCTCTGGAGGAGATAACCTAGATTCAAATCACAGTCCTGCCACTTTCTAGCTGTGTGACCTCAGGCAAGTTACGTAACTCTTCTAAACCTCAGTATTCCCGTTGGAAAAGCAGGGAGAGTGACAGTACCTAGCTCATAGGGTTGAGGTAAGGATTCAGTGGGGTCACAGTGGCTGTTACTATCATTGGTGTTATGACTCCAGCAGATATTTAGGGAGCACCTACTCTTAACTGTTTGGGATACAAAGATCTATAAGACATTGTTTTTTACCTCACAAAGTTCATGGTCAATTACAATTCAGCTACAATATGCTATCAAGTGCCTTGTCAGATATTTATCCAAAATACACGCAGAAAGGACTAAGTCTGAGGACTGGAAAATTTCCTTTACACAGTCAATAGCATTGAAGCAGAACCTTGAGGAAGGAATAAGATTTTACCACAATTTCTCAACCAGGGCTTAACATATGCCAGAGGAGCAAAGCCTCTTGTAGGACCTCTGAGGATGGGCTGTGACTGGTGATGGTAAAATGCTGGATTAAGTCTCATGGTTGCAGGAGGAAACACCTCTGGAAGCCAGGAGATCTGACCCCACCCTGGCTTCCAGGGTCACCTCAGTCAAGTCGCCCACTTCTCTGTGCCTTGCTTTCTTCAAGTGTCAATGGGGTTGATTTAGCATAAAAATGTTCCATAAGGCTTATAATTTTTTTTAAGAGGTATGTGAAAGCTTTGGGAAATTAAAAGGGCTATTCAAGCAAATACCAATAACAGTAAAAAAAAATTGCTAAGCACTTACTACCGGTCAGGCACTGCGTCAAGGCCTTACAAAGTTGTCTTATCACAACAGACATTACCATTGCCTCTTTACGGCTGAGGAAACCTATTGGGAAGAGAGGTAACTTGCTCAAGGTTACAGAACTAACCTTGATGGGCAAGTGAGGAAAAGGACAATGCTCCTCCTCCCACCCCTGCACACACTAGAGTCCTTCCTAAGTAGCATGGAGTCTGGTGAGACCCCATGAGAAATGAAGGCTCCAGGCAACGTCGTGCCCAGAACTGGATTCAGGGCACACAGTAGCACCCTGCCTGGGTCCTGCTTGCCAGCCCCCAGAGGGGCCCTGAGCACACCTGGTCCCTCTGCTTTTCCCAGGGAGATCCTAGATCATAGCCATTAGCACATCACTCTGCCCAGTGGGTGCTGAGAAGAGCTCCATATGCAGATGTCAGGTGTCATGGAAGCACACCCCAGGTCACTGCCTAGAGTGGGGCCAGCCAGAGCACAGAACACATGCCTGACTCCTGCTGCTAAGTTCCCAAGGCCACCCCTTGGCCAGAGGCTCCAGTCCCACAGGACGCCCTGGTGAGCCCAAGGCTGCTGGGAGGGGTTCTGGCCCCCTGCAAGGAGCCTTGGCAGAACAGGACCTAGGGAAAGCGGGCCCTGGGTCACCAATGCCTCTAAGGCACAAGCAGGAAGGTCCAGCTGTGAGACGCTGAGTGGGAAGCTCCCTGGGACTCTGTGGGCACACTTACTGGGGAGAATGCAGAAGATGTGATGGGCTACCTGGAGGCTGGGAATAACTGAGGCCTCACAGCTGAGAAGGTTAGCTCAGGGTGTCAGAGGCTCCCCATCCACTGAGAAAGCTGGGAAGTAAAAGCTCCCAATGCAAAAAGGCATCCGTGCTGCCTGATGCCAGGAGAAAGGTCTGCTTACAATTTCTTCTGCTTTGAGGGACAGAAAGAAGGGGGTGGGGGGGGCCTGCTGGTGCATTCAACAGGGTGGCAGGGCGATTTGCGTGCTGGTCAGCTCTCTGCTCTAGCTCCCTCAGTTCTAGTCACCTGTCCACTTTTCTTTCTTTTTCCTCCTTTTTTTCTTCTTCCTCATCTCTTACTACCACTTCTAGATAAAGTTTATTGAGTACTACCGGTGCCAGGCACAGTGCTAAGTCTCTATGTGCACCATCTTATTTAATATGCATAGCAACTCTCTGAGGTAGAGAATATATAAAGATTTCAGAGAGGAAGAAACTGAAGTTCAGAAAGATTAAGTAAACGCCCAAGGCCACAGACTGGATGCAGCATTCTTACCCGAATTATTACTCAAAAGCTTACGGTCTTCCCGTGGTACTACTTTGCCTATAAAACCTATTTATAGAGCCCAGCAGAGGACTGCCTACCAGAGACTGAACCTGGGCTAAGTTTCTTTTTCTTCAGCAAAAGAAATTACTAGCCGTGTCACAGGGAGGAGGTGAAGACATCTGCCTCTTCACTTCATACAGAGGCAGCGCTCCTCGTTCAGGGAGATGTTGTGAGATTACTCGATTTTTCTCAGACAAGGTTGTAATAAAACCTATGCCTTTCCAGGGTTTGAGAAAGAAGCAGCCGTGCCCCAGGAGAGGGGGCCAGAGGGGAGAAGGCAGGATCACTGTTCTAGGCTGTTGAATGGGTGGACTTTGAAGCCAGCTCTTAACCAAGGATGTTGACAACTTCATCCCCGGAAGACATTTGAGCAAGTGAGGAAAAGCCAAGAAAGCCTGAGATCCTGGAGTGACCATGATGGAACTACAGGTGAGGCCCTGCCCAGGAGATGGAACTCCAGGTGAGGCCCCACCCAAGAATGGTGTAGAACCATGCTTCCCAGTCACGCTATGGACCCATGAAGATTCCACATCACTAGAAGACTGACCATACCCCAATTCCCTCCTCAGCTGGTGTCCCATAAAGACTGACCACCCTTTAGGCTAAGTAAGCAAGCCCTGGGGTTTTGAGTAATTCAAGGGATAGTGGGAGACTAAACTTCCTTTAATAAGGCATGTGAGGATTTCAAGCAATTAAATGGAAAAATAAGAAGACTGTTGCTCTTTGCACAGTGAAGTTGCTCCACAGTCGTAACATTACTGAGGTTTACTTTGATGTTCCCCCTGTTGAGCGTTGTCTTCTGTTGGCGTGATATGACAAAGAAGCCGTTGAGATAACTTACTCAAGAGAGCCATTACTCCCCAACACAAGGATGGTTTCTCTCCCCCAACTAGGTCAAGGGTGCCATATATGGCTGCAAAGGCTGTGTATTGCTCAGTTCCAAAAGGCACTGTCCACACAGACTACAATAGGGATGGTTTCTCCAGTGCCATAAAGAAGCACTGACCTGCACGCTCCCAGCTTGTAACCATCAGGTCGAACACATCCTTCTACACTCAGCCTTCCCACATTTGTATACCCGCAGTGTACTCTCTACAACGAGACACTTCCTGCCTTACAGTTACTGTTTCATGCAAACGGCTTATCTTTCCTACCAGATTACAGTTCTTAACCTTTTTGGAGAAGTCCTGGGCCCCTTTGAAAATCCTATCAAAGATACAAACAATTTCCCCAAGGGAAAAAAAAAAAACCTGCACAAACACATGTAATTTTGTACCCAGTTTTGGGACATCCATGGATGCCCTGAAGTCCACTCACAGCCATTTAAAGAGTATAGCTTCCACACAGATAACATCTGTCTTGTTTGCCACGGTATCCC
>JAVSCE010015386.1:0-20574 GCA_032199065.1 Smutsia gigantea
AAAGGGCTTAAAAGGAAAATGGCATAACTAGAAGCAAGAAAATTATAAAAAAATTTAGGTGGTAAAAGCAAACAGCAAAAGTAATAGACCAATCACTTAAAAGCTAGCATGAAGGTTAAAAGTCAAAAGTAGTAAGATAAACTACTTCTAAAAATTAGTTCAGGGAAATCACTAAGTAAAAGGCATTAAAGAAGACATCACATACAGACAACCTGGAGGAAGGGGATTTAAAAATGTAATGCTATTAGAATGCACTTGAGCTTAATTGACTATCAACATAGACTTCTATATATGTAAGATGTAATATACAATCCTCATGGTAACTGCATACCAAAAACCTATAATAGATACACAAAAATAAAGAGAAAGAAATCCAACCATAACACTAAGGAAGGTCATCTCATACAAAGAAAGAGAGCAAGAGATGAAGAAAGGACAACAGAAGCATGACATAAACATTTAGCAAAATGGCAATAAATACATACTTATCAATAATTACTTTATATTTAAATGGACTAAGTGCTCCAGTCAAAATACATAGGATGACTGAAGGGATAAAAAAACAAGACCCATCTATATGCTGCCTACAAGAGACACTTCAGACCTAAAGACACAGACTGAAACTGAAGGAATGGAAAAAGATATTCCATGCAAATATAATTTTTTTAAAAGTTCAAGTAGCAGTACATATATCAGACAAAACACACTTTAAAACAAAGACTGTAATAAGAGGCAAAGAAGGACATTATATAATGATTAAGGGCTCAATCCAGCAAGAAGGTATAACAAAAGTAAATATGCATCCAACAGAGGAGCACCTAAATACATACAGTGAATATTAACAAACATGAATGGAGAAACTGATAGTAAACTAAAAATAGTAGAGGACTTTAACACTCCAGTCACATCAAAGGGTAGATAATCCAGACAGAAAATCAATAAGGGAACAGTGGCTTTGAATGACATATCAATCAAATGGGCCTAATAGATATATACAGAATGTTACATCCCCAAAAAAGAAGAAAATTCATTCTTTTCAAGTGCACCTGGAACATTCAACAAGATAGATCACATGTTAGGCCACAAAACAAGTCAATAAATTTAGGAAGATTGAAATCCTACCAAGCATCTTTTCTGACCACAATGGTATGAGACTGGAAATCAATTACAGGAAAGAAACTGGACAAAGAACACGTGGAACCTAAACAACGTGTTATGAAACAACCAGAAGGTCAATGAAGAAATTAAAGAGGAGATAAAAAGTACTTGGAAAACAATGAAAACAGAAACACAACAATGAAAAAATCTTTCAGATGCAGCAAAAGCAGTTCTAAGAGGGAATTTTATAGTATTACGTACCTAGCACAAGAAACAAGAAAAATCTCAAATTAGCAATTTAGCCCTACACCTAAAGGAACTAGGAAAAGAACAACAAAGAAATCCCAAAGTTAGTGCAAGGAAGGAAATAACAAATATCAAATCAGAAATAAATGAAATAGAAACAACAAAAACAATACAAAGGATCACTGAAACTAAGAGCTGTTTCTTGGAATAAACAAAATTGAGAAATTTTTACATAGACTCTGCAATGAAAAAAGAGATAGGACTTAAATAAATAAAAAAACCAGAAATGAAAGAGTAGAAGTTACAACTGACAACACAGACATAAAATCAATTATAAGAGATTAGTATGAAAAATTATATGCCAACAAATTGGACAACCTAGAAATGGATAAATTCCTAGAAACCTGAACAGACTGATTACTAGTAATGAAATTGAAGTGGTAACTAAAAAAACAAAATCCAAACAAACAAAATTCCAGTTCTAGAAGCTTTCACAGGAGAATTCTACCAAACATTTCACAGGAGAATTCTACCAAACATGTTAAAATGACTCAATACCTATCCTTCTTAAAATTTCCAAAAAAAATTGAAGAGAAAGGAAAGTTTCCAAATTCATTCTACATGGCCAGTATTACCTTGATACCAAGACCAGACAAAGACACTACAAAAAATATATATACAGACCAATATCCCTGATGAACACAGATGCAAAAATCTTCAAGAAAATATTAGCAAACCAAATTTAAAAATACATTATAAGGATCATTCACCATAACCAAGTGTGATTTACTCTAGGGATGCAAAGATGGTTCAGTATCTGCAAATCAAATAATGTGATACTCCATATAAACAAAAGGCAGGATAAGAACCATATGATCATTTCAATAGATGCTGTAAAACATTTAGCAAAAATCAGTATCCATTCATGATAAAAGTTCTCTAACAAAGTAGGTATAGAGGGAATATACCTCATAAATGCCATATATGAAAAACCCACAGCTAACATTATACTCAATGGTGAAAAGCTGAAACATTTTCCTGTAGGATCATGAACAAGACAAGGATGCCCACTCACACAATACTGGTAGTCATAGCCATAGCAATCGGCAAGAAAAAGAAATAAAACGTATTCAAATTGGTAAGGAAGAAGTAAAATTTTCACTATTTGCAGATGACAAGACACTATATATATAGAAAGTCTCCACCGAAAAACTATTAGAATTAATAAATGAATTCAGTAAAATTGCATGTTACAAAATCAATATATGTAAATCTGCTGCATTTTTATAGGCAAATATACTAACAGAGAAATGAAGAAGTCAATTGCGTGAAAAAGAAAAAAATACCTAGAATAAACCTAACCAAGGAGGTGAAAGACGTGTAATCTGAAAACTATAAGACATTGATGAAAAAAGTTGAAGAAGAGATAGAGGAGAAGATTAAACATGGCAGTGTGAGAGCTAAGAGAGAGGCTTCCTTCTAAAACCGCATGTAATATGAAAATATAATTAATACAACTACTCCTGAAAGAGCAACAGGAAAGAGGACTGCGCCAGACTGCATACACCTGTAGAAAAGAGCAGATCTCACGGAACACGGTAATGTAGCAAAGCTGTGGCCTGGCAGGACCCAAGCCCTTCCCCCACCCCAGCTCACCAGCAGGAGGAAGAGAAATGGAGTGGGGAGGGAGTGGAAGTCTGGGACCACTGAATGCCTAACTCCGGAGATTTGCTCTGGGAGCACAAACCTATATTTCATGGTGCTTGCATGGTACTCTCATGAGTAGGGTGTTGGAAAGCTAAGACAGGCAGAACTCCTGGAGAGACTGAGATTCTAGCCACTTGTGGAAAGCAGGGATCCATATCCGGCTGCTCTGGGACAAAAGAAAGGCAGGCAGTCTGAGAGACTTCCTAACAAGGAAGCCCTTAGCAAGAGGGCTGATAAAGGGGCAAGGACTGCACAGAGCTTATTGCTCAGGAGAAAGGACAGGTAGACAAAATGGTCTGGGTGCACTCTGCTGAGCAGGTTGGGAGCTTTCATGTTCTTGAGGTGCTCCAGCTCTCTGGCTGGCTACACAGCTCCCTCCATGATATGCAGCCTACTGCGCCTTTCTCCTGGCTAGCCCCACCTGGCTAACAAACCAGCAAAGACTACCGTGGTGTTAGGCCAGCCAGAGGGAAGATCTGTCTACAGAATTACAAACGCAAAACACAGAGGCTCATACCTGTGTGCTTGGCCCACTGTTTCAGGCAATGGAGTCAGCCATAGCAGCCAGGGAGCAGGAACAGCTCTTTCCCCTACACAGGCACCAATACAACTCCCTTGTGACCCCCGACATTGCTTCAGGGTCTGAGCAGCTCCAGGGAGTAGAGATTCTGGGCACTAGAGGGCGCCATATACAAATACGAAATGCCAAAGGAACCTGGTTCAAAGTAAAATTATGAACACAACTTCTGAGACAGATTGAAATGACATCAACCTCATGAATTTTCCTGAAAGGGAGTTCAAAATAAAAATCATTAACATGCTCATGGAGGTACGGAAAGATATTCAAGAACTCAGGAATGAATTACGGTTGGAGATCCAATCCTTGAAGAACACAATGGACGGTATTAAAAGCAGATTGGATACGGTGGAAGAGACGATAAATGAAATAGAAACTAGAGAAAAGGAATACAAAGAAGCCGAGGCACAGAGAGAAAAAAGGATCTCTAAGAATGAAAGAATATTGAGAGAACTGTGTGACCAATCCAAACGGAACAATATTCGCATTATAGGGGTACCAGAAGAAGAAGAGAGAGAAAAAGGGATAGAAAGTGTCTTTGAGGACGTAATTGCTGAAAACTTCCCCAGTCGTGGGAAGGAGATACTCTCGCAGGCCATGGAGATACACAGATCTCCCAACACAAGGGACCCAAGGAAGACAACATCAAGACATATAGTAATTAAAATGTCAAAGATCAAGGATAAGGACAGATTATTAAAAGCAGCCAGAGAGAGAAATAAAATCATGTACAAAGGAAAGCATATCAGGCTATCATCAGACTTCTCAGGAGAATCCTTCCAGGCCAGAAGGGAGTGGCATGATGTATTTAATGCAATGAAGCAGAAGGGCCTCTGAACTAAGATTATCATTTAAATTTGAAGGAGGGATTAAACAATTCCCAGATAAGCAAAAGCTGAGAGAATTTACCTCCCACAAACCATCTCTACAGTGTATTTTGGAGGGACTTCTAAAGATGGAAGTCTTCCTCCGGTTCAATAGCTGTCACCAGAGGTAATAAAACCACAGCAAAGAAAGCAGAACAGCTAATTACTAAGCAAATGCAAAATTAAATTAACTACCCCAAAGTCAATCAAGGGATAGACAAAGAGTACAGAATATGATACCTAATATATAGAGAATGGAGGAGGAAGAAAAAGGAGGAGAAAAAAAAAGAACCTTTAGATTGTGTTTGTGATAGCATATTAAGTGAGGTAAGTTAGACTCTTAGATAGTAAGAAAGTTAACCTTGAACCTTTGGTAACCACAAATCTAAAGCCTGCAATGCCAATAAGTACATACCTATCCATAATCACCCTAAATGTAAATGGACTGAATGCACTAATCAAAAGACATAGAGTCACTGAATGGATAAAAAAGCAAACCCATCTATATGCTGCCTACAAGAGACTCACTTTTAAACCAAAGACATACACAGACTAAAAGTGAAGGGATGGAAAAAGATACTTCATGCAACTAATAGGGAGAAAAAAGCAGGAGTTGGAATACTAGTATAAGACAAAATAGACTTCAAAACAAAGAAAGTCGCAAGAGACAAAGAAGGACATTACATAATGATAAAAGGGTAAATCCAACAAGAAGATATATCCATTAAAAATATCTTTGTGCCCAACACAGGAGCACCTACACATGTGAAACAAATACTAACAGAATTAAAAGGGTAAGTAGAATGCAGTGCATTAATTCTAGGAGACTTCAACACTCCACTCACTCTGAAGGACAGATCAACCAGACAGAAAATAAGTAAGGAGACAGAGGCTCTGAACAACACATTAGAACAGATGGATATAACAGACATCTACAAAACTGTACACCCAAAAGGAGTAGAATACACATTCTTCTCAAGTGTACATGGAACACTTTCAAAAATAGATAATTTCCTAAGCCACAAAAAGAGCCTCAGTAAATTCAAAAAGATTGAAATTGTACCAAAAAGTTTCTCAGACCACAAAGGTATGAAACTAGAAATAAGTTATGCAAAGAAAGTGAAAAATCCCACAAACACATGGAGGCCTCACAACATGCTCCTAAATAACCAATGGATCAATGACCAAATAAAAACAGAGATCAAGCAATATATGGAGACAAATGACAACAATAATTCAACACCACAAAATCTGTGGAACGCAGTGAAGGCCGTGTTAACAGGAAAGTATATTGCAATACAGACTACCTCAGGAAAGAAGAACAATCCCATATGAACAGTCTAAACTCACAATTAACAAAACTAGAAAAAGAAGAACAAATGAGGCCCAAAGTCAATAGAAGGAGGGACATAAAGATTAGAGCAGAAATAAATAAAATCGAGAAGAATAAAACAATAGAAAGAATCAATGCAAGCAAGAGCTGGTTCTTTGAGAAAATAAACAAAATATATAAACCCCTAGGCAGACTTATCAAGAAAAAAAGAGAGTCTACTCACATAAACAGAATCAGAAATGAAAAAGGAAAAGTCACTATAGATACCACAGAAATACAAAGAATTATTAGAGAATACTGTGAAAAATTACATGCTAACAAACTGGATAACCTTGAATTAATGGACAACTTTCTCGGAAAATAAAACCTTCCAAGGCTGACCCAGAGAGAAACAGAAAATCTGAACAGACCAATTACCAGCAATGAAATTGAACTGGTAATCAAAAACCTACCTAAGAACAAAACACCTGGACCAGACGGCTTCTGAATTTTATCAAACATTTAGTGACGACCTAATACTCATCCTCCTTAAAGTTTTCCAAAGAGTAGAAGAAGAGGGATTACTTCCAAACTCATTCTATGAGGCGAGCATCACTCTAATACCAAAACCAGGCAAAGACCTCACCACAAAAGAAAATTACAGGCCAATATCCCTGATGAACTTAGATGCAAAAATACTCAACAAAATATTAGCAAACAGAATTCAAAAATACATCAAAAAGATCATCCATCATGATAAAGTAGGATTTATTCCAGCTTTGCAAGGATGGTACAACATTCGAAAATCCATCAGCATCGTCCACCACATCAACAAAAAAGAAAAATCCACATGATCATCTCCATAGATGCTGAAAAAGCATTCAACAATATTCAACATCCATTCATGATAAAAACGCTCAACAAAATAGGTGTAGAGGGCAAGTACCTCAACATAACAAAGGCCATATATTACAAACCCACAGCCAACATTACACTTAACAGTGAGAAATTGAAAGCTTTTCCTTTAAGACTGGGAACAAGGCAAGGATGCCCACTGTCCCCACTTCTATTCAACATAGTACTGGAGGTCCTAGCTATGGCAATCAGACAACACAAAGAAATAAAAGGCATCCAGATTGGCAAGGGAGAAGTTAAATTGTCCCTGTTTGCAGATGACATGACATTGTACATAAAAAAACCTAAAGAATCCACTCCAAAACTACTAGATCTAATATCTGAATTCAGGAAAGTTGCAGGATACAAAGTTAATACACAGAAATCTGTTGCATTACTATACACTAACAATGAACTAAGCAGAGATAGAAATCAGGAAACAATTACATCCACAGTTTCCTCAAAAAGAATGAAATACCTAGGAATAAACCCAACAAAGGAAGTGAAAGACCTATACTCTGAAAACTACAAGACACCCATGAGAGAAATTAAGGAAGATACCAATAAATGGAAACACATCTCCTGCTCATGGTTAGGAAGAATAAATATTGTCAAAATGGCCATCCTGCCTAAAGCAATCTACAGATTCGATGCAATTCCTATCAAAATACCAACAGCATTTTCCAATGAACTAGAGAAAATAGTTATAAAATCATATGGTACCACAAAAGACCCCAAATAGCTAAAGAAATCCTGAGAAGGAAGAATAAAGCTGGGGGGATTATTTTTCCCAACTTCAAGCTCTACTACAAAGCCACAGTAATCAAGAGAATTTGGTACTGGCACAAGAACAGACCCATAGACCAGTGGAACAGACTAGAGAGCCCTGATATAAACCCAACCATATATGGTCAATTAATACATGATAAAGGAGCCACGGACATACAATGGGGAAATAACAGTCGCTTCAACAGCTGGTGTTGGCAAAACTGGAGAGCTACATGCAAGAGAAGGAAACTGGATTATTGTTTAAACCCATAAAGAAAAGTTAACTCAAAATGGATCAAAGACCTTAATGTAAGTCATGAAACCATAAAACTCGTAGAAGACAACATGGACAAAAATCTCCTGAATATAAGCATGAGCAACTTCTTCCTGAATGCATCTCTTTGAGGAAGGGATACAAAAGCAAAAATGACTAAATGGGACTACATCAAACTCAAAAGTTTCTATATGGCAAAGGACACCATCAACAGAACAAAAAGGCACCGTACAGTATTGGAGAATATACTTGTTAATGACATATCCAACAAGGGGTTAACATCCAAAATATATAAAGAACTTAGATGCCTCAACATCCAAAAAGCAAATAATCTGATTAGAAAATGGGCAGAGGATATGAAGAGGTAGTTCTCCAAAGAAGAAATTCAGATGGCCAACAGGCACATGAAAAGATGCTCCAGATCACTAATCATCAGGGAAATGCAAATGAAAACCACAATGAGATATCACCTCACACCAGTAAGGATGGCAAGTATTGAAAAGACTAAGAACAACAAATGCTAGCGAGGATGCGGAGAAAGGAGAACCCTCCTACACTGCTTTCGGGAATGTAAGCTAGTTCAACCATTGTGGAAAGCAATATGGAGGTTCCTCAAAAAACTAAAAATACAAATACCATTTGACCTGGGAATCCCACTTCTTGGAATTTACCCAAAGAATACAACTTCTCAAATTCAAAAAGATATATGCACCCCTATGTTGATCACAGCACTTTTTACAATAGCCAAGATATGGAAGCAACCTAAGTGTTCATCAGTAGATGAATGGATAAAGAAGAGGTGGTACATATACACAATGGAATACTATTCAGCCATAAGAAAGAAAAAAATCCTACCATTTGCAACAACATGGATGGAGCTGGAGCATATTATGCTCAGTGAAATACGCCAGGTGGAGAAAGGCAAGTGCCAAATTATTTCCCTCATTTTTGGAATATAACAATGAAGCAAAACTGTAGGAACAAAATAGCAGCAGACTCAGAGACTCCAAGAAAGGACTAGTGGTTACCAAAGGGGAGGGGTGTGTGATGGTGGGTGGGGAGGGAGGGAGAAGGGGATTGAGGGGTATTATGTTTAGTTCACATCGTATGGGGGATCACGGGGAAACAGTGCAGCAGGCAGACAGTGAATCTGTGTTGTCTTGCTACAGTGATGGACAGTGACTGAATTAGGGTATCAGTGGGGACTTGATAATATGGGTAAATTTAGTAACCACATTGTTTTTTCATGTGAAACCTTCATAAGAGTCTATGTCAATAATACCTTAATAAAAAAAAGAATAAAAAAATTGAAGACGTCATAAATAAATGGAAAGCTATCCCATGCTCATGGACAGGAAGAATTACTATTGCTAAAATGGCCATACCGCCCAAAACAATCTACAGATTCAGTGCAATCCCTGTCAAAATACCAATGGCATTTTTCACCAAACTGGAGGAAATAATCCTAAAATTGTATGGTAACATGCACACACACATGCACACACACACACACACATACACATGCACATAAAGGAATAGTCCAAGTAATCTGAGAAAGAAGAGCAAAGCTGTGGTATCATGCTCCCTGCAAACTATACTACAAAGCTACAGTAACCAAAAGAGTATGGCACTGACATAAGAATGGTTATATAGACTAATTTTCTTTTCTTTAGCTTACTTAGTTGTAGGTATACTAACCAAATATATGTTATTTGATTGTTTATGTTATTGGTAAGCCTTCCTGGTCAATAGTAGGCTATTAGTAGTTATATTTTGAGTAAGCAAAAGTTATACGCAGATTTTTTACTGCACAAGGTTTTGGTGCCCCAACCTTTGCATTTTTCTACTTTAGTTTTTCTCTTGCTGTTTTTAAGATTATATCTTTGACTTTTGACATTTTAATTGTAATGTGTCTTGGATTCATCTTGGATGATCTCTTGGATTCATCTTATTTGAGACTCTCTGTACTTCCTGAATCTGGATGTGCACTTCCTTCCCCAAGTTAGGGAAATTTTCAATCATTATTTCTTCCAACAAGATTTCTGCCCTTTCCTCTCTATCTTCTTCTGGAACCTCTATAATGTGTGTGTTAGCATGCTTAATGTTGTCCCACATTTCTCTTAAGCTGTTTTTTAAAATTCTTTTTTCTCTTTGCTGCTGTGTTTGGGTAAATTCCACTACCCTGTGTTCTAGGTCACTGTTCCATTCTTCTGTATCATCTAGTCTGCTGTTTATTCCCTCTAGTGTATTTTTCAGTCCGGTTGTTGTATTCTTTAGCTCTGGGAGTTCTGTTTGGTACTTTCTTATATTTTCTACATCTTTGTTGAAGTTCTTGGTGTGTTCATCCATTCTTCTGAGTTCGGTAAGCATTTTTACGACTATTACTGTGAACTCTATCAGGTAAATTACTTATTTCCATTTCATTAAGGTTTTCCGGGATTTATCTTGTTCCTTCACTTGAAACATGTTTCATTATTTGCCTATTCCTCTGTTCCCTTTATTTTGCCTTGACTCTCTGTTTCTTTCTGTGTATTACATGAAACAGTTTTCTCTCCCTGTTTTGAAAAGGTGGTTCTGTCTTAGTGTTTTCTTCTTATCCTTTGTTGTGGAGCAGGTGTTCAGCTAGTTAAATCAGGCTCTTTTCAGAGGAAATATGTAGCTGTATATTTATTGTGTCTATTGGAAGAGGTGAACTCAGGATTTTTCTATGCCGTCATATTGAACTGCCTCTGTGCAAGTTGCTTTTTAATCCCAGTATAGATTAATCAAATAAGAGTCTCAAATAATCTGTTACAGTTTTCCTTTCATCTTGACTCACCTTTTCAAAATCCACTTACACGTCTCATTCATGACTATTTTCCTGCATATTTAAATGTGGTTTCATTGGCTCAGAAAGAGCTACATTTAAATGCCACATAGCTCTTGCTCAGCAAGTCATATTTATCTTTTCTAGACCATTCCTTAATTGTATGTCTATTCTTTCACTGTCTGACTACCATGATGTCCCCACTCCAGCCGAGCCAAAGTGTTCATTGTTTTTGTCTCTGTACCCCAGACATACCTCTGTGCCTGGCCTTTTGACTACACTAAGCCCTCATCTTATAAAAGCCTCCTTGCTCTAATCCATCTTTCATGGCCCAGCTTAAGGCATTGCATCTTCCATGATGCTTTATTCAACAGCTCTAAATCACATTGATCTATCCTGTGAATTTCTAAACTTCTATTGCTTAACACTTAATATTATACAAGAATATATATTTATGTGTGTATGTGTATTTGTGTGTACATATATGTATATATAAATTAATATCTTATTGCCTGCATTGGATGTGTGTGACTGAGTCATACAAGTGGGCACTACAGAGCCAGACTACCTGGGTTCAGATCCAGTTCTACAATTTACTATTTGTTTGTCCTTGTACAAATTTACTTGCAACCTCTGTGTGTGTCAGTTTTCTCAAAGTCAGGATAATAGTTGTATGAATTGCGTAGGGTTGCTTTTTGGGTTTAAGTGAATTGATATACATTAAGTACTTAGATCAGTGCCTGGCACATAAAAACACTCAATAAATATTAACTATCATTATGAGTATATTCTATGTGCTTTCACATATTTTATCTCATTTGATCTGGGAGGAGGTTACAGTGGGGATTGTCATCTTTACAGATGAGTAACTAAAGCTTCAGATGTTAAGTGACTTGTTGGAGGTCATACAACAAATGAGCTGTCTTAAGGCTATGAGGGATTAGCTATAAAATAGAGTATAAAATACTAAGGACCATGAGGGAGGGGACAAAAGGTCCTTGGGAATTTAAAAGTTCTGGCTAAGGGAATAGGGTAGGCTTGCTGATGGTGATGAGGAAGCCATGAGGAAGGGGTGGGATAGGTTTGGCTTTGATAAGAGTCTGTTGGGCCATTCTAGGCAGAGGGGGCCCAAGTGGGGTAGGAGGTAGTGAAGTAGATGGTGGGGTGTTGCTCCTTCTACATTATACTTCTGGCATAGTGCCCCTGGGTCAGGAGGAGAATGAACCTAAGAGGAGACACCAGAACATGACAGAAGTAGTTCTGTGCCATGGGTAGAAGAGTGCTGTGTAGGAGAGGGAGGAGGGCAAGACAGTTTTGGACATGTATTCCAAAACAGCTACTCACAAAACACATGAATATTTGGCTCCTGCATTGGGTTCTTACAATCCTTGATTGATTAGCCTTGGCAACTTTATCAGATGAGCCAACTGGCCTCTTGTGAAAGGTCTGTACTGTCTGCTCAGTTCTGTGTTAAATTGTAACAGATTGAGAAAGAGGAAGCAAAATTTCTTTTTCCCAAGAGCCTCTAGTCTAAATAATTGACACATGTGTTAACTGTGGTTTTTCCATGGTGAAATTGTTATTTAATGGATTGTGTTCTGTAAATCATGAGTAAGGCTATGAGGAGAGGAAAGAAATGGGTGAAGAAACTGCCAGAAGGCATGAGGACACTGGTGAGAAAGGAAATGCAGAGAAGGGAGTTTAGGTGTTGGATTAGTCTTGGGGTAGGGCCGCTACATCAGTATTTCTTATAACTCCCCTGGGGATTTTGATGGGCTGCAAGCCCTTCTCAACTCGGCAACAAGCCATCCTTAGAGTCCAATGTGTGGGATAAGAATCTTGGCCTGGTTTGAGCTTGGAAAACAGTGACTTGAAATATGAGTTACCATGTATACTTATACCTAGGCTCCTTGGGCCTTCATCTCCCCAGTGGGAGGATAATAGGAATGAAAAGGAGAATACAGTTGGTTTCAGCTCCTTGGGATACTGCTGCTGACACATTTGAGCTGTTATTATTATGGGGTGGAAAAGCTGAATGTTAAATTAAGATAATTATCATTACTACTACTACTATGAATAATAATATTAATAAAAATATGCATGATGTCACCAACAGTAGTACTTGGGCATTGCCTCTGGCTAGGGGATCATGGTTGAGGAGGACCTGAAGACAGTTTCCATGCCTTCCAATTTGGCCTCTGGGTAGACAATTACTTGGCACCAATCCTTCCCAGGGAGCTGGGTTAACAGTGCTTTTTTGAACCCTGTGCATGCCATGCAGCAGCAACACCAGCTCCTGCCCCACCCACCCCCCACCAGCTCCCTTCCCGTATCTGATCAATTCTTGGAATGTTGAAGAAGTCAGAAAGATCCTTAGAAGCCATTAAGTGCAACTCCTTCATTATACTGATAGAGATATGGGGACTCAGAGAGAGACAGGACCTTGACCAGTATCACACAGTAAAGCAGGGCAGAAACAGGGCCCTGACCTAGGTCTCCTGGCTCTCATAGGCCAGTGTGTACTTTCCATAGTATCCATATCTCTACCTCAACCAACTTCCAGTCACTTGGCCTACCATGTAAGCTGGCATCAGACTGAGACCATGGGCTTCCTTCAGAGCATTATTCTCAACCCCAGCAGTCCATAAAAATCCCCCGGGAGCTTTAAATATCAGTAATGTACTGGCGCTACCCCAGACCAATTGAATCATCATCTATGAGGGGTGGGACAGTATTTTAAAGCTCTGTAGATGATCCTAATGTGCACTCAAAAAAAAAAACCCACTGCTCTAGAGAAAACAAGTCTCACTTCTGTGAGACCTGGAGGACAGACTGCCAACAAACCGGGATTCCCAACCACCTACTCCATTGATGCCAGGCCACCCTGAACCTCAGAGAACTTCTGAACCCTGATATGTGAAGGGCCTAGACATCTGGAAATCTGGATTTCAGGGTTGCTGATGCTGTCCTGAGCACCACTGAATCAGCTTCTTCCTCATACTAGGTTAGAAGTATTTAATTTCCAGCTTTCTTATTCTTTCTTTACCTATCACATAGGCCTCTGAAGAGACTGCCTGCCTCCAATGGGAAGCCCACAATTGGCCCTAGTTTCTGAGTTTTCTTGGAAGCCCACCACACAATGTATGTCTCTTCTCTATCTCCCTGTATGGGCCCTGTGATATCTAAACCACCCTCCAGTGCCCTACCTCATCTACTTGCAGTTCTCACACATACAGCCTACTTCCTAAGCACTAAACCTTTACAGAGACTCAGCACAGAGCTGGGAGAGGGGATACACTGGACACTGGGATTCCTGATGCCTGTCCAGCTTTTTGCCTGCTGTCTTGTGGCTCCCGGCCCATAGATATATGTAAGTTTGACTTGCTTAGGGATGAGAAGGCAGAGATATGAATCTTTTTCCATGCTACCAAGTGGTCTTTTTTTCAGAAAAGAAACATTTATTGAAATATTCCACTAGTAAAACTAAGCATCAATAATGCTAAATAAACAACATTTTCTTCAACGTATTACAATACCTATCTTAGAATAATGAGTCTGGAAGGGATTATCAATAACTTTTTGGCAACATAGGCACTTCACTATGTTGCGGTCTTTTGATGCCTGCCCTTGGTCAGATTTCTGCCCCTTCCTCTACCTCCTTCTACCTATGAGTCAGTGCTCTGGAATATGCTTCTTAAATCTCCTGCACTGGTGTTCTGTGAGCTTTTTAAATGTAAAATCAAAGCTAGACCGATCAAGAATCCCTTTCAGCAACTGTTGTGGGAGAATAGTTTATTCTGTTCATTGAAGTGGGTGGTGGGTGGACTGGGGTTCCCAGAAAGCCCAGCTAGGCTCCAATCCCAGCCTCATCAGAGCCCTGCTTAGATAGATCCTAAGGGTTCTGAACAGGAAAGTCATTGGTAGGGTGATGTTTGTGTTTCCTCTATCAGGATTCTGGTTCATTGTGAGTTTAGGGGCTCTGCCACTTAGACCTGTGTGACTATAGGCAAGTGGTTTACATGTATCCTGCGTTCTCATCCATTAATCAGGTACACTAATACCTATCAGTACAGGTATGTGGAGTAATGCAGGTTGCATATATTCCAGGTGGTCAATAAGATGTCAGTTTCCTAAACTTTCCTTACCCTGGTCCCAGTAATCTCACTAATGGCTGGAAGAAAACAGTTGCATGTGATTCTCTCCTTAACTCTCACCCTACCTCTTTGGCTATTCTCTGTTTTGCTCTGTGTTCTCCAGACTTAGGTGATAAGGAGGCTAGAGAAAGAAAGGATAATGGTGTCTGAATAAAGAGTCTGTAACATTCAGCATACTTGAAGGGCCAATGGAATTGAATGGCTTTGCTCAACAACTAGCACAGATGGTATGAACATGTTAGCTCATGACAGAGGGCAGGGCCATGGAAAGAAAGAGCCACAAATTAAGGTGGGGTCTGACTTCAGTGCTTAAGGAAGAGGTACTCTGGTCTCTGTCCTCCTTTTTTCCTGTCTAGAGACTTAAGGCCCCACTTGTGCTTGTGGGTATGGAGTAAATAGCTGTAGCTGAGCAAAGAAGGGGTGCAGTAGAAGCTAAAGGGGGACTTCTGTGACACCCAAGAGAGTGTTGCTTTGCAGACCTCCAACTACAAGGAGCATAACAGACCAAGGGCCCAGCTGCTGTGATCTGAAACCATTACAGCATTTGTGCGGAGGCACCTGCCACCCCGCAGAGATGCTAAGGTATGCCCATTCCTGGGGAACATAGAACTCCTCTGGCTGCCAACTGACCTTGGCTTCATGAATTCCTGATGGCGTTGCCAAACCTTCCTTGGAGTGTAGGGCAGACTTGGACACTTCCACCTAACCTTCCTTCTCACTCTCTTGTGTTCAGGGTAAGATTTACATTGCAGTTTCATGGCTATCCTAGCCTTCCCAGGCTCCTTCCCTGTTTGCTTTTATTTCCTTTAATAAATCCTTGCACATTTAGTCCTGTTTTACTGTCTGATTCTTGGAGGCCACAGACTAACCCAAGTACTGAACAATGTGAAACCAAATGTATTGGCTTGGAGTCTGGACCTAACCCAGTGGTCTATGTAATGAGAAGCTGTGAGCTGCCCTTAGAAAGCAGTCAGCAGGTCTCTAAACATTGTAGAAGAATACGTAAGGTTGGGAGAGACTTTGTGAGTGATTCAAATTTATTTTCTTGCCTAAATAAAATAGAGAAGAATAAAACAATAGAAAAAATTAATGAAACCAAGAGCTGGTTCTTTGAGAAAAGAAACAAAATAGATAAACCCCTAGCCAGACGTATTAAGAGAAAAAAAGAATCTATACACATAAACAGAATCAGAAATGAGAAAGGAAAAATCACAATGGACACCACAGAAATACAAAGAATTATTATGAAAATCAATATGCTAACAAACTGGATAACCTAGAATAAATGGACAATTTCCTATAAATATACAACCTTCCAAGACTGACCAAGGAAGAAACAGAAAATCTAAACAGACCAGTTACCAGCAACAAAATTGAATCGGTAATCAAAAAACTACCCAAGAACAAAACCCCTGGACCAGATAGATTCACCACTGAATTTTATCAGACATTTAGAGAATACATAATACCCATTCTCCTTGAAGTTTTCCAAAAAATAGAAGAGGAGGGAATACTCCCAAACTCATCCTATGAAGCCAGCGTCACTCTAATACCAAAATATGGCAAAGACATCACAAAAAAAAAAAACTACAGACCAATGTCCCTGATGAACATACATGCAAAAATACTCAACAAAATATTAGAAAACCGAATTCAAAAATACATCAAGAGGATCATGCACCATGATCAAGTGGGATTCATCTCAGGGATGCAAGGATGGTACAACATTTGAAAGTCCATCAACATCATGCACCACATCAACAAAAAGAAGGACAAAAACCACATGATCATCTCCATAGATGCTGAAAAAGCATTCAACAATATTCAACATCCATTCATGATAAAAACTCTTAACAAAATGGGTATAGAGGGCAAGTACCTCAACATCATAAAGGCCATATATGACAAACACACAGCCAACATCCTAGTTAACAGCGAGAAGCTGAAAGCCTTTCACCTAAGATTGGAAACAAGACAGGATGTCCACTCTCCTGACTTTTTTTCAACATAGTACTGGAGGTCCTAGCCATGGCAATCAGACAAAACAAAGAACTAAAAGGCATCCAGGTTGGTAAGGAAGCAGTCAAACTGTCACTATTTTCAGATGACATGATATTGTATATAAAAAACCGTAAAGAATCCACTCAAAAACTACTAGAACTAATATCTGAATTCAGCAAAGTTGCAGGATACAAAATTAACTCACAGAAATCTCTTGCTTTCCTATACATTAACGATGAACTAGCAGAAACAGAAATCAGAAAAACAATTCCATTCACAATCCCATCAAAAAGAATAAATCCTAGGAATAAACCTAACCAAGGAAGTGAAAGGCTTATACCCTGAAAACTATGAGACACTCTAAAGAGAAATTAAAGAGGACACTAACAAATGGAAATTCATCCCAAGCTCTTGGGTAGGAAGAATTAATATTGTCAAAATGTCCATCCTGCTTAAAGCAATCTACAGATTCAATGCAATCCCTATAAAATATCAACAGCATTCTTCAACGAACTGGAACAAATAGTTCTAAAATTCATATGGAACCACAAAAGACCCCGAATAGCCAAAGCAATCCTGAGAAGGAGGAATATAGCAGGGGGGATCTCGCTTCCGAACTTCAAGCTCTGTTACAAAGTCACAATAATCAAGACAATTTGGTACTGGCACAAGAACAGACCCACAGACCAGTGGAACAGAATAGACAGTCCAGATATTAACCCAAACATATACGGTCAATTAATATATGATAAAGGAGCTATGGATATACAATGGGGAAATGACAGCCTCTTCAACAGCTGGTGTTGGCAAAACTGGACAGCTACATGTAAGAGAATGAAACTGGATCATTGTTTAACCCCATACACAAAAGTAAATTCAAAATGGATCAAAGACCTGAATGTAAGTCATGAAACCATAAAACTCTTAGAAAAAACATAGGCAAAAATCTCTTGGATATAAACATGAGCAACTTCTTCATGAACATATGTCCCTGGGCAAGGGAAACAAAAGCAAAAAACGAACAAGTGGGACTATATCAAGCTGAAAAGCTCCTGTACAGCAAAGGCACCTTCAATAGAACAAAAAGGCATCCCACAGTATGGGAGAATATATTCATAAACAACATATCTGATAAAGGGTTGACACCCAAAATATATAAGCAGCTCACACACCTCAACAAACAAAAAGCAAATAATCCAATTAAGAAATGCGCAGAGGATCTGAACAGACACTTCTCCAAAGAAGAAATTCAGATGGCCAACAGGCACATGAAAAGATGCTCCACATCGCTAATCATCAGGGAAATGCAAATGAAAACCACAATGAGATATCACCTCACACCAGTCAGGATGGCCGCCATCCAAAAGACAAACAACAACAAATGTTGGCAAGTATGTGGAGAAAGGTGAACCCTCCTACACTGCTGGTGGGAATGTAAATTAGTTCAACCATTATGGAAAGCAGTATGGAGGTTCCTCAAACAGCTAAAAATAGAAATACCATTTGACCCAGGAATTCCACTCCTAGGAATTTTCCCCAAGAATGCAGCAGCCCAGTTTGAAAAAGACATATGCACCCCTATGTTTATCGCAGTACTATTTACAGTAGCCAAGAAATGGAAGCAACCTAAGTGTCCATCAGTTGATGAATGGATAAAGAAGGTGTGGTACATATTCACAATGGAATATTATTCAGCCGTAAGAAGAGAACAAATCCTACCATTTGCAACAACGAGGATGGGGCTAAGAGGGTATGATGCTCAGTGAAATAAGCCAGGCGGAGAAAGGCAAGTGTTAAATGATTTGACTCATCTGTGGAGTATAAGAACAAAGAAAAAACTGAAGGAACAAAACAGCAGCAGACACACAGAACTCAAGAATGGACTAACAGTTACCAAAGGGAAAGGAACTGGGGAGGATGGGTGGGAAGGGAGGGATAAGGGGGAAAAGGCGCATTACGATTAGCACACATAATGTAGGAGGTGGGGCACAGGGAGGACAGTAAAACACGGAGAAGACAAGTAGTGATTTGATAACATCTTACTATGCAGATGGACAGTGACTGCAGTGGGGTATGTGGTGGGGACTTGATAATGGGGGGAGTCTAGTTACCATAATGTTGCTCATGTTATTTTACATTAATGATACCAAAATAAAAAAAATTTATTGCCTTGCTTTACTCGAAATCAGTATCTCCGATGAATAAATTTCTTTTCTTTTTTTCCAGTGTTCCATCTCAGTGTCTTGTATGCCTTCTTATGGAGGAAGATTTTTTTTTTTCACTTGAGGCATAATTGACATAAAATTAGGTTTAAGTGTACAGCATAATGATTCCATGTTTGTATGTATTGCAAAATGATTGGCACAAGTCCAGTTAACATCCATCACTATACATAGTTATAAATTCTTTTCCTTTTAATGAAAACTTTCAAAATACACTCTCCTAGCTACTTTCAAATATGCAATACAGTATTATTAACTATAGTCACTATGCTGTACATTACATCACCATGACTTATTCATTTTATAATTGGAATTTTGTATCGTTTGACTTCCTTCACCCATTTCACCTATCCCCTACCCCTTGCCTCAGGCAACCACCAATCTGTTATCTATATCCATGAGCTTACTTTTTGTTTTTTTATTTTGGTATCATTCATCTACAATTACAGGTGCAACATTATGGTTACTAGACTCCCCCCATCATCAAGTCCCCACCACATACCCCATTACAGTCACTGTCCATCAGCATAGTAAGATGCTATAGAATCACTACTTGTCTTCTCTCTGTTGTACAGCCCTCCCCGTGCCCCCACATTATGTCTGTTAATCGTAATGCCCCTTTCCCCCCTTGACCCTCCCTTCCCACCCATCCTCCCCAGTCCCTTTCCCTTTGGTAACTGTTAGCCATGAACTTACTTTTTATTTTGTTTTTGTTTAGATTCCACATATAAGTGAGATCATATGGAATTTATCTTTTTCTCTCTGACTTATTTCACTTAGCATAATATCCTCAAGGGCCATCCATGTTGTTGCAAATGGTCAGATTTCATAGGAAGACCTTTCTTTAGTATAGCTATGGTATTGCCCAAGAGGCATTCATTTCATCTTGATCTCCATTTTGGATTGGGAGTCAGCTCCAGGGTTGCCACTGAGAAACCATGTCATCTTGGACAAGTCTCGACATTGCTCAGTACTTGGGTTAACACTGGTCTCAGTACTTGTCTATCATCTGTATGACATTCCCTTTATGGGCTTCAGCTCTTATTTTTTGTGACTACCACTTTTCTGTTTCCTCAGTCTTTTGTTGTCCAAATCATGGTGTTTAAGTTCTTCTAAAGGACAGCAATGTGTTAGAAAAGAAGTGTGTGTACTTGTGTATGCACATGCATGTGCATGAGAGACGGAGAGGGAGGAAGAGAGAGATGAGATATCCCCTCTGTGCAGCTTATTTCCAGCTTTGCTTGGTGATTCCCTCACACACAGTGCTAGGCAACACACATGGTGGCCTATTTTTGAGAGGAGGCTCTTTTTGGAGTTACAATTTTCTTTACCTTGCTTCTTGCCTTGGGGTGGGTCTGCCACTATACAGCAGGTGCAGATGTATGGAACAGAGGGTCTGTGACACTGGTATCATTACAAAATTAATAAAATTATAAGGTTGAAATGCATTGTAGCTCTTAGCTTTATGTTGCTGGAAACTACCCCAGAGATTTGAAACTCAATCATTTCCAATTCCTCCTAGAAGAGATTCAGCCTTAATCCCATCTCCAGCCTCATCTGGAGAGGCCAGGTTGCTTTGTTCCAAGCTCCTGATTTCCCTAAATCTAGCCCTATCCCCATGCCCTCATGGGGCCTTCACTCTTTTTTTT
>JAVSCE010015387.1:0-12674 GCA_032199065.1 Smutsia gigantea
AAGTTTTCAGCAATTATTTCTTCAAAGACACTTTCTATCCCTTTTTCTCTCTCTTCTTCCTCTGGTACTCCTATAATGCGGTTATTGTTCTATTTGGATTGGTCACACAGTTCTCTTAATATTCTTTCATTCCTAGAAATCCTTTTATCTCTCTCTGCCTCAGCTGCTCTGTACTCCTGTTCTCTGTTTTTCTATTCCATTAACAGTCTCTCGCATCTCATCCATTCTGCTGTTAAGCCCGTCGATCGCTTGTCTGATTTCTGTATTGTCTTTCTTCAGTTCCCTCACTTCTCCCTCAGCTCTTGCACATTTCTCTGTAGGTCCATCAGCATGGTTATGACTTTTCTGAATTCTTTTCAGGAAGACTGTGCATTTCATCCCTTCAGACTCCCTCTCTGGGGTTGTCTGGTTGATTTTGGTCTGAACCATATTCCTCTGTCTTTTCATGGCTATAGAATTGGTTACTGATAGTTGCCACGTATGTCAGCTGGGCTCTTTAAGACTTTAAAAAGAGAAGAAAAAAAAAGAGAAAAAAAGAAAAAAAAGAAAAAAGAAAGAAAGAAAAAAAGAAAAGAAAAAACAAAAACAAAACAAAAAAAACAAAACAAAACAAAAAAATGCCCACCGGACGTAGATTCTGTGGGAATGCTCTAGGTGGCGCTATTGCCCCACTATTCCACAGCTGTGACTGTGCCGCTCCGCAGGGCCGTTTATCGCTCTGGCAGGGGTGGGAACGAATAGGAGGCTGTTGATCTCAGTGAGACGTGTTAAGTATGGCTACGCTTCCTCAGTCGCCAGCTAAGGTGTCTGAAACTCCCCAGGACTCCCAGCCTGCTGGGCTGAGTGTGCTGGGGCGATCCGGCTCCTCCGCCGGGCTCCTATCTCTTTAAGACCGCTGAGGAAAGCGCGCACTTTTTTTTTCCTTCCCGGGAGCCGGCTGCAAGCACCCTGGCGCGTTCCCGCCTCAGATCCTGCCCCTCTGTCTCTCCAATCTCCGCTGCACTGCGCATTGTGGGTCAGCGCTCCCCGCGCAGATCACCGGGGCTGGCTACTTCGCGGGGTGCACTTCCACTCCCTCCCGGCTCTGAATCCTCTCCTCCCGCCGGTGCGCTGGGGTCGGGGAGGGCTCGGTCCCGCCGGGTCGCGGCTCCGTATCTTACCCGCCTCTTGGGGTGCCGAGTCCTCTCGGGTGTAGCTGCACGCTGTGCGCTTTCCTGTGTATTCTCGTCTCTCTTTTAGGAATAGATGTATTTTCTGTGTTTTCGTAGATAAATATAGTGTTGGGAGGAGATTTCTGCCGCCCTGCTCACACCGCCATCTTCCCGGAAGTCTGTGGGTCATTTTTAAAAACAACACTAGAACACACACAGCATGGGGAATCATGTGATAGTGAAAATAAAGTTCATTTTACCTTTTTAGGGAAGAGATGATTATAGTTTATTTTGATGGGCATTTTCCTTAAAGACATAATATACCAGAACACAGACATAGCTGCAAGATCTTTTACCTATGCATATTTTTTTATTGAAGTATAGTTGATATACAATCTTTTATTAGTTTCAAGTATACAACACAGTGGTTCCACAGTTACCCACATTATTAAATCCATACCCCAACTAGTGCATACCTATGCATATTGAAGTGATTGTAAATTTCTAGAGGCCTGAATTATCTGAAGTATTATCTCTGTTCCCTGTATGTGAGTGACATATCCTTCTGAGGTGATCATCAACTCTGTTCAATTTATCTCTTTCCAACATTTGAAAACCACAGTGCCAGGCAGTCCAGTGAGCTCTTTCATTGTTATTTTATCCTCTCAACAACCCAGGTAAGTTTTACTTTTCAATTTTATTGATGAGAAAATGAACCCCAAAAGGTAAGTTATTTGCCTAACATTGCATAGCTAATCAAAGTAACTCCAGGATCTACACCTTAATTCGCCTAACTTCAAAGCTTTGCTCAGAGTATTTTGTCTTACTGCCAAAGGAAGTGTCATTAACCACGGCCAGAAATCTTTCACTAACATACTGCCTATTCTCCTGACTCCTTCACCTGTCCAAATAGAAAACTGCTTTTATGCAATCATCTGCCTTTACATCCATGCACCCACCCTCCCATTCACCATTAATTCAGATGTCAAATGTTTATTGTGTACTTAGTCCGTGCCAATTATCATGTTAATTACTGTAGGCATTAGGCATACAGTTAAGAACAGAAAAGACATGGTGCCTGCCCTATAGAGTTTATAGTCCTTTTTCACCTGCCAGAGCCACGTAGAGGATGAATTTTATTTGCACACAGATTGCTAGGGCCCAGGCATCCCCATGGCATGTGGAGTTTGATGTATGCACAGTTGACAGTCTGCTCTTTCAAAAGTCACTTGAATTGGACTTCTTGGATGTTTTGCTTTTACAAATAGTCTGAATAGTGGAATGAAGATGTTATAATTTGATTTTTTAATTGAAGGCTAAAAAATATAGCTGACATTAGCTTTTGTCTTTTTTAAACTAAGTGTAACATTTTATATAAATATTTCCCTCAGAGGTACCAAACACATGTCAGATTCTGTTAACCAGCTCACTCTACTCATAACTAACTATAATATTTGATTATACATTTTTCTTGATTCTATCCCAAAATAGTTTCATCTATTACATGTTGTTTTGAGAGAGCAGAGGTCAGTAGGGGGGTAATTAATAGCCTTGACCTCTAGGGTGAACAGACACACTGAATGGGGGAGACTCACCTTATTTTCAAAGAACTTTGCTGGTGAAACTTGGAAGTGCTGTGTGGCTGCTGGGAGTTTTGTTTTGGTAGTAGTTACTGGTTAGGTTCTGTAAATTTTCCTTTCAGACATTTGGCTGGTTCTCAAAAATTGCCTTTAAGAATTATATTTTGTAAGTTAAGAGCAGAAGCTATTATTAGCTGTGTGTTTGTGGTTGAAACATGAGGTCAGATTTGGCAGAGAATTGTTCAGCCATGCTGCTGCCATTGGGGGCAGCTTATTCCTGGGCACAGGAGGTATGCCTTTGCCTTCCAGTCTGTGGGAGCATGTGCTTTATAATGGAAGCCTGCCCTGGGGACTTGCAGCAAATTTTTTTCAAAATTCAATGTCCTAATGAGAATACGCATACATTGTGTGTGTGTGTGTGTGTGTGTGTGTGTGTGTGTGTGTGTGTGTATAAACCATCTATATGCATAATTGCCATAATTAGTTCAGGGAGCATGTTAGTCTTGTTCATTATTGTAGCCCCAGCTCCAAATGCAGTGCGTGGCATAAATAATAAATATTTGTTGAATGAATGAATGAGGTAAAAGTGGTAAGAGCAGGCTTAGAAAGATTAAGGACATACGTTAAATGGAAGAGTAGAACTTTGTGGTTAGCGAACATTTGTAGGTAAAGCACTTACAAATGATGGCAAATCTTAGGTGAAGTGACCATCCTCATGAATGGCATCACTGGAATAAATATGAAGTTCGTGACCTGTGGAAATTGAGGAACTGTGAAGTTATGGGCTACACTGATGTGAATGTCAGTCACTAAAGGCAAGGCAGAAGGAGGTGGAAATGCAGGAAAGTAGGCAAGTCGCTTCCTTTCCTAGCTCTTTCTTGGGATGAATTAAGTAGTTTTGTGTAGACGTGTGAAGATATAAGACCTGCAAGACCTGCTTTCCAACTTGTGTACACACACACACGCACGCACACACAGAGTAGTATTTGAAGCATCTGAAAGGATCACATGACTAATAATTAAACATTCATTGAAGGCAAATGACCAAAATTAGCCATCTTGGGAGCTATGGAATGATTAGCGCACATAATTAATTTCTGCTAATAACACAACAGGTAATATTTATACACATCTGACATATTTCAACAGGGAGAAAACAATTCTAGTTTTGCCAAATAATCCTTATATGCATTTTATGGAAAAGACTCCATATTAGGGAAGAAGAGTTGACCTGTTGATTTCCCACTTGCTTTGACGTAGATTTTTGGTGGCATTTTCAAGGGCGCTTTGGAGGAAGTGGTTATCATATTCCAGTTCATAATGGTATCTAAAATTGTGTATGATGAGAACTTCTTTATGTTCTGATAGTCAACTTGCTGTAGAGCACCACAGAAGGGAATACGGTTCTGCTGCTATCTGCACAGATGCAAAAAATACCAATACAGCTATTTTAGATGGCAGCTTTTGCAAAAAGAGGCTACTAAAGCTCTAATTAAGAATCTTCAAGTCTTCAACAGTAGATCATAACGCAATTCTCTGTTTACAGGTTCACTTATATCTTTACTGAATCAGAAGATGGAGTTGGGGGACAGTTGCTTTTCAATGTAACAGTAATATAATTTTCTCTGTAGCTTTCAAATAATTGTCAGTGAAATCATTTTGTGATTTTTTTTTCAGAAGCTTAGCCATGACAGCAAAATCATAAATATTTTCCCCTATGTCAAACATTTTAGCTGACAGTCAGATCCACCTAGTACATTTTGTTTTCCTCTAAAACCTCAAAAATTACACAAGCCAGTCCCTTTTCAAAGTTGTGGCTTAATAAACAATTGGATAGCGAAGTGACTTACTGCAAAGAAAATGGCTTATTTTGGTTCACTTTTTCTTGAATTTATGGTGACATTCAGTACACTATTATGCTACATTGTTAATGAAAGTTTACCTGTGGGTCTAAAAATAGAAACAAAAACCACTCAGTTGACTAGAAAAGTAACCTTTAGAATTCGACCTTTGTGGAAACTGTAGCTTTGTTCCGAATATGCATGCTATCCAGAGGCTTGGTCGTTGCAAATGCCACAGTTTGTTTTTGGGTTGGTTGGTTGTTTTGTTTTTCAGGTCCCGCATATAAGTGAAGTCATTTGATATTTGTCTCCGTCTGACTTATTTCACTAAGCATGATATCGTCTAGGGCCAACCATGTTTCTGCAATAACAATAGTAGCCATCATTTAATGACAGAGTATTACTTACCAGACTAGGTACTGAGTAAATTAGATCAGTAATTAAATTTTGTCCTCCCATTAATCTTGTGTAAATTCTGTTAATCCTCCCTTTACAGATGAGGAAACTGAGGCCCAGAGATTAGATAATGTGCTCAAAATCACCATTAAGGGCTGAGCCAACACTTAAATCCAGGTTTGTGTTTCTTATCGCTTTGACCTAATTGCATTGTCTCTACCATTGGGTTATTGTTCATTACAACTGAAAGAAACAAGATAATGAAAACAATTTATTGTAACCTGTGTATTTATGTATTTGTGACTAAACTCAGCATTTTTGTATGTTTTAAAAAATCTCTATAAGTGGTATTAATTTATAGGTATCATTCTGCAACATGTTTTCTTTGTTCATCATAATTCTAAGTATTCATATTAACCATTATATAGTATTCTGTTTTATGAGTATAATATCAATTCCTATGTCTCTTTTCCTAATAATGAACAGGATATTCTTTGAAATTTTCTTGCCTATTTTTGGACCCTTTTTCTTTCATAAAAATTTCATGATAAGCTTATTCCTGAGTAATCATGTTGGAATTTTGTTTGGAATTGCTTTGAATTTTCATATTAATTTAAGAAAATTGACTTATGTATGATACCGAGTTTTCTTATAATGAAATGGTTTACCTCTCCATTTATTAATGTTTTATTAATGTTTTATGTCTGAAGTAGTATTTTAAAATTTTCTCCTCATGTCTTATACTAATTTTATTACATATATTTTCTTGGAACCTTATAGTTATCATTGATATATTGTATGATGTATTTCCTTCCTAATTTGGTTATTACTGTTTGATGGCGAGGAAATTGATTATTGTGTGTTGATTGTGATTCAGCAACCTTTCTGAATTCCCTTATTTGTTTTAATAGTTCATCTATAAATTTTTCATTTTCTATGGAAGATCATCATATCTTCACCAATATGGGCTATTTATCTCTTTCTTTCTAATTCTCTTAACTCTTTTATTTTTGTTTACATTGATTATGTCCTTCAGAAAATGTTGGAGGGAAAGTGGTGATCTAACATTTTCTCTTAGGTTTTTAAAAATGTTTATCAAGCTGATAAACATTTTGTAAAGGAGGGTCTCCTTTAATTCTTATTTACTAAGAGTTTTAAAAGTAATGGATGAGTGATGAATTCTATGGATCTTTTTCTTGAATATGATGAGATACAGATATGGTTTATTACCTTTAATATACTAACATGGTATATTACATTTTTAGATTTTTTTTTTTACTTTGAACCATCCTGACTTTATTGATACACATGACAGATTTTTAAAAATTCTGTTGTATTTTCTTTCAGACCTTAGCATCTATGTTCATTGTCAGATAGGTCTACAATTTTAAGTTTTCATACAGTCCTTGCCATATTGGTAGAAAGACTATTCTAGCTTCATTCTCTGAAGTTGTTTGAACAAACTATAAAACTATCTGGGCCTGGTTGTCATTTTCAAGGACACACTTCTAATGGCCAATTAAGTTTCTTTAATGGTTATTTATTTGTTATGGTCTTCTGTTTCTTCTTGAGCAATTTTCAAAACTTATGTGATTTAAAAAAAATTACCTATTTTACCCAAATTAAAAAATTTATTACATTATGTTCATATTCTTTTATGATTTAAAATGTTTACTGTATTTGTGTTTTTACATTAGTATTGTGTATATATTTTCTCGGTATATCTTAGGGTTTTCCATTTTATTTATTTTTTAGTAAAAAAATACCTTTTGTTTTTACATATCTTTTATAATATCTTGTTTTCTAGTGCATCCATTTTTGCTTTTCTCTTATATTCTATTTTTTTCATGTAATTTTCTTTTATATATTCAAGAAAATGTATTTAGAATACATCATAGGCCAGTTGTTGAGATATCTTACATATAGTTAGTACAGAGCTTCAGGAGTTATTAGAGATTGTGTAATTCAGGGTTCAATGACTCCTTTGCAATTTTATCAATGTTAAAAGTAGCATAGAACATGTTTCTCTGGCTTATAAAGAGTAAGATTTTATCTGAGCTGTTGATAAATGCTGTTTTGGTTCCATTGTCTATTGACTATCTACTTTGAAAAACTTGGCATAGAGCCATAGGGAAAATGTAAAATAGTTTCTGGGAGCAGCTAAAACTTGAATCCATATGTATTTAAAGGCTAAGAGTTTATACTTGTGACTGTACATATAATTTGCTAAGTAATAAGCAAAAAGATATCTTAATGATCTTTTAAAGTAACACTACCTTTGATCAAGGATCAAAGATATTGATTTTCCTCAATCCCTTATTTGTAGATTAAGCAGTTGAAGTGGTCTCAGTTTTGTGATTGAGCAGGGTCCAGGATACAACAGTTCTCCCATTCTCAATCTTTTTATGGTTCTATTTCCTTCACATATACACCCTCCACCCCATATTGATAAATATGTCTTTGAAGAATCTTTTTGTTACTTTGGTAGATTGTTATATTGTTTCTGTCTATAGTTGATTTATTCTAGTCATTTTAAGTTCATATATGCTTGTTCTGGTCTGCATTTTTTTTGTCTCTGTACTTGAAAATAGAATTTCTCCTTTAGTGAAATTAGCACTATATTAAAGTAGGGAGTATGAGGTAAAATATTAAGATTACTGAACTCAAGGACATTTGGCATTTTTGAGAGTGCTACAGATTAACCACCAAAGCAGTATCACTTTTTTCATTGGTAAGAAACCCAAATGTTTCTTATGTTGTTTCCTTTGTGTCATGCCTTTCCTTTGAATTTACATTTTTCTTGCTGAAATAAAGTCTTTAATAGTTCTTTTAGTGAGTGCCCATAAGTATTAAATATTTTTTATGCTTTATAATGTCATTATTTGGCCCTCAATGTTGCATGATAGTTTTAATGGGAATAAAAATCTATATTGACAGTTATTTTTCCTCATCACTTTAAAGGTCTTTCTCCAGGTTCTTCTACCAACTATTGATGCTTATCAGAAATCTGCTCTGAGTCTGACAGTCACTTCTTCTTAGGTTAAGCTACCATTTGTCTCTGCTGGCTTTTAATATTGGTATTTTTAAGTTTTATGGCAATATGTCTAGGTGTAGGGTTTATTTTATTTATGCTGTTGAAACCTCATAGATCTCTTTCAACTGAGGATTCTCAATTTTCTTTGATAATGGAAAGAAAACTTTTGTATATTTATGTACAAGTACTGCTCTTCAGTTCCAGACTTTTAATCTCTCAAAAGAGGTTCTAAATCTCTAATAGGCCTCTAAAGTTAAAGACTCTCAACCCCCTCTTGCCACCCTCCCCCTGATACTTAAATGCTCTTTCACAATTTTAAATTTCTTTTTCTTTTTCTTCTGGCTTCTGGGAAAATTCTTGGTACTAAAATTGAATGTACTAATTCACTTTTCAGCTATTTCAGTTCTAAAGATTATTCCATCCTTTGAATCTTTAATTTTTAAAACTATAACTTTTTCAAATTTTTAATTTCTTTTTATTGTTACCTGTCCTTTCGTCCCTTGTGGCTGATTTTAAGTCATAATTTCTTCTGTTTCACACATATGATTCCATCTTTTTTCCTGAACATTTTAAACATACTTCTTTTAAAGTTTTTGTTGGGCTATTTTTAAAAATTAATTTTACAGAGTGAATTTGTATTATGAATATTTTATATTACTGGCTGTCTTTTTCAGTGTTATATTTTTTCCATGGGTTTTGTAGTTTGGATTTGTAGGCTAATTTTGGATGGAATTTTTTTGTTTGTGTTTTCTAGCCCTCTCTTGCTCATTTGTTCTTGTACTTTTATTCTCTTTACCTTCTATCTTTTTTTTCTGGGCATCTCTTTGTGTCTGGCATTTTTCAGTTGACTTCTTCTGGGTCCCCAGGTCACAACCACATCTTGTATGATGGTTTGAAACTCCCATCTCATAGTGGAGTTAGAAATAATGCAGAGCAGTATAGCACAGAGAAGACAAGTAGTGATTCTATAGCATCTTCCTACACTGATGGACAGTGACTGTAATGGGGTATGTGGTGGGGACTTGATAATGGGGGGAATCTAGTAACCACAGTGTTACTCATGTAATTGTATATTAATGATACCAAAAAAAAAATTGGAAGGGAGGAAATGATTCTTTCCACTTTGAAAAAAAAAACCACTGGTCCACTGAATTATACTACTGAAAAAATAATAATAATGCAGAGCAAGTCTCCAAGCCAGTAGCAGCTTGGTTCAGATCTTGGTCTAGACAGGCTGTGCCTCCTGTTTCCATAGGCCTTCAGCTTCATATAACCCAGGATTTGTCAGTAGGTAAATTGTTGACGTTTTGTATCAGGTGATTCTTTGTCATGAGGGACTATCTTGTGTAGTGTAGGATGTTTAACACATCCTTGGCTTTACCCAGTAGATATTAGTAGTACTTTCTTCTCTCCAGCTGTGACAACCAAAAATGTCTCTAGGCATTGCCAAATGTTCCCTGGGGAACAAAGTCATAACTTTCCCCTTGATGACCAATGGTATAACCTGTAAATCCTGGAATCAATTGGCAATAGTTGATTTTAACTTCCTTTAACAAGTAGAGGGTTCCAAATTCTGTCCAGCTTTAAGCCTAGAGCTTGCATTCTATCCTTCATATTAAGTTGAGGAGTTCTAATCTCCCCCCTGGGAAGAAATTTCTGCCTCTCCCTGCACTTAAGGGCCAAGCATCCAGTAGCCTGTGACTTCACACTCTGGTTGTTGAGGATGTATATCTTATTTTATATTTTGTTGTTGTCTTTTGGTATTCCCTTTTTTATTTCACAACTACATATTTGGAGCAGAGGGAACACTATACAGAATGAACTTAATACTCTTTCCTACCCAGAAGCCAATAAAGACAGTTTTTTAAAAAGTTAGTTTTTTCATTGAGTTTGAGTTTTTTCTCCTTGGTAGTTCAATTCCTTCAGGTGCTTTCTTACTACTTTTCTGTCCCAACTTGATTATGGTTTGTTTCATCTTTTTTTTTTTAACAACAAAAGTTTCTATAAACCTGCTTTAGTTTTAGCCAAATTCTACATTTGGAGTATTGATCAGACTAAAACCTCCAGTCATTTTTGAATGGTGTATACAGACATCTCCCTATGACTTTATGGATTACCTCTTCAGGACTTAGCACAGGCATTGCATGTTGCAAAGTAAGACAATGGGATTGTCCTACAAAGTAAGAAGAAAAGTAAAGAAAAGTAGTTACAATGTAGAAGGACAGTGAAGACTGTGAGGGGAGAAGAGGGTAGCAGAAGGTTTAGACCTAGCTGGAAAATCTTCAGGAATGAAGCAAAATGTTGCCAAGTTGGAACCTATCCCAGCCCTTTCCCTCCATGTTAAAGTTAGTTAAGTCAATTACAGCACCTATTTATAGTTAAGCCTTGGTTTTGATTAATGATGTTGGAAAGGTAGGAAAGGGGGGTGGGGACTGCTTGAGGGAAAGGAGGAGGCAAAGCTGCTGAAGCTATTATTTGGACCCTACTCTTCCTCACAGATTTACGACCAACATAATAAAAATTATTTTTATTAGAGGGCAGTAATCCATGTCAACCTTTCCCCTACAAGCCAAGTGAAGATATCAAATCCTTAAACACTGAATAAACTGGAGGACAGATCATGCTGCTCTTTTTCATTCAATGACTAGACATGCACTGTCAGACCCAACTTAAGATTTAAATGTCTTTACAAATTATGCTTTTGCACATTATATAAAAATATATAATATATACAAATATAATTAGATATACAAATAATATATAATAAAACAAACATGTAAATGATCATATACAAATAAATAATAAAATTATTTAAAAGTATATAAAAATGAAATTAATAAAACAATCCTGCATTAATGTTTAAGCGTAGATTGCTTTTGAGCTGTAAAGAACCTTAGAGACATACAACTGGTCTAACATTTTAATACTTTAGAGCAGAAAACCAAGATTTGAGAGCCCAAGGGACTTGCTGAAAGCTGTATAGTATCTTGGTTCCAGAACAGGGACTAGATTCTATGTCTTCCTCCTAATTCAGAGTTCTTCTTCCTAAAAGAGAATCAATTTTAGTTTTGGTAGCTAGCCATAAATACTTTTCTGGTTGACTTATGTTCACTGCTTTTAAAGTTGGAAATAGATTAAAGTTTATAGTTCTCATAAATTAGCTTCAGTTACTAAGGAGATTAGTGTATTAGTAATCCCTCCTATTTAAAAAATCTTTTTTTTTTACTAAAGCCCACCTTCCTTGAAAAGTTATATTACCCACAGGATTAACTCTCCAGCTATGCACCTAAACACAGAGGATTGTGAATAGAAATGGTCTGCATTAAAGAAAAATCATTTAGTAATTACATGAGTTTAAATATTATAGAAAAGTAGAGGGACTTAAGAGTATCTATGCTTGAAGCTCAACTTAGGTGTTTAGGTAAATATCTTCTTAAAATATGTAATTTTTGCTTACAGCAATTTGCTTTTATGTTGGAATCTTAATAGCATGTGTTGAGTAATGACCATCCATTTTATCCATGGACATGGTATTACAGAGGAAGAAAGTATGTTATATAGGACAATCAGTTTTTTATTTCTTAGCTTCCTCTTCTTTTTCTCCTTAGTAATTTCTACCTGTGCACTAGGTATGTTGTGCAAATCAATGAACAATACAGTTTACAATAGTTTATTGGGTAAAGTAGTTTTGGAGAATGCATTACATCATATATATATGGACACCCAGAATATATCAGCTATCATGACTGTGCTTAATCAAAGTCATATAGATTTTTACTTACTAAAATGGAGTCATATATTTTGGTAGAATCTTCAGTGTTGAAGGAAAGCTGATGTGCAGCATAATCTATCTGTGGGTGTATAATGCTGTATTAGTTTCCCATGCTGCTGTAACAAATTGCCACAAACTTAGTGGCTTAAGACATCACAAGTTTATTATCTTACAGTTCTGGAGGTCAGGTGTCTGAAATGGGTATCGATGAGCTAAAACTAAGGTGTCATCAGTGCTGTTTTGCTTCTGGAAGCTCTAGAGGAGAATTTGTTCCATTGCCTATTCCATCTTCTCAAAACTGCCTCCATCCTTGGCTCATGGTCCCTTTGTACCTTTTCTTTTTTTTTTTCAAGGATTTTAAATCTTTTATTTTTAATTCTATGTAATGTGAATATTTGTATAAAGTGCATAACTCACAAAGTTATAGCTTGGTTGTTTTTTTTGTATTCATATTTTGGACTTTATTGGTTTATTTTATTTTTTTAATTTTGGTATCATTAATGTACAATTACATGAGCAACATTATGGTTACTAGACTCCCCCCATTATCAAGTCCCCCCCACATACCCCCTTACAGTCACAGTCCATCAGCGTAGTGAGATGCTATAGAGTCACTACTTGTCTTCTCTGTGCCATACTGCCTTCCCCATGCCCCCCCTACATTATGTGTGCTAATCGTAATGCCCCTTTTCCCCCCTTATCCCTCCCTTCCTTTCTACTTTTTCAAAGCCAGCAGCATGGCATCTTCCAGTTTCTCTTGGCCACTGCTTCTGTCATCACATCTCCTTCCCTGCCCCTCCTGCCTCCCTCTTTCCCTTATAAAGACCTTTGGGATTGTATTGAGCCCACCCAGATAATTCAGGATCATTTCCCCATCTCTTAAGTTAAGGGTCCTTAATC
>JAVSCE010015388.1:600000-933124 GCA_032199065.1 Smutsia gigantea
TAAATAGCTACAAAAGGCATCGAACCTTCTTCTGTTCCTCAGTGGTAGTGCCCCAAGTAGTGGCATTAAGGACTAATTATAGCAAGAGAACTTTAAGAAGTCAGTTTAGAAAGTCCAAGATGCAAGTCTCACAAATGCAAAGAAACAACAAAGTCAAGAATGCAAACTTTGAAGACTTTGGGAAGAGTATTGATAAAGTAAAGGATTATAAACTATAAAACCAATTTGAAAGTTTCAGATTTTTTAAATGATATTATTCTATTAAAGGTTCTGTTTCCAGGTAAGATTGGAGTAATCATGCTCCCTTCTGTTTCTATCTATGAATACATCTTTAAATCCTGGACAGAATGTGTGGGTCAGCTATTTGAGAACTCTGAAAAGTAAATGCTAGAGGGCAGACTGGGGAAGAAGTCTCAGTTAGAAAACAAACAAGCTGAATTGAAAATGGCAAGAATCTTGAACAGACACTTTACCAAAGAGGCTATATGATGGCAAATAAGCACATAAAAAGATTATCAACAAGCCATTAAGG
Source organism: Smutsia gigantea (assembly GCA_032199065.1). Lineage (NCBI taxonomy): Eukaryota > Metazoa > Chordata > Mammalia > Pholidota > Manidae > Smutsia > Smutsia gigantea. The sequence goes on from JAVSCE010015388.1 coordinate 600,533, forward strand.
AAATGTAAACTAAAACCTGTATGAGGCACTGCTACAGATCTATTTCAACTAAAATATGAAAAGAAAACTTGCTGGTGAGTCTGTGGAGCACCTGAGAACTTTCATATAGTGCAAAGGAAATGCAAAATGATGCAGCCATTCTGGAAAACAGTTTGACCTTTTGTATATAAAGATGAATGTGCAGTTATTATATGACTCATCAATCCCACTCCTGGGTATGTACCATAGAGAAATGACCACATATATTCACACAAAAAACCTGTAAGTGGATATCTGTAACAACTGTATTCATAATAACCCCAAACTAGAAATGGCACAGATTGCCTTCACTAGGGGAATTGGTAAACAAACCATGGTACATCGCACAACAGAAAACTACTTAGCAATAAAAAAGAATGAATTATTCCTAAATGTAACATCTTATCTAAACCTCAAAGACACTGTGCTCAGTGAAAGAAGCTGGTCTCAAGAGGTTAAGTACTGTATGATTTCGTATATATGGCATTACGAAAAAGACAAAATTGTAGTGATGGAGAATAGATCACAGATTGCCAGAAGTTAGGGGTGGGAGGAGGATATGACTATAAAAGTACAGCACAGGAGAGATTTTGCGGGCAACAGAACTGTTCTCTCTGCTGGCTGTGGGGTAGTGGCTACATGAAACCATGTGTTCAATTTCATAGACTAGTGTGCCCCAAAAGGTCAGCTTTATTATATGATAAACTTAAAAATAAAACAAAAGGGATGAAAAAGTAACCAAGGGAGCTTTACAAAAATATACTTTCCATTTAAAAGTCTTTGCTTCAAAGCTTGGCATACTTACATACCAAAAGTCTCCAGACTCAGATTTTACATATGTTAATATTGTACTGTTTCAATGGTATTAAATATTTATATGAAATTGAATTTAAGTTAGGTGTTAATACTAGAGCTTCATACCCAGTCTTGATAGATAAAATCCTATTTTCTTCATTATTAATGAAAAACCATCATAATTAATGTTGCTGAATTTAAAAATTTTTGAATTAATACAATATGCCGTGAAATTAAATAAGCCTATCTTGATATAATCCACTATTTTGGAAGCATTTTCTTTATTGATATGTACTCTGTACCCTTTTTAGACTCAGACTATTAAAATATTAATTTAAGAAAATATTGTTTCTGTAAAACATGCGAATATATACTTAAACATGAAGTGGATCCTTGAATACTATTCTTTTTTAGAGCAATGGAGTGAATTTGACTTAATTTCCAATGTGTGCTGTATTCATTCTGTTGTGATCTCTATACTATCATAGTTAATTCGTCTTAAACAGGTAATTATTTACATTTAAACGTTTTAATGCTAGATTAATACTATATCCTTTTTTTCTTACATATTTCACAGAAGACTGCTGACAGAGTAGAAAATAATAAGAAGGTAAAAGCTCATTTTAGAGAAAGAGGTTTTCCCAAATGTGCCTTTGTTTTTAACATATATGTCCCTACTATCCTATTCATTTGAAATCACACTTTTAGGTAATTTGCTGACAGGTTAGTATTACCTTTGGGAACTGGAGTGCCCTCTTTTAATGCAGATTTTCAAACACCTACCATGGGAATAGTTTCTCTCCTTGAATTTAGGTATCTGACTCATCCGTGTTAATATATCTTGATGTTAACAATGACCTAGGAAACAAAGAGAGAAGCTTCCTTAATATTTTTGTCTATGCAGTCTGCCTTCACAGAATGTGCCTCCTGAAAGGAGCACATAATTACTGTGCCAAAACCAGAAAGCAATGTGAGGAGAAGGCCTAGCACGTCTATCCTACCTGTACACCACCTAGTTAATAGAGATGGCAACACATGGGCATCCTGCTTTTACATGGCAGTGAGACTGTGAATATAATAATAATGATAATGATAATGTTTTTTAAAGAACAAAGAAATGCTAGTTAAAATGGAAAACACAGCCAAACTGCTGTGCTTTAGGAAACTCGTTTTGGAATCCTTCGTAAGCTCAAGTACAACAAGTTAAGGTATTGATTGAACTAGCTTTTGAGACAGAAAGATCTTGGACTAACAAGGGGGCCACCCCATTAATTTTCTATTTATACTTTTTAATCAATAAATATTCATCAATTAGGATGCAACATCAGGCTCTAGAGCTATAAAGATGAGTAAAATTGTATATGTCCTTGGAGAGCTCATAGATTAGTCCAGGAGACAAATGAAAATATGTACTGTGATCTCCTACAAAACATCTGAGAGATGAATCTGGTGCTGGCGGAGCACAGATGGGACGGAACAGCTGACTCTGTGCAAGCTGGGAAAGATTTCATTGAAGCATTTTCATTTGAATTTGGCCTTAATGGATAAGACATTGTATTCTTGGCAAAGAAAATAAAGGAATAGCACTTCAGGCAGTGGAAACTGTATGAAATAATACACAAAATCATGAAAGGGTTACTGCTTAATGCCACTATAGCTCTTACTCGAATTTGAGAGAAATAGTTTATCCCGTTTTTGTCTAATGCCTCTCTCCTTTGTCTTAATTCTGCACTGAGGAAATCACTCATTCAGTCATCCGACACATAATGTATTTAAATGCCAGCTATGTGGCCAGTACTGCTCTGGATATTAGGATTATATGAGTGAACAAAACAAAGTCCTTGGTTTCATGAGACTTAAATTCTAGGGAGAGTAAATGATGAAAAACAGTAATAAGTAATATATTCTGTATTACATGCTGACTAGTACTGTGAAGCAAAATAAAGCAGAATGGGGGAGGTTACAGTTTTACATAGAGTGATTAGGGAAGAGTTCATCAAGCACATGAAATTTGGCAAACACCAGGAGGTGAGGGGAAAAAGCATGCAGATATCTCAGGGAAGATGAAACTTCCACCTCATGTTCAATGAACAGAAATGAGGTCAGTGAGGTTGGAGCAGAGAGAGAGCTCAGGGAGAGAACGAGATGAAGTCAGAGAGGAACTGAGCTGAGGACAGGGAAAACTTAGGGCCTTTTAGGCCATTGTGTGGACTTACGCTTTGCTCTTGGTGTAATGAGGAGTCACTGGAGGAATTTTCTTTATTGAATAGTCCTGTCTCTAAGAACCATGTAACCATGCTCTAGCATCTAGGGTACAACTTCCCACCTCCTCCCTAGGATTCTGGTGACATAGTAGGTGGTGCAGGTTAAAACTGATGTTTCTAGACCACCATCTTACTAATGGTGAATAAATAAATAGCATCATAAGGATAAAAATGAAGCATTCATATCATCTTATAAAGATAATGTGCTAGATAACTTCAGACTTTAGGACATTTAGTACTTGTGAAGATAAACTTTTAATTATATAACTAGACACCCTGAGAGCACAAATTCCCTCTTCGGTCTCATTAGGTATCCTCTGTTATAAGAAGTTTGGTGTAGGATCAACTTAAAAGCTATGCAATTTTCTGTCTTGATGTTCTCATCTGAAAATGGGCAAAATAAGGCTCATTCAGTCTACAAATATTTATTGAGTATCTACTCTGCCAGACTCTGTTCCATACTCTAGAAATGAGTAAGACTTGGCACAGTCCTACAGAACTTATAGTTTAATACCATTGAGAGGCCCAATAAGGACTTCAACAGCACTTGTCTGATATGTTGATAATGAGAACAAAATGAAATAATTTATTTAAAATGCTTACAAGAATATTTGACATCCAGTAAGTAAACAATAAATATAATCTACTTCTCTGTAATCTCTTAATTCTTAGATGTGGTCAGTTAATTATTCTTCCCCAAGATGGCTGGACAACTATTTTCATTCAGTTGAATGTCACCTTTATTTTCAGTTATGTTAGAATAATCCTCTAGTTCCATTTCTTCAAACTGAAATAGAGAACTCGGGAGAAGTTGTCATCTGTGGCATGTGGCATTCATGCATGACCTTGTCTGACAGAAGGAAGAACTTGTGTATCTTTAATTGAGTAGAGCTTAATGGCTGTGCTAAGATGGTGTTGTTTTAGAAAAAGAGAATTGGCCAGTGATGTAATAATATCTTGATATTATTCTTGAGAGTCTAAATCTAATTCTCTTCAAAAAGAACTTCTGGGTAACTGTCTTCTCAAATATCCAGCTTTGTATTTACAGTAAATCTGAACCATTTACATGTTCAACATTATGTGGACTATTATTGGACAGAACCTGTAGTTTTGTGCCTTTAAAATACTTTAGTTTTATAATAACATTTAGTTAAAAAATGTTCACTTTGTTCAGAGGAAATTTATCCCAGACTAACTTATAAAGTCTGAAAGGTATTGAACATAAAAAGAATATAATTATTTTCATTTAAAATCATTTCATTATAAAGCTATAACCTTTAAAAACCATTTTAACAATGTTATAATACAATACTTGAACTGTAAGTGTATCATTTTATTTGGTTGTAATTAATTTGCTTTTCATTTCAACTTAATGAGAAATCAATGTTTTCAATTTGTCTGCATCTATAAATAACATACTATTGATTGTTATTGACCATATAACCCTGTTCAGATCCTTTGATGAGATTTTATTATGATAAATTCTTGATTCTCATTGCTTTGACAGGATGTGCATACCAGGAATTTTATTATTTAAAATTGAGACATAGTTATAATTGAAATACTGAAATAATTCCCAAGGGCAACTGTCTGCACACTAATAAATTCATTCAGAATTGCTCATTTCTCCCTTCAAGGTGTCACTGCTAAGCATTACATGTGTATAGGAAGGTTTTCGGTTTATTTCTTTAGCTCCTTCCTAGGTACTCAGAAGGTCACATAAACGCTATTTGCTTTCTTCTGGCTTTTTCTCCTGTTCTAGCTATCACTCTAAAAGCAGTATATTCCTTGCTGAAGTACAGCAGAGTGCTACCTGCTTTCACTGTGCTTTCGTTTACTTTTTCTTAGATACTACCTCTTAGATTCCCACCTTCTAGATTTATCTTAGTTTCAATATTTAACACATTGTTTAGTTTTCCTTTGGCATTTTGACTCTTTCATGCATTTCCCTGTAAAATTCATGACAAACTATAATACATTTACCTGTGAAAATGCATTTCCTTTTCTCAGAGGCAACTAATTCAGATTTTAAAATAGTCTTTTAAATTGTGTTTCAGTTAACTGTCTTTGATATTCCTAAATGTTGGAGTAGGTAGAGTTAGCAGAATACATATTTTTGAGAATTTTATTTCCTAGGATGATTGTCAAAATTTCTTTGAGACTGTCATAGTAGGTAAAGTGAAAAGAGTAATGTGAATTGTTACATTATGTCACATAAATTGATAATAAGAATTGGAAAGTAATTATAATTGTACCACAATGCTGCTTTAGATAAATTAATCTCAACATTTCCTTATCTGAACCCCAGTTTACACACAGCTAAATCTGGACTGTGAAATTGCCACAATTTGGGGAGGGGAAAAAAATCTCTAAAATGCTTGCTGTATTTTGGCAGCCTTAAAAAGTAAATATGAGAAAGACCTTAGTGACCTTAAACTGCTTATTTTTTTGCAAATAAGTCACTTTGAATATTGGCAGGATCACATATTCTTATGTTCCAGCTTTAAATCCCATTATTGTTGGAGGGAAGTTCTAGCTTTGTTTTCATAATTCAGTAAATAATAGATAGCATCAACATTTTCTCCCATGATATTACCAACAATCCATCCTCAAATAAGGCAGTTAAAATATCTTCAAATATATAAAGAACATGAGCTACAGCTCACCTGGACAGAATGACTCTGCTGACCTTTCTGTGTCATATAATGAAAAAGCACCCAGTCAAGACAGGAAAACCTGGGTTTTAGCTTTAGCTCTAGTGTTAACTACAAATATGACTTTGGACAGGTCACTGAAGTTCTCTAGATTTGTTTCCTTGTCTTTGAAATGAGAAGCTGAACAAGGCCATTCCTGGGATTCTCTCCAACTCTAAAATCTCTGACTTGGCTTTTGTTCATGATATATTTTTAGTATATTATTGCAGTATTGATGTCTTCTAAATCAGTACCTATAAACTAGGAGTTTAAATCCTTCCTATTATGTTTAAAGCACTTTCCCCATGGGCTAGTATGGGGTTGAATTTTTCCTATGCACAGGTCATCGTCTGCTCTCATTCAGCCCTTTAGGTATTCAACAAGAATAAATGACAGATATGAATTATTTTATAAAAGTGGAAGTCTTCACACCTTAGAGAAAAAATAAATTTTTCCCTTTTTTACTGAAGTCTTACTGTGAATCATTACTTAACTGTCACTCTCGCTGACTAGCCCTAGTTCTGCTTTGTCAGATTTGTATGAGATCAGGCTGATCCCGGTGGCAGTCACAGCCATTACAGACTTTTTGCAAAATTGTACACCTCAAGCATGGTGATATTCTTTTTACTTCTGTGTGCCTTTTATAGTAGAGAAGCTGCATCCCAATATATTTCTAAATGAATTTTAGTTTACAATGATCTGCCTTGGATCTTAAGACATTTTGTAGATTCCTCTGCTCATATGTCTCACTCACATGCCCTTGTGAACAGAGTACACACACACCCATGCACACACAAGCTTGCAAGTAAGTGTGCCCACACAGAGACATACACTGTCCTATATAGCTGCTTTCACACACACAGACACATGCATGGTGCTTGACTTTGGACTCTGCACTTGAAGTGGGAACATTCATTTTTCCCGGTTACCTCCATTTTTGTTCTGGGGAGCTTTGACTTTTGGAAGTGACTTTGCATCTAACAGAGAGTCACTGCTGTGGACAACCCATGAACAATGAGCTTAAACAGAAGAATGAGGGTAATGTTTACTGGAATATAGATGAAGCTTTAAATTCCTAAGGGGAATGAACCAAATCCAATGTTTTCCTGTTAGCTGACATTTTTTATATTGATGCTGTTTAGGATTTTCTGGAGAAGGGAAAAAAACAACTTCAGCAAATCAACTCTATCATTCAGAAATGGAATTTGGGGGGCTCTTTGAAGTAGGCTTTTTGACAGTTCCTGATTTAATGTTTTCACTGATGAGGAGAGTAGCTTTATAAATCTTGTGAAAATCTGAGCGATGGAGGATGTTGTTGAGGGGGAAACACAGTGCAGTTGTTTAAATAATTCTGGGCCAATAAGCACTTGGTGGGTGGAGTTACTGTTGTATGCATTACAGAGCAAGATAATTCTGAATGAAGACTTTAAACATCACACATGCCGGACAGCTTTGCTTCTGCTCTTTGTGCAAACAAAACAAGTGACTAGGTAACTAGATTTTGCTTACTATCCATTATTGAATGGTGCTTTGTTTGATAGGATTAAAAAAAATACATGTAAAGGATTTATCAGAAATTCTTATGAATATTTCATGAGCTGATATATTCAGCTGAATGAATTCAGTGAGTGTCAGTGTGTAGCTTGCAGACAAACCTCATCCACAAGGAGGCTACTGACATAGGAAGCACTTTGGCGCATTTTCAGAGGCAAAGCCAGACTGATAAAGCTCCTTGTGACAGCCTTACTTGCCATTCTTCGAGTATGCTGCTCTTGCTCTAAGCAGCGCATACACTGGAGCCACGGCTTCCTAAATTGAACTGGAAACAGTCTGTAGACTTATCAGCCTCTTTACCTACAGCTGTGCGTCTGCTATGTTTGAGGTTTTTGTTTTGGGTGGTGAAAGCTAGCACTCCATATAAGACATGACAGCAAAAGATTCTTCCAGAGAACTTACTGCTTCTGAATCTGAGGTTTGCATAAAGACTTTCAAGGAGCAAATGCACTTAGAACTTGAGCTTCCGAGACTGCCGGGGAACAGACCTACATCTCCTAAAATTTCTCCACGCAGTTCGCCAAGGAACTCACCATGCTTTTTCAGAAAGTTGCTGGTGAATAAAAGCATTCGGCAGCGTCGTCGCTTCACTGTGGCTCATACATGGTAAGACAGGACTTGGAGTGTCTGAAGTGCTTTTCATTAGCAGCAGTGATTTAGAAATGTAGAAAAGAGAACATTTGAATTTTGTTCATAAAACATACCACAAGTGTGAAGTGAATGGCAAGCAGGTCAGCTGCAGAATACGTAGTGCACTGTGTGATACGTTAGCATCGTGCTCCTGGCTGTTCCCAGATAAAAGAAGCCTGTAACTGCAGAGAATCTTTAAAATTACTGCTTATACAAAACCAAGCTAAGTTGAGGTAAATTGAGTATTGAAGGAGTTTTAAAAATTCAGTTTTTTGTTTAATCTCTGTTAGGTGATAGACGCCTTTTCTGTGTGTTCTGTGGTGGTTGATGATATTTTTAATAGTATATTTTTGGTACAAGAATAAGTGTTTTAACCTTGGTACTAATTTATTTCTTAAAGCAATGTGTAAAGTCAAACCGAATTTATTGCATTGCCATATCTGTGTTGTATAAACTAGTGGGTTTTTGACTTACAGACTTTATCTTTATACTACTTAAGGAAAGGGAAAACTAAGTTCCCAATTCTGAAATTATATGGTTAACTGATTTTATTTATGATTCCAATTGCTATTATCTTTAAGATCCTTTTATTGTAAAAAAGTGGCTTAAAATTTATAGATTATAATAAGTAAATTCCAAGTTTACTGGGGAATGCCAAGTAAATAAATTCAAGAAAGCTCCAAAAATTGCACAGAGCCTACCACCGTCAATGCATATGTTATAGACACTGGAGTAGCTTCCTTAAACCAACATAATGAAATGTAAGAAAAAGCATGATAGAAATTAAATAAACTTTACTTGTAAAAGCTAGGCCATTTCAGATTTCTTTGAAGGATATATTTTCTTTCAGATTAAGATAACCTATAAAACTGAGTATCTGTACCTATGGTTTTTACTTATTAGGGATACAGCAATAAAGAGAACTTAATATCTCTTCAAGGCAATTTTAACACAGTGACTTAGTGACTTCATAGTAGATTGCCAACCAACATTATAAACACAGGATATCTGATTTTCAAAAATTAATATTTACTTGAATTCTCTTCCCTACTTGTTCTGAAATGTTTGCCTAATCTCTTACACAGTGCACTGGGAAATTCAAGTTACCTCTTGAAATATGTAGTTTGTCTTTGATGGACACCACTGTTTTGGCCAACACATGCTATACCTAGCTAAAAATAACATGGTTAGTTTTGTTTTCTGACAGTGGGCTGTTGTTCATTTAACTGCTTTATTGGAGAATATTTTTTGGTCTTCTTTTTGAAGGATTAAATATTACTTATTTAATTATAAACCTATACTTGTAGTATACAGGTGATTAGTTTTTCAAACCTACCAATGGTAGCATTTGTATACGGAGGAGATATGTGCTCATTTGAAGAAGTCTTCTCTCTCATGGTTTACCCAACCTCAATTTGTATTTTCATATGGTTTACCTAAGTAGTATGACTAAATAGGAGGTGGTAGACAGGTGTATTGTTAGTTCATTCTCATAAAAGGAACAAACGTGGAAAACACAATGAATTGACTCATATATTTTACTACTTGGGTTAATAATAAAAACTACTATTTTGACCAGAAGGATATTTAATTTTAATAAGATAATTTTCAGATAATGGCAAATCTTCATAAAATCTTGGTAATATTTTCCTTATTGTAGAGTTCCTGAATATAATAATGTGGCCTTTCTCTTACTAAGAATAGATGTTTGATGTGTTAGGAACATGGAGCTATAAATACCAGATTTTTTCTTTTCAAAAGAACCCAAATTTTAAAATGATTAAAGAGCCAGTTTCACTCATACATTATACAAATGTTCTTGCAGCGAGTTACAAAAAGAACAATTGAATGATATCTGAAGCTACTTAATGCTATTAAAGTGATCTTCTGGCTGAGTTAAAACAGAATTTTCCACAAATTGACAGAAAGTGAAACACACGATTCTGGTATCGGCTTAAGTAATCCATTAATCATCAAACTTATAAAATAACTTTAGTTATGACCATGATTCATGTTCACTCTTTTTTCCCTCCTCACTTACACACTCTCTTACGTTTCTTAGTAGAGCTTTATCACAGTTTGTTTTTAGCTCCTGATTAAGTGTATGTTTGTGTTTATTTTCTGCTGTTTAAAATTTCTCAAATTTATTTTCATGAAACAGTCACTGAAAGTTTCTTTTTGGAATATATACACATATCTTATGTATTTGACTTTTTCACTAATTTTAAAATCATATTCTTTTTTTAGCATTATATGTAATAGCTACATGAAGAAATCAGCACATAAATACTTTGTTTTTTGCTTCTTTGTCATGATGAAATGTAACCATCCTTTCATGATCAACAACTGATATTTTCCAAACCATGCATTTAAGTTAGAGATTCCAAGATTTGCACTTAGAAGTCTCTAAAAATATGTTATTACTTTATGTTAGACAGTAGGCTTCTTTTAAGAAGACTGGAATGTTTTGACTCCAGTGTTGAAATTAGTCATTTTCATGATGAAGCTAAACAATGCAGAGGTTGAAGTTTATGTCTAAACCCACTGAACAATTTTTTTTTTAAATCTTCGGGTATTTGTAGATTTTATATTTTGGTCAGATAAACATGTAGTTCTGGTTTTGTAAACCCAAGTTATGAAGTGTGGGCTGCTAGTGGCAGATTTAAGAAACACTTGTGAAATACTGATTCTGGGATTAGTTTTAAAATATCTGAAAAAACTAGCTATTCAATGTATTGTCACTAATCAGAATATTTACATAATCCTAAGTCTGGAAGGAATTAGGTGACTATCTCATTGCTTCTTTTTATCCTTGGGTAGACCACAGTTACTCCATCTCCAACATATGGAAACCTGCCCTTAAGACTGGAGAAAACAGTTTAATAACCTCATTTTGTGTATAATTTTACTACTTCATAGTTCAGGTATTGGAAAATTCTTTCTCATGATCAACCTATATATAATGTATAATATAGAAATCTGTTTTTGAATCCTTAATGGGTGTTAAGGAAAGACTTGTAAGAACCTCCATGAATCTGAAGATCATTATTAACTGGTCCCAGGCTTTTCTTCTTTAATCACTCAACATATAGAATTGAGCACTGCTGTAAGCAAGAAAGGAAAAAAATCTGATTCAACCCACATAGATTCTAATGCCTAGTATATTTTAAATTCTCTACTGGAAGAGTCACATATATTATATAACTTTCACTTGAAATATAAGAATACTCTAAATTCATGTTCTTTTAAATATTACATGTTGTGAAAGAAAAAAATATTGGTTTCACTCCTTCCAAGTATTTCTACTCCACAAATCATTATTTGACTCTGCACCACCATTGCAAATTTCCAAATTCTTCTTTGAGTCCTGAAAGCCAGAAGTGGACACCCCACGTATTGTTAGATGATATGGGAATATATAGATAAAAAACATGTCATGCATTTCAAAGTGTCAGTGGAATTTTTAGCATTGCTGAATAGAGGGTTGGGGAAACCAATGCCAGAATCCTCAGGTCAGTGTATTATTTGTTGCTCACTCCAAATCAGGGGTAACAACTTCTGAGACATAATGTCTTACGTCTACCTGGGTTATGTGGTCTGCTTTTTCCTGACTGGCATTTGCCACACAGTGTCCAGATTTTTCAACCTTCTTTCCTTTGCTGGTGTTCCAACCTCAGTCATCAGGTGTCCACCTTCAGCAGCATGATGCTCTCTGAAGAAAGCTACTGGTGATGGTGTTGAATACATCCTAGGCCCACTGCACACCTCTTCCCTACACTCTCCTCCTGAAGAACAAATGTATTGGTGAGCACCACCCTCCATATGTCTGTGTTGGCACATGGGAATGTGCTGGCACAGGGAACAACACTTTCACTTAGAGTTAATATTAGCAAAAGGACCTGTGTTTTCCTTCCTTTTCCCCATTTAGTTCTACCTATAGCTTGGAAATCTTTCCTCACTTTAACAAAAGTTCATAAAATATGTACTTTTATGCCTCATATTTGAATGTAAAAGTATTAAAAGACATTGTTCATCCTCTAAAAGAACTTATAGCTGACAAGACAAAGCTAGAATTACTGTAGAAGAGTAAAGAGAAAACCATGAATACAGTATATGCTTGTCTTTCCTCTGAATTTTATGTGCATTTATTATGTTATACAATTCAGTCCCAATTTGTTAGCCAAATCTGCTAAATCTGTGCCTGTGTATTATTGTTGAATTTCCTTGAATTATTTCCTAGCAATAGTGGAGATTCTTTGAGAAATATCTGTCTTTACATATTTACTGACTGAACATTTGAGTGAACAAAACCTCGAGAGCCCTACTCTGGGTTTAAGAGATACAACTGAGAAGCATAGAGCCCTGGCCTTCAAAGAACTCATATATCACCTGGAAAACAAACTTCTGCATTAATGACTAACCAGAGGGGTGTAAGTAATGCTATTGAAAAATGCTCAGCTTGTCATGAGAGCAGAGAAGAAATAAATACCAGTAGAAAGTGAGTCAGTGTATTAGGTAAGGAATAAACAAGATATGGTATTTGCGTAACATCTTCAAAAATGATTAGGTGTTTTCCAAAAGAAGAATGATCAGGAAGGGCATTTATTTTGGTCAAGGAAATAATAATAAGGTAATTCCATTAACAACAAACAGTATTAAGAGTTCACATTTATGTAGTACTTACAATGTGTCTAACATTGTTCTAAATATATTTAAATATTTAGTCCCATAGAGAGCCCATGAGTTATATAGTATTATTTCCATTTTATAGGAAAATGAATGAAGCAAAGGGAGGATAAATAATTTGTTACACAAGAAACCTGTGTACACAAGTAAGTGGCTGAGCTGGGATTTGACTCAAAGCATGGAGGTAAAGGGTTTATTGGAGTTACAGCCTAAAGTACAAGGTGGCAAAGATAGGAAGGAAGACTGCGCCTGTAGATTGGAACCATACTGTAGGGGTTCCAGTATCATAAACAAGACTTGGAGCTTTATCCCATCATCAGCAGGGAACCAGTGCAGGGTTTTGAGAAGGGGATTGCCATACGTAGCTTTTACTTTGGAAGGATACTTTGCAGACAGTGTGGAGAATAGATCTGTGGGCAAGGAGATTAGAAGCAAAGGGAAAAGGGAGAATGTACATTTGGAGATAATGACTTCTAATTATTGTTTATATCCCATAACACTGAAAACTGTGCTTATGACATTCTTGATGACTTAACAAATTACTGTTTATGGAAACTGAGAGGAAAGTATGTACATTTGGTATCCCTTGTATTTATCACTTCTAAATTGATGCTATGCATAGTACTAGCTGATGTACCATGTAGCAAAGATGCTTGGGAGGATGGGTGCTTCTGGTGAAAACCCTAGAGCTCAGTCCTAATTTACTACAGGTTCTAGGTTCTTAACAGAGATTACCTTAGTCCACAGTCTGAACTACATGCCTCATAGCCTGAGTCTATTGCTTTAATCACAGCAAGCATTTGCCTAGTAATGAAAATCTATACGTGGTGTCTTCCTGGCCTTTTAGTGTCCATAAGTTTTCAATATATTGATTTTTTAAATACTGTAAAAATAATTCTGTAAAGTAATGGTGACAACCCCAGGACACGTGCTGGAAGGTGGCCCAGCAAGCACGCTTGCAGCCCAGCTGCTAAAGCCTAAGCTCCTTTTGTGAAATCCATTTGCTTCCTTTTCCCATTTCTCCCTGCTTTGTCGTCTCTCAGTTTTTCTCTGTGGATGTTTATAGAGTCTCTTTCTCTAACATCACTGTCAAGACATCCCAGAACATTATATTTGAGGCCGTTAAATGATTCTCAGAAAAGAATCTAAAATGCTTACCAAGATTTATAAAGCCTTACATTATCTGGCGCCAGGCTACCTGTGACCTCATCCCCTATTCTTCAGCAAGCCTAGCGTGTTTCCAGTTTGGGCGTTTGCACTTGCTGTTTCTTCTGCCTGGAAGATTAGTACCCTGGTGTTGACGTGGCTTACTCCCTTACTGCCGCTCAGGCTTCTATTCAAATATCACTTGATATTTGAGTAGAGCTTTGCTGACTCTTTTATCTGAAAAAAACACCCTTTTACTTTCTAGTCTCTTACTTTGCTTTATTTTTCTTCTTGGCATGATTATTACCTGGAAACACCTTGCCTGACAAGGCATGCTTGTTTGTTATGTTGTTTTATTCCTTCTAAATTGCATGAGAGTAGGGATATTTTCTTATTTACTACATCCCAGGCACCTACAAGAAAGGCTGACACTTAACAATATTTGCTGAAGAAAATAAAATAAAGAATGAATATGGTTCCTGTTCCTGCTCTTTATTCTTAGACCCCTTATCCTTTAGCCTGACATGAAGGAGGAGAGAAGGAAGCTTAGTTGATACTTATCCTACAAGCGTCCTTACTCCTTCCATCTCTAAATAGCTGTGTTACTTTTCTGCCGGTAGTGTTACTCTAACATGCTTCCTATGTTGCATTCAGTGATATTGAGATACAGGTTTAATTATAGTATGTCACCAAAGGCTGTTTTACATGGTGCATTATTTTACTAAGACCCTGTGCACAGATCACACTACTGAGCCTGCGGTGCTGTAAAGTACATCGCTGTCTGTAGCACTGTGCAGTTGTGCCTTTGGTTATTCTTCACGCATCAAACAGCACGATTGGTGCTTTAGCTCTGGAATGCTCACATCTCTCTCACTAACTGGCTGAGTGGAAGTATTGTACAGAGGAATCTATTTGTTACTTGGCCTTTAAAATGTTGGCATATTCCATATTAGAATGTCTAATTATCTATGTATTTCCGCTGATCCAACATTTACAATATTAACACTAGTAAGAGCTATAGCAGCCTGAGCTTTTTATAGGCCTTCCCTAGGGAACTTGGAAGTATGAGTCCCTGGTTTGCAGAGTAAAGAAATTGTGCGTTCATAACCCTTGTACTCTAGAGAAGACATCACCAAGAGTGAACCTTTTCACTTGGTTCTATTTCAGTTTTTCTAAACTGATAGGCTGGCACCTCTGTCACTCCTCGTAATTTGTCTGACACAGATATGTTTGAATCCCAGTGTGTACTTTAAGCTTAAAAAAAGTAATTTGTTGACCTTTTCAGATTGCTTCTTGCTAGAATGTAGACAGGCTCTGTCTGAAGGAGAGTAGGAATTGCTGCTCCTCTGCACCTTTCATGGAAAAGAACACCAGTCACACCACGTGTCACACCGTGCGCTCCCCTGACAGACCCGGCTTGTCCCCCTCTTCCTACTTACTCCCCTCACAGCTCAGGCTGCCTGCAAAGTACGCAGGTTGGAAATAAAGGGGTAGGGAGAGTATGGCTTCAAGGTAAACTGCTTTCAATCTGTACTTTCTGGAACATGACTGTTCTAGGAAGCATTTTGTGGATTCCTTGAAAAATAAATGGTAATGACCGTTTTCCTGGTCCCAGATCCAAACAAAGCAAAATGGATGACTATAGGTTTGGAGAATTTTGGAGGCCTCTCACCCAGATTCCAAGTTCTTCGAGTACTTGAAAACCACCAGCTTAAGAGACAAATAGAGAGGAAAAACCTGCGATGTAGCTGTGCTTGATAAAGTCATAGGAATTTCCACATAATTTCTAACATTAAAATTCTATGCATCTAGGATGTCCAGGAATGACAGCAAGATAAATGAGGAGGGTGGGAGTACCTGTCGGTCAAGAAGAGGTCAATGGTAGTGAAGATTTAATTTCAGAAAATTGAAGAAATACTACAATGAACTCCCTTTCCCTGGATGTATTCATTGTTAATGTTTTTCCACATTTACTCTATCTCTGTATCTCTCTTCATATATAAAAGTATATATCTTTTCTTTATTTGAAGAGAGCACATCTAGATGCAGAGCAGTGGTTTTGAGATAAAAAAGAGAATTGTATATATTTTTAAGGTATGGAATTATTTCCATTCCATCAACATATTCTTATACCATAATTTAAGAGTTTAATTCTTAATTAGGTGCTAACATACTGACAAGTTACAAATAGGTCTGTGGCCCCATTTCTAAAAGTAAACTATTGAAATAGTTATAGTGAAGTGTTAGAGGCATCTTTAATAGATTTTGGCTTTTCCTGATAAATTGTTGGCTCCAGGTGCTTAAAACAGCTTCTAAGAGGATGAATGTCTGTAGCATTCAAATTCGTTCCCAAGAAAGGATATTATTTCATTTTCTAAAATATAACACTTTTACCATTAGTATGGAATTGTATATATCATATATTACAAATGGGATTCTATCATTGTATAATTTTAATGTTGAATTTTATTTTTTACTATTAATTTGTTTTACATTACATTGTCTGGAGTCAAGAAAGCTAAGTTGGGTTTCAGTATTTTCTCTTGATTTGCTATTGAAATTTTAGATCAATCAATTATCTGTCTTGGACCTCAGTTCCTTTATTTGCAAAATGGAGAAGATAGCCATGTTTAAATATATTCAAATGCTAATTTAATTTAAATATGTATCTGTCTATCTAGTCTATTAGCTATCTACTTACTTCCTAAAATAATGCATTAATATGCTTAGCACAGTACGTCATGCATTATAAGTCACATAATGGATGCTACTGTTTCATTATCTTACTATCTCTGAATGTACACAAACATTCACATCATTGTCAGCCTTGGTTGGTAAAGCAGAGAATATTTTTCATTGTTTGAAAAGCATCACTGGTTTTGGAATGTGCTAATTTGAAAGAGTCAAAGTGCACCTGAGTTTGTAAAAGAATAATTTTATAATATCCACAGTGTGACCCTGCCATAAACTGAAGAAAGAAAATATTCATTTATCATCATGTGATAATCACATTCTAATGAGCCATGTTACATTGTACTGGAATGCTAGTCAGAAGACACAGTGTGATAACTTACATCCTAATAGAAAAATTTATAGACTTGTTTAGCGGCTATCACCAACTTTTAAATAGGCATTTGTTATTGTCCACTGTGTGAAGGAGATAGGAAGAGAACCACGTCGAAGTAATTCCATCCACTTGCACCAATAAGCTTGAAAGCAAAAAGGAAAAAAAATAAGCGTAGGAAGATGTCCTGTTTATTTTAGAATCTCACATATAAAAAGCCAATATAGGATTCAGTGAACAAATGCCTTGGAAAAACTCCAGTGTCATAAAAAACTCATTTATCCCCAAATGTCTTCTTGCTACCCTTTCTATTCCTGCACAAATTAATAAACTCAGACTGCTTGTTATAGCACAGAGGATCTGAGAGTGCTTCTGTGCCTAATTTGGGCCACAATTAACTCAGCAGTTTACACAGGAAGCCTCTCTCTCACCCTCAGGACAATTCAGGCCCCCTGATGAGTCGTCCACAAAGAAACTAAGGGATACAAGTCTCTCTTGCTGGTGTCTTAATAGCCCAAGATTTTCTCCAGAGATTTTACCATTGAAATACATATACAAATTAAAAAAAATTTTTTTAATTAAGGTATTATTGATATATACTCTTATGAAGGTTTCACATGAAAAAACAATGTCACTGTACATCAGTATAGTAATGCCACAGAGTCACTACTTGTCTTCTCTGTGCTACACTGTCTTCCCCAAGATCTCCCTCACACCATGTGTGCCAATCATAATACCCCTCAATCCCCTTCTCCCTCCCTCCCCACCCTCCCTTTTGGTAACAGCCAGTCCTTTCTTGGAGTCTGTGAGTCTGCTGCTGTTTTGGTCCTTCAGTTTTGCTTCACTGTTATACTGTACAAACGAGGGAAATCATTTGGTACTTGTCTTTCTCTGCCTGGCTTATTTCACTGAGCATAATATCTTCCAGCCCCATCAATTTATTGCAAATGGTAAGATTTATTTCTTTCTTATGGCTGAATAGTATTCCACTGTGTATATGCACCACCTCTTCTTTATCCATTCATCTACTGATGGGCACTTAGGTTGCTTCCATATCTTGGCTATTGTAAATAGTGCCGCAAAAAACATAGGGGTGCATATGTCTTTTGGAATCTGAGAAATTATATTCTGTGGATAAATTCCTAAGAGTGGAATTCCCAGTTCAAATAGTATTTCTATTTTTAGTTTTTTGAGGAACCTGCATATTGCTTTCCACAATGGTTGAACTAGCTTACATTCCCACCAGCAGTGTAGGAGGGTTCCCTTTTCTCTGCATCCTCACCAGCATTTGTTGTTCTTAGTCTTTTTGATACTGGCATCCTAACTGGTGTGAGGTGATATCCTATTGTGGTTTTTTATTTGCATTTCCATGATGATTAGTGATGTGGAGTATCTTTTCATGTGTCTTTTGGCCATCTGAATTTCTTCTTTGGAGAATTGTCTGTTTATATATTCTGCCCATTTTTTAATCAGGTCATTTGCTTTTTGGGTGTTGAGGCATGAGAGTTCTTTATATATTTTGGATGTTAACCCCTTGTTGGATATGTCATTTACAAATATAGTCTACCATACTGCAGGATGCCTTTTTATTCTTTTGATGGTGTCCTTTGCCATACAAAAGCTTTTTCGTTTGATATAGTCCTATGTTTTCGTTTTTGCTTTTGTTTCCCTTGCTCGAGGAGATGTGTTCAGGAAAAGGTTGCTCATGTTTGTATTCAGGAGATTTTTGCCTGTGTTTTTTTCTAAGAGTTTTATTGTTTCATGACTTACATTCAGGTCTTTGATCTGTTTCAAGTTTACTTTTGTGTATGGGGTTAAACAATAATCCAGTTTCATTCTTTTGCATGTAGCTGTCCAGTTTTGCCAACACCAGTTGTTGAAGAGGCTGTCATTTCCCCATTGTATGTCCATGGCTCCTTTATCATATATTAATTGACCATATATGGTTGGATTTATATCTGGGCTCTCTATTCCATTCCATTGGTCTATGCGTCTGTTCTTGTGCCAGTACCAAATTGTCTTGATTACTGTGGCTTTGTAGTAGAGCTTGAAGATGGGGAGTGTAATACCCCCAACCTTATTCTTCCTTCTCAGGATTGCTTTGGCTATTCGGGGTCCTTTGTGGTTCCATATGAATTTTAGAATGATTTGCTCTAGTTTATTAAAGAATGTTGTAGGTATTTTGATAGGGATTGCATTGAATCGGAAGATTGCTTTAGGCAGGATGGCCATTTTGACAATATTAATTCTTCCTATCCATGAGCATGGGATGTGTTTCCATTTATTGGTATCTTCTTTAATCTCTCTCATGAGTGTCTTGTAGTTTTAAGAGTATAGGTCTTTCACTTCCTTGGTTAGGTCTAATCCTAGACATATTATTCTTTTTGATGCAATTGTGAATGGAATGGTTTTCCTGGTTTCTCTTTCTGCTAGTTCATCATTAGTGTATAGGAATGCAACAGATTTCTGTGTATTAATTATGTATCCTGCAACTTTGCTGAATTCAGATATTAGATCTAGTAGTTTTGGAATGGATTCTTTAGGGTTTTTTATGTACAATATCATGTCATCTGCAAAACGTGACAGTTTAACTTCTTTACCAATCTGGAATGCTTTTATTTCTTTGTATTGTCTGATTGCCATGCTAGGACCTCTAGAACTATGTTGAATAAAAGTGGAGAGAGTGGGCATCCTTTTCTTTTTCCCAATCTTAAAGGAAAGGCTTTCAACTTCTTGCTGTTAAGTATGATGCTGGCTGTCAGTTTGTCATATATGGTCTTTATTATGTTGAGGTACTTGCCTTCTATACCCATTTTGTTGAGAGTTTATCATGAATGGATGTTGAATTTTATAGAATGCTTTTTTGGCATCTATGGAGATGATCATGTGGTTTTTGTCATTCTTTTTGTTGATGTAGTGGATGATGTTGATGGATTTTCGAATGTTGTACCATCCTTGCATCCCTGGGATGATCCCACTTTATCATGATGGATGATCTTTTCAATGTATTGTTGAATTCGATTTGCTCATATTTTGTTGCGTATTTTTGTATCTCTGTTCATCAGGGATATTGGTCTGTAATTTTCTTTTTTTGTGGTGTCTTTGCCTGGTTTTTGTATTAGAGTGATGTAGGTCTCGTAGAATGAGTTTGGGAGTATTCCCTCCTCTTCTACATTTTGGAAAACTTTAAGGAGGATGGGTATTAGGTCTTCATTAAATGTTTTGTAAAATTCAGCAGTGAAGCCATCTGCTCCAGGACTTTTTTTTTTTAGGTAGTTTTTTGATTACCAGTTCAATTTTGTTGCTGGTAATTGGTCTGTTCAGATTTTCTGTTTCTTCCTGGGTCAGCCTTGGAAGGTTTTAGTTTTCAAGAAAGTTGTCCATTTCTTCTAGGTTATCCAGTTTGTTAGCGTATAATTTTTCTTAGTATTCTCTCATAATTCTTTGTATCTCTGTGATGTCTGCAGTGATTTTTCCTTACTCATTTCTCATTCCGTTTATGTATGTAGACTCTCTTTTTTTCTTGATAAGTCTGGCTAGGGCTTTATCTATATTGTTTATTTTCTCAAAGAACCAGTTCTGCTTTCATTGATTCTTTCTATTGTTTTATTCTTCTTGATTTTATTTATTTCTGCTCTAATCTTTATTATGTACCTCCTTCAACAGACTTTGGGCCTCATTTGTTCTTCTCTTTCTAATTTTGTTAATTGTGAGTTTAGACTCTTCATATGGGATTGTTCTTCTTTCCTGAGGTAGGCCTGTATTGCAGTATACTTCCCTCTTAGCACTGCCTTTGCTATGTCTGACAGATTTTGCGGTGTTGAATTATTGTTGTCATTTGTCTCCATATATTGCTTGATCTCTGTTTTTATTTGGTATTTGATCCATCAGTTATTTAGAAGCATGTTGTTAAACCTCCATGTTGTGGGATTTTTCACTTTCTTTGCATAATTTATTTCTATTTTCATACCTTTGTGGTCTGAGAAGTGGGTTGGTACAATTTCAATCTTTTTAAATTTATTGAGGCTCTTTTTGTGGCCTAGAATATGATCTGTCTTTGAAAATGCTCCACATGCGCTTGAGAAGAATGTGTGTTCTGCTGCTTTTGGGTGTAGAGTTCTGTAGATGTCTGTTAGGTACATCTGTTCTAATGTGTTGTTCAATGCCTCTGTTTCCTCACTTATTTTCTATCTGTTTGATCTCTCCTTTGGAGTGAGTCATGTGTTGAAGTCTCCTAGAATGAATGCATTGTATTCTATTTCCCCTTTTAATTTTGTTAGTATTTGTTTCACATATGTAGGTGCTCCTGTGCTGGGTGCATAGATATTTATAATGGCTTTATCGTCTTGTGGGATTGACCCTTGTGTCATTATGTAATGTCCTTCTTTGTCTCTTGTGACTTTCTTTGTTTTGAAGTCTATTTTGTCTGATACAAGTACTGCAACTCCTGCTTTTTTCTCACTATTGGTTGCATGAAATATCTTTTTCCATCCCTTTACTTTCAGTCTGTGTATGTCTTTGGGTTTGAAGTGAGTCTCTTGTAGGCAGCATGCAGATGGGTCTTGTTTTTTATCCATTCAGTGACTCTATGTCTTTTGATTGGTGCATTTAGACCATTGACATTTAGGGTGATTATCGATAGGTATGTACTTATTGCCATTGCAGGCTTTAGATTTGTGGTTACCAAAGGTTTGAGGGTAAATTCCTTACTATCCTAGAGTCTAAGTTAACTCACTTAGTATGCTATTGTAAACAGAGTCTAAAGGTTTTCTTTTCTTTTTTCTCTTCCTTTTTCTTCCTCCTCCATTATTTATATATTAGGTATCATATTCTGTACTCTTTGTCTATCCCTTGACTGACTTTGGGGGTAGTTGATTTAATTTTGCATTTGTTTAGTAATTAATTGTTCTACTTTCTTTACTGCAGTTTTATTACCTCTGGTGACAGCTAGTTAACCTTAGGATCACTTCCATCTATAGCAGTCCCTCCAAAATACACTATAGAGATGGTTTGTGGGAGGTAAATTCTCTCAGTTTTTGCTTATCTGGAAATTGCTTAATACCCTCTTCAAATTTAAATTATAATCTTACTGGATAGAGTATTCTTGGTTCAAGGCCCTTCTGCTTCATTGCATTAAATACATCATGCCACTCCCTTCTGACCTGTAAGCTTTCTCCTGAGAAGTCTGATGATAGCCTGATGGGTTTTCCTTTTTATGTGATCTTATTTCTCTATTTGGCTGCTTTTAATACTCTCTCCTTATCCTTTATCTTCTCCATTTTCATTATTATATGTCTTGGTGTTGTCTTCCTTGGGTCCTTTGTGTTGGGATATCTGTGCCTGAGAGACTACCTCCTTCCCCAGATTGGGGAAATTTTCAACAATAACCTCCTCAAAGACACTTTCTATCCCCTTTTCTCTCTCTTCTTCTTCTGGTACCCCTATAATATGAATATTGTTCCATTTGGATTGGTCACACACTTCTCTCAATATTCTTTCATTCCTAGAGATCCTTTTTTTTCTCTCTGCCTCAGCTTCTTTGTATTCCCCTTCTCTAATTTCTGTTTCATTTATTGTCTCCTCCACCATATCTAATGTGCTTTTTGAAACCTTCCATTTTATTCTGTAATGATTGGATTTCTGACTGGAATTCATCCCTGAGTTCTTGAATATTTTTCTCTACCTCCATGTGCATGTTTATGATTTTATTTTGAAATATCTTTCAAGAAGTTTGATAAGCTCAGTTTCACTTGATCCTCTTTCAGGTGTTTGTGGGATTTTTGTTTGAAGAACCAGGTTCCTTTGACGTTCCATATTTGTATGTGGCGCCCTCTAGTGCCCAGAAGCTCTACTCTCTGTAGCTCTTTGGCCCCTGGAGCTAGGTCGGGGGTCACAGTGGAGTGGTGCTGGTGCCTGAGGGAAGGAAAGAGCTGTTTTCTGATTCCCAGCTGTTATGCCTATCTCCACAGCCAGAACCAGTGGACCGAATACATAGATGTAAGCCTCTGTGCTTTGCGTTTGTTGTTGCCATAGGCGGGGCTTTCCTCTGGCTGGCCTAGTGCCAGGGCAGGGGTTGCTGGTTTGTGAGCCAGGTGCAGGCTGGCTGGGAGGAGGTGCAGCAGGCTGCGTATCACGGAGGTAGGCCTTGGAGCTGTGCAGCCAGCCAGGGGAATGGAGCGCCTGTAGCTCCTGAAAGCTCCCAACCTGCTACCCAGAGTGAGCCTGGACAATTTTGTGTACCTGTCCTTTCTCTTGAGCAGTAAGCTCTGTGTAATCTTTGCCCCTTTAGCAGCCCTTTTGCTGTTAGGAGGTCTCTCAGGCTGCCCGCCTTTTGTCCCAGAGCAGTAGGATGTGGATCCATGTTTTACACAAGTAGCTGGAATCTCAGTCTGTCCAAGTATTCCACCTGTCTTAGTTTTCCAATCCCACTAATTACCAGAGCACCATGCAATGTAGGTTCGTGCTCCCAGAGCAGGTGTCCAGCCCTGGGTGTTCAGCAGTGCTAGGCTTCCACCCCCTCCCCACTCCATTTCTCTTGCTCCAGCCGGTGTGCTGGGGTGGGGGAAGGGCTTGGGTCCTGCTGGGCCATGAGTTTGATACGTTACCCTGTTCCATGAGGTCTGTTCTTTTCTCAGGTGTGTGCAGTCTGGCACAGCCTTCTCTCCTGGTTGTTCTTTCAGGATTAGTTGTATTAATTATATTTTCATATTATATGTGGTTTTAGGAGGAGGCCTCTGTCTCATCTCTCATGCTGCCATCTTTAGTCCCCAATACATATACAAATTTTAACCTCATTTGGTTACTGTGGCCTGTGTAGCTACCTGTTAGCTTGTTTAGCCAGGTCTGCACTCACTGAGAAAATGGAGCTGTGTTTCAAACACAGTCAAGTTCATGAAAACAATGCAGGGACTTTAGGAAGCTGGGTGGTCTGGAGCAAAGAGCACAATATTTGAATCCTAGCTCCACCTTTACCAGACAGTAGGTTTTAGATAAACCATTTAACCTCTTTTTTTCTTCTTTATGCATCTGAAAAATTAGAAAACTACTCCTCTATTTCATTGGGCTACTGTGAAGATTCAGTGAATGTGTGTGCACTGCTTAGCATAATCCCTGGCCTATGACAGGTAATCAGCAGGCATTAGATTACAAATGCATCCAGAGATTATTATTTCATATAAAAATGTATAATACATATATAGATTACTTAAATATTTTATATGACATGGTTAATTAAATAAGTTTTTATTGAGCAACTGTTGTACACATTAAATTATTTTTACCACTTAGATATTACTTAGCTTCATAGTATAGTACTTTATTTTAAAGCCTATATTAAGTATTCTTACCACAGTAAAATAAAATTTAAAAATAAAGGAAAATCATTATGTGTTAAGGGGTTTAATCACTCTCATTCTTCACTGAGAAACTGCCAATGACTTTGGCCATAAAATTATCTTTATTCTTCAAAATTTCAGGTACCTTCTTGAATTTGATACTTGTCTCTATTAGTGAAACTGGATGCCAGTGAAATACTATTTCTCTAAGTTAATTGAAATGCATTTCTACTAAATTAAAAAAATGTTTCTTTTCAAAGTACCAGAATGTCACTGTGTTTGTTTTCCCTAGTCATTAGAATCTAGCCTCCTAGTGATTTGTTTATGTAAGAAAGTTTATTTATGAGAGGCAATGGGAAAAGAGCTTAGGATCTAGGGTCAAAGAATCTAGACATGCATCCTGGCGCCACCACTTATGAACTGTTTTGTTTTGTTTTGTTTGAGTGGGGCAGAGGTAGTCATTTAACCGTTTGGAACCCCAACTTCCTCATCAGTAAAGTAGAGGTAAAATAATTCTTTCCTTATTCATATATGCTATTTATAAAATTAAGTAGAATTGCTGAAAACACAAGTAATTGGACCCTATGTGCTGGAAGATGAAGAAAGATAAGTTTGTAAGACAGAAAGTAATTATAAACTAGTACTAAAGTGTACAAAGCAGTGATTGACTTAAATCCTTCAGGTGTATTTGGGTCATAAGTAAAGAGCATCCTGTTAATAAACATTATTAAATACCACAAATATTGCTCCATAAACATTTTATTTTATAAAGAGGAGAGGAGTTTCTGCTATATGAGGCCACTGAAGTGATAGACTGTATGGAGACAGGGACTAGACTAAATGGTACCTTTGGATTTTATCTGCCTCCATGTGGCTTTACATCTCTTTCATGCTTCCTGCAGAAAGAAAATAGAAAGTTCTATCACCAATATTCAGTGCAGTGAAAGTTGTATTTAACCTTTACTGGATGACTTTATAGCATTTAAATCAAATTGTTCTTTATTTCTTGGTCATTTCCAAGAATATTTAAGGATGAAAACAGAAAGATTCTTGCTTCGCTTTTGACAAAGACTTCCTTCTCACATTATCATCGATCATGTTGATTCCACCTCCTAACAATTGAAGGACAGTGAAAGGTTTTATCTTTAAGATTGGGTTCTGAATTGGTACATCATTGAAAAATGGCTAAGCAAATAAACTCAAAGCTTTGTGACAGTGCAAAATAAAGTAAAATATGACCTTCACAAGAAATATGCCAAGTTTCTGGTTCTGCCTAAATTAATAAAAATAAGATTTTTAGGAACCTATCTGGCAACTGAAGATTAAATTAAGTGACTGCTTCATCTGAATAAAGCTTTGCAGAACCTAAGATTATGGAAAGCTAACTTTGTAAACACAGTACTTGCATGGGATTTTAGTGATTTGAGATTTAATGCTACTGCATTCCAAATGCCAGTGAGCACATATGCATACATTTGCTGTTGGTAGCTTTTTTGTCACATGGGATTAATAATTACCTGCTCTACCATGCTTACATTATACAATATGGTATTAATTTTGAACACCAGTGTTTATAGAGTACTTTGGTTTTCTGCAAAATAACTGGCAGAAACATGCAAGTTAAAAAAAGGCTTCTCAGAAGCTTTATGCATGTAAGATTTCCAAAAATGTGGCTCAGGTTTAAGATACATTAATGAACTTTATATTTTATGTGAAACTTAAACATGTTTTTGCCAAGTACTTAGCATGCTATTTAGATGTTTCATAAAACATTGCTGTATTTTTGTATGTTAGTCCTTCTTCAGCACCTCAAACCCAGATAGACATTGATTAGTGAATTAATCCTGATGTGTGGTTTGCATTTTCACTTTTTATTGATCTCAATCAACAAATATCTATTGCTGGATGATGCAAACATGATACACCTTGCTGTTTAGGATCTTTAATCTAGCCAATGAGAGTATGTAATCATTTGGCAAGTGTAATAATTTTATTAGATACACTATTAAATGTACACAAGTATAACATAAAATCCTCTCCCACTGCTACCACGTGGTGCCAGTCTAATTATGGAACTAAAGGTTTACAGAGCTGGTGCTGCTTCTCTTTCAAAATGTCTGTGAGCTTTGAATTTGCTCCTGTTATGATGACGTATTTTCTTGGGAAATTAATCACTGCTTAGCTATACTTGAGAATCTGGTATGCTGGCAAGAGGTCAGGGGTAAGTAGTCTGCTGGTGTGAGCAAGCAGGACATATATTCTGAGATAGAAGGAAACAAGATAGCAGCATTTTAATTTTTTACATTAACAAAATGGGGCAACAATAGAAAAAATGGACCACATACATCTTATATCATTGAATTCTTATCTCCATTTATATGTGAGGAACTGAGACTCAGAGAGGTCAGCTGACTCTGAGGTATGCAAGCTACAAAAGTGGTAAACCACAAGTTAGCCCATGAGTTCTGATTTTGAGTTATGCACTGCCTCTATTGGCAAGTTCCATAGAATCAGTGGAACTCCTCCACACAGCTCACTCCCCATCCTCCTCGACCTCCAATTCCCAAACACTATGGGAAGACATCCAGGGTTCTCATATGCTCACACTCCGTTATTAAAAGCTTTCTCACAATGAGGACCTGACAAATTCATTTGCATTTAAGTGTAACTGACTCATGGATTTAATGTGTTATTCCATTTTAGGGAAATAAGCATTAAAACAGAAGATTTAATCTCTACTTGTAGAATTTTGCCCATCAGAGTCAAGGCAGAGGGAAGTCTTCTGGAAGATGAAAGGGCATTTTCCAGTTCCCTCAAGGCATGGGGCACAGATGATGGGCTGAACAGCCCGGGCATGCAGTTGTATTTGCAAACCTTTCATTCATTCACTGTATTTGCCACCTACCTGTTCTGTGACCATGTTGCCTGCCTTCCCTCCTGTTCCCATGGATCAGCTTTCCATGTACCTGCTTAGCCAGGCCAACCCCTCCACTGTGCACTGTGTCTTATCCTCTGCCACCTCAAGGGCTTTGCTCTGCCCTTGTCCCTGCAATCTCCTGTATCATCAGTTTCCCATCCTATTAGATTAGTTCTGAGTCCACAAACCTGCTAGAGTTCTGTTCTTTAAAAGGCCCTTTTTGGACCCATGATCCCTCTACTTATTACCAATTTCTGTTTGCCTTATAGCAAAACTCCCCAAAATATCTGTCTATACTTCTCTCAATATTTTCTCTCCTCTGGTTCTATTTTGAAAACTTTTATTAAAGTTTCCCCCTTACAGTTCCCTAAAAGTGTTATTACTGACATTGAGACATCCATGTGCTAAATCTAATGATCCATTCTCATCTTATTAGCTTACCAGCAGCATATCATATACTCCCTCTTCCTTGAAACACGGACTTCACTTGGCTTACTGGACACTACAGCCACTGCCCTCAGAGGCTGCTCTTTCTTGTTCTCCTCAGCTGATTCCTCTTCACATTCCCAAACTAAACATTGGAATGCCCCCAGAGGAATGTAGACCTCTTCTCTCTCTCTCTCTTTTTTCTGTTGATACTCCCTAAGCCAAGTATTTCACTTAGATTCATGATTTTAAATAACATCTTCATGCTGATGATTCCCAAATTTATATCTTCAGCAAGACATCTCTGAAGTCCAGACCTATATATCTGCCTTTTTGACAGCTAAATCTTAGCATGTCCAAGACTGATGTCATGATTTTCACCTCCCCACTCCATCCCTGTTGCAGTCTGCTCTCAGTCTTCTTCATCTTGGTGAAATAAAAATTCATTTTTCTAATTTCTCAGGCCAGAAAATTTGGAGACTTGTGTGACTTCTGCTTTTCTCTGACATTTCACATTCCAAATACATCAGCAAATCCTATTTGCTCTACTTTCACAATGTCCAGAGTCTGACCACTTCCCACTTCTCATTACCACCACTACCACAAATTTAACAATAGATTAATATAAAATTTTCATCCATATTCTGATTATATTGCTTATTAGTTGTAATCTTAGGCAGAGAAGTAATCTGGTTGGTCCCTTCCATTGTACCCACTAGACCATCAACTTTGTTTTTGTGATGGTTAAATCAGATAATATGATACATAATAGACATTAAGTAGATACTGTTTTTCTTTCTTTCAATACCCAATACTTTACTTTCTACTCACAGGTTAGCCCTCCAGAATGTGTCTTACCCTCCCATCATATCTCAGTGACTTTCTGAATTCCCATCTCATTAGCTTTCTTCTGTTTTCTTCCTAAAAGACTTTGGCACTATGTGATGCTATGATTGATGTGCCTCGCTACCCTGCCAAAGATTAATCAACTTCTTAGTCTTGTTTACATATATATATATTTTTTTAATATATGTATTTGCACATACAGATTTATTTATGTATAAGGAACTGGTGAGTCCTTCAGCTATATTTCCAAGAATGGAAAGCTGGATCAATCTTCAGCATTTATAGGATAGCAATAAGTGGGTATTTATTCTTTAATTGGAAGTGTTTTTTTGACAAACACTATGTCAGTGGTTATTTTTTTATAGTTTATGTTAACTTTAATTATGTAAAATTTCAAGAATATGCAAAAATAGGATAGTATAAAGGAAACCAATGTACTCATCACCCATCCTCCATGGTTAACTCATGGCCAATCTTATTACATCTATATCTTTACACATATCCTATCCTTTTCAAAGCAAATCGCAGATGTAATATCACTTTGTGCATAAGTATTTCAAAGTGCATATCTACAAGTACTCTTTTTTAGGTATAATCACAATACCAATTATCACACCTAACAATAATTCCTTAATATCACTTTATGTTCAATCCTTGTTCAAATTCCCAATTCAGGATGGTGGTTCTTATCATGTCACTAATATGTCATGAATCAGCAGGAGTGAAAAGGATATTCGGTAAGCGCATGAGGAATTGCACACAAGTATAAACCATGACTATTTGTTTTCATGCTACAGCCTGGCTATGAAACACCACCAGCAACATGAGCATTTTCAAAAGAGAGTGTCACAATTGTAAATGTTATTTGTAAGACATTACATGGAAGAAAATATTAGGAGTCATTATACTAGACTAAATCTCTTTGAGGCCAGGGGCTACTTCTTTTCTCTTTTTTGGCTAATTATTTTATTTCCAGTTTTGTTGATTTATAATTGACATATAACATTGTTTAAGCTTAAGGTGTAAAACTTAATGATTTGGTCTATGTATATACATTGTGAAATGATTACCACAATATGTCTAGTTTTATTCACATTGTGTGATAACTAGCAAGTAACTGCTGGGCTGAATTTCTTAATTTTTTTTCTAAGTTGTCTGTATTTTTAATGCATAGGAGACAAACTTCATTTTATCCCTATTTTACCATTGGGATATTGGCAGGCAGAAGGTGATATCATAATGTAGCATACGAAAGTATAGGGTATGAGGAAACCTGCACACATACTATTTGTCAGACAATTAGGATATTTCTAAAACATGCACAGGTGTACAATAGAAATTAGCAAAATGAAAGACAGCCCAATTTTCTGGTTCTTCATATAAACGGATTTTACGTATGGTTTTCTAGGTTATAATAATTAAAATATCTTCTTTTTAGGTACTCAGTTAAGAAACTCCTTGTTAATTTAAACCTTTAAACCTAGAATTCTTAACAAGTGTTTTCATTTTCTTATTGTAATAATGACAGAGAGCATAAACTATATTTTACCATTTTTTTGTCCATGTCCAAGTGCTGTTTTTTGAACTTCTATGCAAGATTTTTTTAAAATCCAAGTTTTCACCAGTTGGGATCTCTTAAAGGTTGTTTAGTTTATAATGAAAGACAATCTTCTAAGGAGTTTACATCCTAAATGTTTTCTGGTTTTGCAGTAGCATATATCAGATATAGTTATTGTGTTTGGATTTTTAACACGTTCTCAAATTCTCTAGTCATTTAATGTTTCCATCTGGTCCTCATAAAAGATTTCATATTTGTAATGCAGCTCAGGCTCCTGCTCAGAGAGCATTGTTACAATTCCATCCATGACTCTAGTTTGATAGAGCAGATACTTTTTTAACTTTGGATTTGTTCTTGTTTTGCTTTTGCTTTTTTTTTTCTTTCTTAAACCTAAGAATAACACTTGATTTTAATGATGCATTTGTCTCTGAAAAGAATCATAATATGCATACCGTGTGACAGCAGGGCCAATCCCACTTCCCTCGGGGCAGCTTGAGGCTGCAAGGGCAGGAGAAGTAGCCATGCTGTGAGTCTGGTACAAGGCAACGTAGCAGGCATCATACTTCCTCTTCATTAAACAATCTGTTCTCAGTCATCACAGATGGAGGGAATATTTTCAAGGGCTTCAAATTTTCTTGAAATAGTCGGAAAATAGGAATTCCCTTTCACCATGTTAAATAGTAGGTTCCAGGGCACACTTTGAGCAAATGTCCACAGCTTCTAGAGGGGTCTTTTCTATCTAATTAGGAACTCAGTACATGTTTGTGAATTTCTTTAGTGAGTACTTACATAACCCCTGCTGTATGCCAGGTATTGCTCTAACAGCTTCATAAATATTAAATCCCTTAACCCTCATAGCAACTTCATAAATAATATAGTATCCCCATTTTAAGAATGAGGAAACTGAGGCAAAAAGGCAAAAAGACTATAGCTAGTAAGTGGCAGAGCCAGAATTCAAACTTAGGTGGTCAGTTCCAGGTCCATGTCATTAACTACTAAACTATGGTGTGATTGATTGTGTTCAACTGCAAATTTCCAAAACTGTATTATTACTTTCCCACAATTGAATTGCGCACTCTGTATAACTCCCACAACACTATACTTGACTTACAGTTGGCACTCAGCACATGTTTGTTTGCTTAAGTGCTTAATTAAGAATGAATGAAAAAAATGACTGAGTTTGACATACTTTGAAATAGTCAAAACCAAAGGCAAATCATAATAGTGGTGAGTAGGGAGGCTGCTCTTCATTCAGAAATGCCAGTGGGTCCTAGTATCTAAGGATAACCCATATTTAAGTCCCTAATACTCCATGAGTGATGCTTTGGACTTTGGATTTTCAAGTCTGAGCGAATTGTCTTCATTGCACTTATTTTTCTTCACTGGTAGTTTCTGTTTTTAAGTTAATTGTGATAAAATACACATAACACGAAATTTACCATCTTAAATATTTCTAAGTTTACAGTTCAGTAGTGTTAAGTACATTCACATTGTAATAACACTTCAGTGTAACCTCTTTCAGTGAGGGAAGAATACAGTTATTAGAGATATAAATTGCACAAATAATTTTCTAGGTACAATGTGAATCATGATATCAAGTGCAACCCAGTCGGTGGAAAATGCAAATAGTATCTAAAAAGAATGAAAGATGATGAAATGTCTTAGTCCAGAGATGCAGTACAAGTGAGATAAGAAATACAGGCTATTATATAAGAAGAAATGGAATGATCAATAACTGTAGATTCTCTAAGCCTCCATATTTCATGTTTTTATCTTCTTCCAATTTTCTAATAGTAAAACACCTACAACCAAAAGGACTTCAGCAATTGCTTTTGGGTCAATAATTTGATAAAGAGCAGAACAGTGCAGCCTGCTTTCAACCCCAAGTCAGACTTGAGTAGAGAGGGATATTTTGAGATATTCAAAGGGGCAGATACATAGGACAGCTATTGAAGGAAAGGAGTTTGGACCCTTTTGGTTGTTCTCACAAAGAAAACAAATGCAAATGGGGTAGAAGTAGAGTAGGGAGTAGAACTGGCTGGAGTGGAAGCATTGGCTTCAAGCAAGAAGGCTGGAGGGGGATTTTCTGCAATTTGGATTGTGCTCATACAAGCACTTTGCTGGTTTGTTTTACATACTTGGCATCCTCTGTCAGGCTGTTGAATATGAGAGCAAAGATGGGGGAGTAGGAAATGGATTGTTTTTGTATAACCAATCTCTCTTATTGTGGATATATAAAAGGCTTTTAATAAATATATACTGAATTAATATATCAATTAATGAAGTATCAAAATGAACCTGGAAGAAGAGGATCATGTCCGCTACAATTTAGTCCTACAATTTATTCAATACTGACATGTTTAAAAAATAAAAGCTACCTAAATAAAAGGTCAACAT
Source organism: Smutsia gigantea (assembly GCA_032199065.1). Lineage (NCBI taxonomy): Eukaryota > Metazoa > Chordata > Mammalia > Pholidota > Manidae > Smutsia > Smutsia gigantea. Next base: position 632,861 of record JAVSCE010015388.1, read on the forward strand.
GTAATATGTGGTTATCATAGGATAATAATTTAACATTTCTACAAGCTTATAGTCTTTTGACTTATTTTATGTATATGTAGTGGTGGTAGTAGACAGCTGATTGTTCACATCAAAAATTGCATATGGAATCATATTGTCTTGCTAATTCAACTTATTCTGTTCAGACATAGGCAGTATTGTGGAAATAAAATGTTTCCCATATTTCTGTAGATTTTCTTACATTTAAAGCTTCATTTGTGAATTTGAGAATCAGAAAACTCTTCAGGAAATTATAAAATAAAATAAGTCATTCCTTCTTGGTAAAAAAATCTCTATATCATCCATTTCTTAAGTTTACAACCTCAGATGTGAGAAACTACTGATCAGAGATACTTAATGGAGATAAGCCACTATTAGTGAAAATTCCCATTCATAGTGCTTTCTAAGAGCCACTTACATTTCAACAATTATATCTAAGGCATGTGGAAATTATAGTTAACTGGCACTGTTATTCCAGTTGTATTTTAAAACCACTTGCAGATTGGCACACAGGTAGCTGGTTTTCTTTTATATTTCTATATATATAGTTTTATAGTTGTTTCACAGTTCTACATAAATCACAGAATCTTTGAGGCAGAAGATGCTTCTTTAACTGACTCTTGTAGCAGGACCTATTTAGCTGCTTTAGTAAAAGTAAGGTAAACACTTCCACCTAAAGAGTATGTGGTTTTGATATTTATAATACAGTAGATTCTGACTGAATAGGTTTTAAGATTCAGTATTTCAATTTTGTGCTTCACTTTGCTTGTGTAGACACAAACAGAAACTTTACAAGATACTTCCAATATGAGATTAATATTCTATTATCCTTTATCAATAATATTTGAGCACCTAGACTCTCTTTTGTAGTTAACAATCAACATCTTAGGTGGCCTTCCAAATAGTTCAGCGTAAGGGTGTGATTTGGAAATAAGTATCATAATCAGGCTCAAAATGATATTATTTTGTAAAAGTGTTTATGGAACATAATCTTAAATTAGTGGAATATGCTTATGTTATACATTTGTCCAGCCAGTGTCAGTTGAGGGCCCACTGTGTACTAAGGTGGGATGCAAATATGTACAGTATTAATCAAGAGTTTTGTGGTACAGACTTACCTGAGGATAAAATGCTATGGAATGTAGCAATTACATAATTTCATGTTTTGTAATGGTAAAACTGCCTACAAAATTAAAAGTAACATTTTTTGCTGCCTTTTGGAATAATTATAATCTTAAATTAATGGTAGCACTTACTATTTTCATGATATGATGACTTATAATTTGATGACCCAGTTAATACTGATGAAAACTTTCAGTAGCATTGCCTGGAGCTAGTAGTCTGTTGCATATTTTATTTTGATATTATTGCAATAACAACTAAGTGTATTAGTGCTTTTCTTAGCATAGAAATGATTAATTAAGGAACTGAAGCTTAGTTTATTTAAAAAGCAATTTTTGAATAAGTTTACAGTTCACATAGAGTTATTTAAATGTCTCATGCAAATTTATGGGATGCTCCAGCAAATATTTTTTAGAAATTTATTTTCAATACAGCATGTCCTTTTCAAAGTCCTTTGCAAACCAGCATTCTTTAGGCACTCCTTTGCATCCAGACACACAGATAATTAGATATTTACACATATAACTATATCCTTTTAAAATTTTATTCTCCTGTATAGCATTAACCTTAACTGAGCTAGAAGTCTGTCCAGATCTGGTTTGAAGGGCTAGTTCAATAGACAATACATTCAGAGAGATACAGGAGTTAAGTGTATTTTTCTGGTTTACTTGTAGGCATAACTCAAGCTCCAGGTTTGGATTTTTCAGTTTAGTTCAGCCAACAAGAATTCACTTGATGGTCAGTCATGACCAAGATCTGCACTAGCCTATGTACATAGAAGTCAATTAAAAATAAGTTAGTCTTTTCAACAAGCATTTATTGATACATAGAGGTGAAATTTCTCTCCCAAGTTTTCATTATTTTCGTGGGAGATTAGACATGTATATTTTTTAAATGTCTATTTGAAATTTGGCTAGGAAATTTTGTTGCTGGTCAACATTGTAGCTAGCGAGGCTAGTTGCAAGAACATGTCATAATTACATCAGTATAATAGGGGCACTACAGCATTCTGCTAGGTAGAGTAGGATTCAAATTAAGGCAGATGTCTGGCATCATAATAGTGGGAGTCACATAAATAAATAAACAAACAATGTTACTTAAAGAACTTTTATCATTGGGTAGGTAGACAAAGTGACTGTAGTCCTTTGGTACCTTGGAGAGCGCTCAATAACCTCTAATGGATTTTGTGTAAGGTTCTACTGAGACTTTTTGTCTTCCTAGCCATAGGCTTATGTGATTATTTTTATCATCATAGTAGAACTAAAAGATAGTTAATGAAACTGTACTTCAAATCTCTGTGATTAGATTCTGTGGTGTTAGGATATCATTTTCATCCTACTAAAAACTTTTGGCCCTCATTCTAGACCATGGGCAATATTTATGAGTTTCTCAAAGGTTTCTATGTGCAGAGAAGGACAAATAGACTTATCAGGGGTTTACAATGTCGGTATGCTTTCTCTCCAGGGGAAGGCTCATGTTTTTGGCTTATACAGGAAAAGTGTTGGCAAGAACAAGGTGACAAATGCTCAGCTCCAATTAGTGGTAGAGATGATAAACACTCTAAGAGTTCAGAGAAGGAAGTGGTTATTAAGGACCTATGAAGTCTCCACACAATAGCTGGCCCTCTAGTAATGAAAGTACAGACAAAGTGGGAGAAGGGAGAGGGAATTATGGTGGAGAAAATGCTGACCGTTTCAACATTCCATTGATTTCTGGACAAGGTTTACAAGACAAAGTCTTTAAACTTTAAATAACCTACAGTCCACCTGTAGGAAGGAAAGAAACATACAAGCATGAACCAACATTAGAATAACTACTAGTTAAATAGTAAAGGAATAAAGTGGTAGAGCATAAACTTAATAACAATGCTTTGGAGATAAAGTCTGAGGAATAAAGGATTAGTACTGAAGAGGGCTAATTAGGGCAGTGTTGTGTACAGAGATTTGTCTCCTGATCTGAGTTACCCTTTTCTATTTCTTATATTAGTACTTGGTAAGTGTATGGTATGTTGTGTTTGCCTAAATGCAGAGTTGACCTCAGGAAGAAATGCCTATAGAGCAAAAATTCTTGTAAACAGGAAGATCTCAGTTATATATATTTTAATCATTATTTCTGAGGGTTATTTCAGCTTGAGTTTATTGTTTGGTTCTTGTGCTGCCTAACCACTACTGCTTATGCTTCTGCCAGCCTCTTGACTTTTGGTTCTCCACTCTAAGAGACTTTCCATACAAGTATCCTCCATAATGTGAAGTAGAGTGGCTTGTACTTGCAAAGAGTCCTTAAAGATAGAAAAATAACCAATAACACATATATAGCATTCAATTAGGCCTTTTTTAAGGTAGTTTCAGAATGTCTCTGAAAAATATAAACCTAGTGTCACAATATCTTGAGTTGGAAATACTTCAGAGGTTGCCTCATTGACTCCTTCTTCAATCAGGTAACCACTTGATCTGCATCACATCTCTGGCAGCTGATTGCCAGGCTCTATGTGAATGTTTTCAAAGATGGGAGGCTCCCTACCCAAGGTAGCCCTTCCACTGTTGAGTAACTTTAACATATAGAAAGGTCTTGCATTAAGCTAGCATCTGATTCCGTGACTTTAAACCTATTGCCCCATTTTCCTTCTAGAGAAGCTACACCAACTAGTCAATGCACACATTTATTCAACAAAATGTATTGAACACATAATATGTGCAAGGAGTTTTCTAGACCTACAATGATAAAGTTATGAATAAAGATACAGTTTTCCCTCAGTAAGGAGACAGATTTTTAATAAATGTTTCTTATATCAGTAGATGGATGGATTGATGAATAAATTATAATGTTTTCTCTTTTTCAGTATTAAATAATGGATAAGCTTGATGTATAAGTAAATTTGGCATATTCCTTGATAAGAGAAGAATGTGAGATAGAGTGTATTGATATCCTAATAGCCTCTAGAATGGTGATGTGATTTTTTATTGCATACTCTATCATTATAAAAAATTAGGCAAATCCAATACATATGTATTTATTTTAAATACATATTAAAAATTATAAACATGAAAACTAAAGTATTATGTATGCATGCTAAATAGACATATTCTTAAATGTTATATATAAATATATATAATTTATCCCCATATCTCAATAAGTGCCTTTATCATCCCACTTTGAAGACCATGTGGTAGAGGGTAAATATTTATAGTTTCATTAGCTATTCAAATATATAGACTCTCTAGAAAAACTTCATTTTAGTTGTCTATTATATCTTTGTTCTTTCTAATTGGAGTCAAGTGGCTACAATATGGGAGCATTTAGGGTTTGGCCCATGAACATATTAGAACTCACTAAGTTTTAAAAAATGGCTTTGACACAATATTAGGAATGTTAGGGTACTTCAGGGAAGGATATGATGGAAGTGATATCTGGAAACCAATTTATAAGAAAACTATGTGCTTTTCATATAGAAGTTCTACAGGAAAAAAAACACTACACCGGTGCATGAAAAGGAGTAGACCTTTGAAACAATGCCAAATAAGTTAAAATCTTGATCTCTTTAGAGGTTTAGTAGCCTATTTGGAGTACTACATATAGTAGAAATCTGGGATTTTATCAGAGATATTTTTAGAGAACACAATTGTATGGAGACAGAATTTAGAAGTAGAATTAAAAAAAAAGGAGAAGAATACCTTTCTACTCATCTTCTCTGCTATCTGCTATGCCAACTTAGATTATCTCACTAAAAATTTAAGTGGACTTGAAACTATCCTAATTTCTTCCCAGACTGATGCTTCCATGAGTTTCCTAGCTCTGTTTTTCCCCTCTGAGTCTCCCAGGCTGCAAGCTTCAAACTCAACTCCCTCTTCCCCATTTCACAACTTATGGCTAGTAAATTCCTTTGATTCTGTTTGTAGTATCCACTGAGCAAATTATCCTACCCACTTAGGCACAGTAAACAGTTCTTCTACCAACCATAAAGATTTTATGCTTTTAGTTTCATTGTGAGCTCTGAAAAAATTTATAGGATTAAGTGTCAAGCTTAAGATGTTAAATGGATTTTAGTAATTTTATTTTTACTTTTAAATTGAAGAACCTTGTCAGATATACATGTTTCAGAATGTAAACATTTAAAATTGTACATTTTTTTCTGGTTTATGAAGTATATTGCTTTTACTTTCCTTCTTGGTTAGTCAGGCTTACAACTCTGAAAAAAAGTTTTAAATATATAATAGGATTAGGTCAATACTACTTTATAGATAAAAATGTAAATGCAAGTTCAATTTTTTTACAAATCTAGGAAATGTGTTAGAAGTAGCAATGGCAATTTTTTTCTGAAGGGTTTAACATATGCAGTAGAGGGGACCAGGCATATGGTCAGGATTCAGGCTACACACATTCTGCTTTGACCCAATCTGGCTTTGTACCTTGGGTAAATAGTCAGTCTCACACTAGAGATTGGACTTGATAATGTCAATTTTCTTTCTAAGTCTAGCTAACATTGTGTGTCATGTCCTTTATTATCCCCATGTGGCCGGAACTAGGAGAGGTCTATAGGATGGCAGCACAGCCTTGAGATTAAACTCTCAGGCTTTGAAATCAGGCAATCTGGGTATACATCCTGGCTCTGCTAGCTGTGATAGCAGGGGAAAGGTACTTAATTTCTCTGTCTTTGTTTCCTGATCTAGAAAATGCGGTTAATGATAGCACTTAATTCAGAGAGTTGTTCTGGGAATTTCACAAATTAACATATAGAAAATGCTTAGGACTCTGACTAGCACATAATAATTGGTTAATGTTTGCTATTATCGATATTCATATAAAGCACCCAGCATAGTGCCTGGCATATAGTGTGTACTCAGTGAACTATTAGCTGTTCTCTTACTTTCAGAAACTCCATTCCAGTTTCCATAAGTAGTATTTGAGACTTTGGCCACAAAAAAAAAAAAAACCAAAAAAACAGATGAGGCTATGTCCTCTTAACAAAAATCCATGTTCTCCACTCCAACAAAGGTTGGGCAAATTGACTCCTGAGGAAGGGTGCACACTTCACCTTGTGATGTCATGACATAGTGCCTATGAAAGACGGTTGTATGTAACATGGCTAAATAAACTTGCTTTTTCCTTTTTCCCAACTGCAAACCAAGATTTTCTTTGACTAATAATATCAGTTCGTTCCCCAGTGCTACTTGAAGATGAATATTCAAATTCTTGGCCCTTATTTTACCTGTTAGCCTTATGCACTTTCCCATTTTGTATTATAATCTAGTAAAATTCAAAAATGTATAATTCAATAAGATTGCTCTAAATTGGTAGAATGTAATTTAATACAAGAGAGTTTGAGTTGAAACATGTTGAGAAAAATATGATTTATGTTACAAATATTTTGTAGCAGACGTTTTTCCAAATTGCCACTGTCAAAAATGTTTCAGGATGAGAGGTGAAGTCTCTACTGACTCTTTTTTTCTTAAGCTGTGACAACCCCAGTATTGACTCATCAACAATGTTTATGAATGATACTTTTACTTCTTATGATATTAATTACAAGTCACATGTTACTATAATAATCAGTACTATGGACAAAATTTCTTTTTAATTGTAATCATCATAACATAATGAAATTAGTCCCCTCTACCTAGACATGAAGTCTAAATGTTTTAACTATTAAATTTAGTATATTTTGATTTTATAATCTTAACTTTGAGATGGCCAGTTTCTAATTCCTCATCCAGTGATCAGAATGATAGATATTTGCTTAATATACAAAAGTACTTTCAACTGGAATCCCTTTTGTTGCTCATCAGAAATCATTAACCTTAGTAAGACTTGGAGAGATTAAGTGACATAATCAAGTATAGTGACAAACTGGTGTATAAATCTGGACTTCTAATGCCACATACTGGATTTGCAGGTATTTAAAATAAATAGACTAAAACAGTTGATTAGATATTTGTAGATGAGGGTAACACTTTCATCATGGATTAATGAAATAGGATTTGATATCCCTTCTTTACACTTCTCTGGCATTCCTTTATAGAAAAGGGAAGTATAAAGAGGGAGGGGCAAAGGGACATGGTCAAGGAGGAAATTCATTTATAGGCAATAAACATGGTTTAACCAGGAGGAAAGCTGTCTCCTAGTAGTGAAAATTTGGTGCTGTATGCCCTAAATAGAAAATAAAATTCCTATTATTTTAATTGACAAATTTTTGGAATTGATAATATAGAAGAAAAATGAAATATTTCAGTGACCCCATTGTGGATAAAATGAAGGTTTCTGTGGCCAGGATTCTCACCTGGCCCTGGCTGGCTAGCTCACTACACAGGTGTGGGCAATGCGTCATTATTGACTCTATATAAAGAGCCCTTGCCCAGTGCTCTGGGGGACACGGTGGCACAACTGCAAGGCTGCAGGAGAGCAGAGCAGAGGCTGGAGTGGTGGCAGCACCGAGAACAAAGGGCCAGAGGATGGCTGTGCGGGTAGAGAGGCCCAGAGGCAGAGACCAGCTTGCTGCATGCAGACTCACTCTGAGTGAACGGGATTTTAGTGATTGACCTGCCACCATGGAAATAAAGTTGGGTATAACCCTTTCACCCCAAGAACGTTCTACTGTCATTTCTTTGGTCACAGTGAATCCATAGTGAACTTGCCCGGGGCTGAAACCCATTGGCAAGACACCCATATGTTTGTGTGTGTATGTATGTTAGTCTATTATTCCAGAATTGGTCTGCAGCCTACAAGTAAGTTAGAGAGCACTTGTTTTCATTATTAATTATTGATCAGCTGCCTGTAAGGTTAATTTTCTATTAATGCGGGGGTGGAATTGTGTTTTTCCTTCCTCTTAGTTCTTGATGAACCCCATATGGTTCTTGTGTTCACAGCTCTTCAATAATTCAGGCTTATCATGGAAAAAAGTCAAGTTTTGAAAATCTAGATACATGGTTATTAAAGTTTTTTTTTCTTCCTGTTAGCAGTAAAAATAAAAAAGTTAAATTATAATCTGGACAGAAGCTTGTAAAATATATCTAAGAAGAGCTGCTTAATTTGCATATGAGAAGAACTATTACTCATTGGGTCCCTCAACTCTCCATCCCTCTGTGGTGGCCCAAAAGGTGGCTCCTTAAAAGCTTAGGGCTTTCATGGAGCAGAATTTGAAATATGTTGATGTAGATGATAAAAGGATCACTTAGAATGTAGCTCTGACTCAGGGCTGAGACAGACCGGATTCTGGCTTAAGCCATGACCACATCACCAAATTAGCCTGTTACCTTGAGCAAATAGTACAATTTCTCTAAATGTCATTTCCTCCATAGTAAAAATGGGGATAAAATGGTGCCCATCTCATGAAACTGTTCAGGGAATTGAAGTAATACAGCTCAAGTGCTTGGTACATATTATTCTAATATTGATATTTAATAATCTCTTTTAAGACAGTGATACAGTGTTAGCAGTATAATATAGTGGTAGAGATAATGCTACTCACAGTGATTATGGCTTTCTTAATGAAAGACCCAAATGTTTCAAATTATAATCCTGAGACACTATAGTTTATGCTTTCATTCAATTCTAAGATCTGCATAAAGACATATCTAAAATGCTCCCACTTTGAATAATAAATTATAAAGTATCCTGTAAGATGCTGAACTGGCAAAAATCCTTAGGATGCTTTCTAATTTTCTCTAATGGTATGCACAGAGTTAAATAATTTCACAAGGGCAAGATGGCATACCTAACATTTCTATGTGCAGACAGACAGACTATCCCATGCAGGGTAGAGTCTCTAAAGTAGGGGTTTATATATCATGGTGTCATTTATTCAGATCTTAATAAGCAATCCATTTTGCTTTTTGCCTTCCTTCCCTCCCTTGTTATCTTTGCCCCTTCCCTTGCTTCTTTGTGTGTCAAACACCGTGTTTTAATTATGAAGTGAAAAAAAATGGGTGTCACAACCTAAGAGGAGGGTAGCTCTTCACAAGTTACTGTGACTTCTAGCCTTAGATGTCACTTTAATCTCAACACTATTAAGCTAAACTTTTCAGCAAAACTATTAGGTGAGACGTCTTTAGGAGAAGGCATCCTATAAGACAATATAGACAGAGGAGGTCAGTGAACACTTAATTTGACTCTGCATCTACCAAACCATCTTGCTTCCTATAGTCCCTGCCACCTAGTACCTGGTCCAGGCTCGCCTGGCTCCTGCCACATCACCCACTGGCTTCTTCGGGTGTGCTCTGAACTCCAAGAGGAGAGTGCCTATTCACCCTTAACTCCTGGGTCTAGTGCATGCTATTCCTCTATACATGGAATGCATGAAGAGTTTCCTTCTTGAAATACACAGGTTGCTGGAAAGTAGTATATGTGAGGCTGTACTTTGATTTTTAGTTAGAACCTTAGCTGGAATATGTTAGCAGCTAGCTGAAAGCAAGACTAACTCAGGAAAGATGCCAGGGAGCAGGTAGATGTGTCAAACAAGAGGAGACAAAAGCACCAAACCTGAAAAGGTGAGAGGAGAAGGAGAGGAGGCTGAAAGTAAATTTCCTTTTGAAAAAAAAATTTGCATTAAGCTTTCTGTTTAATTCATCCAGTGCTTCTTGGTCAAGCTATTAATATGTGACTTTTGGTTAATCAACATCTCAAAGTGATGGAGACAATGAGTGGTGATTCTGCGAATCACCCATTCCAGTGAATGACAGCTTGACTAACCCAGTGACACAGCCCCAGCCCCAGCCCTACCCTGCACTGGCTTCTTAGATTTCCCTCCCCTAATCTCAGTCTTCCTGTGCTTTGCTTCCATTCCATTTTATGAGTCTCATTTGCCTCTTCTACTGAATCCTTTCTTTTCCTAATCTTTCCCTCTATATCCCTTTCTGTTTCTGTTTGTCTTTCTTCCACTTTGTGAGTCAGTTTTTTCTTTCTTCTCCTTTTTATCTCTAAGTGTTTTGCATACTTAACTCTTACTTGTATGTGCCATGGATATTGAACTTACATGTTTAAAATATTAACTGTAGTTACTTCATAAAGATTTACAATCCCTAGTTTTCCTTAGTAACAAATGATTTGAAAGTTTCAAATTTCATGTTTCAAAGGAGAGAAAATGAGTTTTTTTTGCCATGTAATCAACTCCCCCTTTAGACTGTAGGTCAGAATATATCAGTAGAAACAGAATCAGCAGTCCTAATTTAAGCTGTTATTTTAATGATATTAGGTACTGAATTTAATTTATACGTGGTATCATGGCATTTACTGGTTGGTTGCCTGGTACTCTAGTTTTACAACACAAAGTTGAAATTGCCTAGCAGATAAGATCTAGAGCTGGGAGTGAAATGGTGAAGGTGTTGCTTAAGAATCTGGTGGCAGTGGATTGTTGAATAACTGGAGAAGGATAAGACTAAACATGGTCAGATGGCAGATCACTACATATTAGCAGGTATGCAGTAATAGGTCATGAATAAGATAACTTAGTCCATATGAAAAATATCCTGTATGTGTTTTTGGTTTTTATGATATCTTTTAACTCCTGTTTTTTTTTAAATGGATTGAGTGTGTATATCTTAAAAGTCATATGTTCAGTGAAATTTCCCCGTTTCTTCAGAAAGAGTTATAGCTACTCCCCCAGAATCCCACAGAATTCTATTTCTACTTCTGTTAGCACACACTCCATGAAACATTTATTTATGTTCTTGTTCCCTGAATAAAACTGGTAACTTCCCATGAGCTGGGAGAGCTGTTTATTTCACATAGGGCATCTAAGTCAGAGTTTGGAACATAGTGGACGCACATGGATATTGTTAATTGACTAAGTGAATAAATTAATAGAGTCAACATTTTCATCTTCTATATTTTCCACATGTAGCCTGTCTTGTTGCTAAGCTTCTTAGTGTGTCTTCAAATAAGACTTAATAAATTGGAAACAGCAAGTACTTTTCTTGTTGAAATCAGTTGTGTGACCAAAGCAGAAAAATTCATTACTTTTCAAGACACAGAGTGAAAATTGATTTATCTAACAGTATATTTATTTAGTTTTCAGTATGATACATACCAAAATATTTTCTTTTTTCATTCTTAGTGACTGCTCTCAGATCTCCCAAAGTTATTGTTTACTCTTTCTCTCATCTATCATCTATCTATCTATCATCTATCTATCATCTATCTATCTATCTATCTATCTATCTATCTATCTATCTATCTATCTATCTATCCTCATATACCTATATGTACTCTGGAGCCAGTTAAACATGGGTTTTAGCCTTGTTGGCTTCTTTAGCTGCAACCAAAATGTGAAAATGGTGAACAATTTCTCCTGTCTTGTGGAGTTTATGGCAGAATTAGAAATAATATCTATGAAGCATTTCATAATTGATATGTAATACATGATGGCTATTGTTTTGGTATGTTTTTTATGGTATTGTTCTGCAGTTGTAAGTAGACATAAATGGCTATTGCTTACCATAATTGAAAGTTAATGTTTTCTAATCAGTTTTGGTGAGCATTTGAAAGGAAAATCTGATTTCAGATTCTGTCTGTCCTTTTAAGAATGGAGGGTTAGAAGGATGTAGCTGAGATTTTTCTGCATATACCTCCTTCCATGAGCATCCAAGCTGAAGCCTTGAGGATGGAGGGTGGGATGGGTCCTCCTGTAAGGGAAGGTATTTGCACCATCTGGACGCTGGTTGTTCCTAGGATTCTATGTCCATCTTATAGCCTTTTTCAACTAGGACAACTTGTGTATTGGCAGGAAGAGTGCTTTTTGGTGTTGGTTTTATCCATGCCCAACTCCCAACACATAAATCTTTTAGTGTAGGGCACCCAGAACATTTAAACCTTCACTATCATTGAATGACGAAACAAGTACCCTATTCTCTTTAGAGGAACCCCGGAGTCTCTTAGAATGATGCTTCATTCTCTCCCCTTCCTTGGCCAGCAGGAGGAAGGGGGGCTAGAGACACAAATGCACATTTCTTCCCACTCCCCAAAAGAAAGGCTGTGTAGAGGAATATGATGGATGTGATGACATTTTTTGTTGCATTAGGAGGTTAAAATGACAGGTGATACTCCTCTTCATAAGCTAGGCATCTACAGAAGAAAACAAGTTGTTTGTCTGGGGTTGTCTTTTTAGTAAGAAGGATGTGCTCAGGCCCAGGGTGTTGGCAAATAAAGAATGGGTAAGGGCTTTGATGGAATGGCTGTGAGTAAAAGCAGGTGCATTTCTAGTACAGCACAAAAATGTAATCTTGTAATGTCGGCAACTTTTTTTGGGTGCAGTTTTAAAGAAGTACCTTTACTCAGGAATAAAATTTTTGATCAGACAGGGCAAAGGTAATGAAGAGATTTGTATTTGGGCCCATTTGTAGTGAGGACCTCAGGTGTCATGCAGGAGCCATTTAGAAGTCAGCCTTGAGCTCATGGCACTGGGGAAAGGGAGAGAGAGGAAAGCTTATAGAATGATATAAGAAAGACAAAACCATACCTTTTATAATACTGCTTAAAATCTGATGTGTCTGATTTCTCAGCTTAATGACTCCATCTTCTTTGAAACCTTGCAGTTCATCTTTCTTGGAATTGATAAGATTGGAAGTGGGTAAGAGCTGGGAGTATCCTCAAATGATTTCTTGTTGAATACAGTAATTCCTTCTGGAAAACTGACACCTGTTGACACTGTGTTATAAACAGAAGGATTGATTCACATAACTCTTACGTTTCAATAGCTAACAAGAGAAGTGTTTCAGTATTAACATTTTCAGACCAAAAACAGCATAAGGTATGTTTTCCTCATGTGTTTCCCAAAGAAAGGGAGCTAGACTACTGCTGCTTAATTCATGATATATTTTAACATGATAGATGAGAAATAAAAAATTGTAGCATCCCCTGAACTTGAATGAAAATGCTGAGTCCCTCATTTAATGCCCTTGCAAGCTTGCTTTTATTTACCCTTCCCGAGCTCCCTTTTCCTCACCTGGATCAGGCCAATTATGTTGTAAAGAGAGTTGAAGACACAATGTTGGGAAAGCAGTCACCCCAGTTCCCAGCGCACAGCAAGTGCTCAATCAAGTACCATTTTTCTTTTCTGCATTTCTTCACTTTTCTTGAGGGCAGTGTGTCATGGTGGTTTCTGAGTCAGACGGTTCATACTGAATAAGACACTTCACTGGCATTGAAAAGTTTTTGATCTGTTAAAAGAAGAAAATTTTTATTGAAAAGACTAATTATTTTGTATTATCAAAAACAGATATAATTGTTGTTAATGTAAAAATACTGTCTTCTATACTTGAAAGGTGCTAAGAGAACAGATCTTAAATGTTCTTTCTCACCACCTAAAGGAATTGGTGATTATGTGACATGATGCCGGTGTTAGCTAAGACTATGGTGGTGACCATTTGGCAATATATAAGTGTATCAAATGAACATGTACACCTTAAACTAACAGAATGTAGTATGTCAGTTACATCTCAACAAAGCTGGAAAATTAATTGGATGTATAATTTAGAAACCTTAAACTATCCAATGCCTATGAAATTTCAAAGCAGCATCTGTAGAATGAGCCCAGTACATAGTGAATCAGATTGAAACTATATTCTAGCAATGGGGTAGTTCTTTACAGGATAGTCTCTTAACTATTTACTTTGTGAAATTCATGTGTTCTTTCCATGAACATGCTGTTATAAGAAGTCTGATGTAATTTTTAGTTCAGTGCTATGCATTGAGAGGCATCATAAAGGAAAAAGGGGACATATGGGTCAGTGTGCCTACTGTGTGTCCTAGTGCCTACTAGTATCTACATGCAGTCATGCTTTTGGAATAAAAATAAATCTGAGCCCCTGCCTTTTAACAATAGCTCTTTAGAGGAAGGAAAGGAAACTAAAGAAAATTTCTTTGAATTTTGACCATAGAATGCAGTTATAAAATAAAAATGAAGTGGAGAAGTCAACTAATTGGATTTGTTCCACTATTTCAGTCAATCTATGTTGGATCTCTGAGCAAAACTGGTTGAGCAGCTTACATGACAGGCCTCCAAGTAAATGGAAAATTTCCCAAGCTCATACTGGTTAGGAAACAGAAGGCCTTTTTTAAAGCAGTGCAGAACTCAGCAGCTTGGGTCTCATTGAACTGGGTTAGTGGTTTCAATTTCTGTAACTTCCATATGGAAACTGAAGGGGAACAGAAACTGAACCCTCTTCTTGTACCACCCGGGAACAGCTGCACTTGCAGGGGTCTCTGTTCAAGTGGCCCAGGACACTGAGAATTTTGTTTTCTGAAAACCTGGATTTCTTTCTTAAAGAAAGAAAATTTGAGGATTTTATGATTTTTTATTTGTATGAATTTACAGATTGTTAGAGTAGGTTGCTCCCTCCTCAAAATACGGACAGTAGATTTTTAAAATTTTATTTGAAAAGCCTTTGTGTGCTAAAAAAACTGATTACACCTTTGAGCAGGTTTCTATATAGGTGGATATCTATTGCGAAATGAAAAGATTTATGTTTTAAAAGAAAAAAAATAACTATTCGATGACTCAGCAGTGTTTCTATCTGCTGCTTTAGAAATGTGCCAGCTTGTTGGACTGCCTTAGCAGAAAGACTATAAGAAGCTCAATATTTTTTAAGTAAATGTTTGAAAGATTGGCTATACCTTTAATTATATAAAACTTTCTGGACTCACAGTGAGCAATGAATTTGAGAAAATTGGTTTATTATACCAATTATGTTTGACCATATATTATAGTTTATAATATTACTATATTAAAGTCAAATCTCACATGCTCAGAAAGGTTGCATTGCATTTTTTTATGCTTGCTGAAGTGTAAATGAGATATTCCGCATCACTAAAACTGAATTTTAACCCTATGAGGGAAAGATATTATTTTTAGAATTTTGAATAAAGATCTCTAGAAAAAAATTCCGTATCACCTTGCCTTATGTTATTATGTCCTGGGTAAAATTTTACCTTTCCTTGAATCTTGGTCAGTGTATGTATGTCAGCTACGGAAATACTCTGTTAACCACCACTGATGAAACTTTTATGAAACATACACTTGAATAACTACTAGTACTAGGCTTACAAAACAAAAGCCTAGTTACTCATTTCCTTGTAAAAATGACATATTTTTAAGTCCCCTACAACTGGGATAACCGACCAATATGTGTCTTAGCTCCACCTGTGTTCTAACTCCAACTACATCAGACAGGTGAAGATTTTCTGCTAAGTGTGTGATGTATGTCTGTAGATAGAGCTTTAACTCAGAACTTATGACTCTTTCCAGACTCATCTTTAATCTCCTTCACTCTTTCCCTTCAATTTAGAATGTTAAAATAGTACTTGCTTGCCAAATATCTGTTTCTTCTATTTTGAAGCCTATTCTAAAGCTAAACTCCTTTAGCTTCCCAAAGACAATGCTAATTCCCAAAGAGACGGCAAACTTAATTCAAAGTTAAAGGTATGATCACATCCCTAAGATCCCTCAAATAACTCCTCCTAGCATGTTTTACTGACGTGATTCATATCACAAATTTCTCCTACCAAAATATTTTCCTAACATGTGCCTCCTAATTTTATCCAAGTATACGGCTGGAAGTTCCTTAGCCATTGATGAACTGCCTGAGACATGGGAGGTTCTCTTCTCAGTGTTGCACACACAAAAATGGCTAAGAAATAGAGTCAACACCCAAGATGCTCACATTAAGGCAGGAGACAGAGGCATAAAGATGTGATATGTGTGGGCTATGTAAAGAGATACAGGAGTCAATCAAAGAAGAGATGTTTTTACAAAATGAGTCTTGAAGAGTGAATGAGAGTTTGACAAAAAAAAATGGAAATGAACATGACAAGCAACAGGGAAATAGATGCTGTACTAAAAGAACTATATGCAGTGAGACGCTGCTGAGCGTGGATGTGAGGGAGATGGTGAGTGCAAGGAACATGGGTGCAGAGAACATGGACCGAAGAGTGAGAACCGGATCACAGTGGTGGCTGGAAGCCATGTTGGGAACCAGACTCAATTTTGTACATGATGGGAGTGCTTCTGGAGTGTTTGTATTTTAGCTACATTATTCTCTAGCAGCAGCTTGAGGAGTCACTTAAAATGGGCAAAGCAGGAGTCAGGGCAACTCGTTAGGAAGTGACTGCAAGTGATCTAAGTTAGGTATGATGAACACTTGGACTAAGTCTGCGGTGATAGAGATGGGGGGAGACAGTTTAGAGAAATATTTAATAATGTCTTAGACGATATAAAGAGTTCTGTTTACATGGAACAGCAAGATGTCATGGGTGCATTTAAACAATTTATGAAAACTCATATGCAAAATTATGAATTCAAAATGAGGTCTGAAAGTAAATATGTACTTAAAATTAGAAAAGAAACCACAAGTCACACATTTTTAGAAAATGACAAAGACCAAAAACCTCACAAAAAAAAAGAGAAGTATAACTTACTAAGCACAAGCAAAATATATCACCACCTCAATTTCCCTTTAGCCATATCCTGAAACTATCTGTGTCTATTTTTAATATCCCCAACACAAAAAATAAGACTGAGATGAAACCAGTGGAAAGAGCCAGGAGAAAGTAGGGTACCTCCCAGAGGTGTGGTAGTAAATTGTTCTTGGTGGTAAATTGAGCAATCATGTCTGATCAGGAGTGAGCATAGATGAACTATTCTTATTCTTTCATGTCTGCACAAAATATTTTCAATTTGTTTATCAAGAAAATTCTGAATTATGAGGAATTATATGTTTTGGGCCTTAAGAATAGAATGATCATATTGTCAATAGTGAAGAGTGAGGAAGGCTATCCAGTGAGGAAAAAATTTGTAACATTGCTTCACAAGGGAATACTATCTCTCCACAGCATTTCTTCTTTTTCTACCTTTCTGAATAAAGACAGTGTTCACATAAAGTGGACTCTGGTATGGTCTTTAAGAACCAGGAAGCCTGAAACCTATCAGGAGTCAATGGAGATAAACTTCCCTGAACATTTAGATTTTTTAATCCAATTTGAGATCTATAAGCAGAAACAAGATAGCAAAACAAAGAATAAAGAGGATTTTGTAAATTGCCTTATTTAAAGAATAGCAAATTTTAGTCTTACAGTATTAATTCCTGTGATTTTGTGTGTACTTGTGAGACAACTGGCTATTCAGTGAAAAATGTAGCAAGATTGGTGAAATATAAAATTTATGAAGCTTTTATGTCTACTCTGAGAGACTCTACAGTATTAGGATTCAGTGTAAGGATGTTGGAGCCTGACTGACTGGATTGGACCCCAGCATCACTGATTACTGGCTGTATTTAACCTCTTTGTCCCTCAGTTTCATCATCTGTTAAATGGGAATAATAACACCTACCTTGCTGGGTTGTTGAGTGAGTTATACTTGTCAAGGGGTATAAAGATAGAAGCAACAGCTGGCACATAACAAAGCATCATTATCTAGGTGTTTGGTATTTTTGTTTTCCAAAAAGAAGGGACCATAGTTTTCTCTGGATGTCCCTGTACACCTGAGTAGTCTGATTTCCAAATTTTATTGCTGGTCACTGGGCTTGGTAAGATGAATGCCAGCCCAGAATATCCCAAACTATTCCATGTAAGTGTTTCGAGATAGTTTATAGTGCTTAATAAGTGTTGAGCTGAATTAAATTAAATATTTTAGAGGTGGCAGAAATTTCCAAGTAGTGTTTTATGCCCTAGACCCATAACCCCATGTAGTTCAGTGATGGGCTCTGAAGATGATTGAAAAATAACTTTTCTGTCTGAGGAGATCAGGGAAATGTTGCTGTTAATGTGGGCTTTCACTGAACACAACTACAATCTATTTGCCAAGACTTTGGTCTTGCCTACTTTGAGTGGTGTGAGTTCAGGCCCTATCAAGAAGCAGATTGTCAATGCCAGTTAAATAAATTCCACCCCAACATCAGCTGTTCTGCTCTGCCAAGGGAAGTATTGCTTGTTTATTTAGCATTTGTGATCTTGTTAATGCTGGCGACGGGCACCTGTGAGTGTGAACAGGGCTAATGGGCCAAGTGACAAATGAGTTGTTTCCACTGGATGTGCTTATCAGTTCTGTTCTTTGGATCTGACTAGAGTGGTCCTTGGTAGACCACTGCCACTTTAGACTTGTTTGCAGTATGTCCCTTATTCATTGCCTCCCACCAACTTGTCCTTTAGCTCAGGCAAAAAACTCACAGTGCCCATTGCTGTTCCTCTTGCACCATTCTCTGAACGCAAGGGTTAGGTGCCTGCCATCATCACTTCCCTTGGCTTTTGATCAATAAAAGTCCATTATCCAGGCATCTCTTGTATTTATGAGTGAACTTTTCCTCTGGAGCCTCCCCCAGGCTCCAAGTCTTCTAGATGAGTTGTTTCCTGACAGCTAAGGAGCAATCAATTCCACCACCATCTTCCTACATAACAATGAATAATATTTTCTGCAATCAATAATACAGGCTCCCACGAGTGTAGCCTCTTCTGGCTTGGGGATGGTGGTGAAGAATTTTTACCAGATATTAAACAATATGGCTATGGTACTCAATATGCTTTTTAATAATTATCTATTAAGTGGAATTACCATGTTCAATATGATTTGTGCTACAAAGAAAATAGTCAAGGACAAATAAATCATGAAATCCATGGATGATTAGTAATAAAAGCAACAATATGATTGTCCAGTCTGGCTCCTTTTTCTCTATAGTTGTGGGAGCTAAGGCCAAATAGAGTTAACTTGCTCAAGAGCACCCATTTAGTCCAGGAGCTACAATGACATTGCCGTAGTTTCCTGATTCTCAGTCCAGTGTTCTTCATTCTTAAACATTTCATACCTGATAAGATATTTGAAAATGTCTGACTATTTTTGGCTGAGAGGCTACTTGAGGTAGCTTCCTTTTCACTAGATATGTCAGAGGATGCATAAGAAATCCATTTTTAACGTATCAGTGAGTCAGTGACAGAATAAGTAAGGGAGTAAGTGTAGACTCCTTCATTTTTTTATTAAGTATCATTGATAGACAATCTTATGAAAGTTTCACATGAGCAACATTGTGGTTACTACATTCACCTATATTATCAAGTCCCCACCACATACCCCATTGCAGTCACTGTCCATCAGCATAGTAAGTTGCTATAGGTTCACTACTTGTCTTCTCCATGCTCTACTGCCTTCCCTGTGTTCCCCCTACATTACGAGGGCTAATCATAATGACCCTTAATCCCCTTCTCCCTCTCTTCCCACCCATCCTCCCCAGTCCCCTCCTCTTTGATAACCACTAGGCCCTTCTTGGAGTCTGAGTCTGCTGCTGTTGTGTTCCTTCAGTGTTGCTTTGTGGTTATATACTTCACAAATGAGTGAAATCGTTTGGTAGTTTAGGCTCCTTCATTTTTAAGCTACATTGTTGGGGGGTAGGAGAGAAAAATTCCCAATTAATTAGCTCTAGGTCTTGGATCTACTACAATTGCTACAGTAATTGATTGGCACCCTGAACGGTAGAGTTTTTATTAGATTCTCCATCTCTTATATTTGAATTCTTTAAAAAAAAATCAGTTACTTGTTATTTTGAGAGAGGAAAGAGCACCAACCTCGGATGTGATTAGGTTCTACTGCAAGTTCTGTTGTAAACCTGAAGCGTGATCATGAGCTAGTCACTTTACCATTCTTTGCCTCATTTCCCTTGCATGTAAAAGTGGGGTGCTGCTTTAAAAGGGCATCTGAAATTCCTTTAAGTTACCATCAATGGAAAAGGCTACAAGTCCCTGAATGTTACAACTGTCATGTCAGTTACCTCATGTGTTTCATACACTCCAATGCCTGGTTGTTGGAAGAGGGACAAGGGTGGGAGTTTGGCATCTGTGTTTGTATTGTCAGTTGACAGGTTTTAAAATAGGAGTAGTATAGTTTGAGTCACAAAAAGACCATCTCAGGGTTTCTCACTAAATAATGAGAGCATACTGAAGAGAATTTCTGGGTGAGAACACTGAGATATTTTTTGGAGGTTTTTCAACTAGGTCTCTGTTAAGGATTAAAAAAGACAACCCATGTAATTAAATGATTTATATTAAGATTAGTATGTTCACATATGTTCTAAAACTGGATTACAGAAGCATAGATTTTTAAATAATCCTTCAAAGTACTAGAGCAGGAAATTAGTTACAGGCCCTGATTCATGCTCATTTGCAATGTGGTATGGGTCTTCCTCTGAGTGTTAATGCAAACAGCATTGGGGTGGGTCTCATACCAGTGATGCATGAACTTGATGTCAGCATCTTGGTCCTTAGCATTCCATGTTGTGTACCTCCTCAATATGCCTTTCACTTTTCTTTTCCAGAAATATAAATTGAACTCTGAGTTACTTTCTGCCTTAGGGATAGAAAAACATATTGAGGGTTGTCATAAGATGCTGAGAATTAGAGAAAGCAGTGTGAATACCCAGTATAAATAAATAAAAATACATTTAAAAGTATTTAAAATATAACTTGAAAAGGAGGTAGTTTTGAGGGTTAGGCAACAAAAAAACCTTTTAACCCAGTTTTTTTTCTTTAATTCAGTGCTCAGTCTTATGGCGATAGATGTGTCCTCAACAAATCAAAGAACACAGGATATTCTTTGTCACTTAATGAAACATTGAGCAACTGTAAAATTTGTTTCCATAAATCAGATGCTCAATTGGGAGTATACATTTGATTCAACCTCAGTAGAAAATCTATTGTTTGTTACTAATGACTCAGCTGCTCAAATCATCTATTGTATCAGTGGCCAGCAGCAGGAATGAGGCTCTGTGCAATATTGCTGTAACCATGACATTAGTGACATCATTAGTAGGAATAGAATTTGGAACATTTGGGAAACAAAGTAGTGACTTCTTCACTTCACTTTGTGAGAACCTAATGAATACTGCAAGAGTTTAATGGGTAGTGTTTATTTCTCTACACATGTTTAGCTATTTTATATATGTGTACACATATATACATAGCAAAATATTTTCTTTAAATTTTCCTACTATTACATGCAATTCACAATGCTCTGGTCATAATGTTGTTTTTTATTGCAAGGCCATGCTGTGTTTTAAAAGCAATATGGTTAGATTATACAACATATGGACTCAGCAGTGCAAAGAAAACAGAACATTGGTTCTGTTCTGAGGTTTACCTTTGTTAAAAGAGATCCCCTCAGTTTTTCCTTTCTGGACCTCAGTAACTAAAAATAGTGACAGGGAGGGTATCCCGCAAGGCTGTGTTAGTCTGTGGTGTTGGGAGATCAGCCATTTTAGCCCAAAGTGGAGCAATTTTGATGTCCTGTGGGATTGACCAAGGCAGTAAGAGGCCCTCCATTGCAGCTCAGCTTTCCCTTCTGCCAATCCACTTCTTTTCCCCTCACTTCCACAGGTGCTGAGCCCAAAAGCACTTCTTAATAACATCTTGCATGCTAACCTGCATCTCAGAGTCTGATTTCTGGAAACCCAGCTGGCATCAGAACTTCTTTGTATTGCACACAAATTCTCATATGGATAGATTTATGTGTATAAAATCAAAAATTCCATTTTCAAATGCATACATGCCATCAAGTTATCTACTTTATATTTTTTAAGCATTCACAAAGAAAAAAATGCTTGCAAAATTTCAGTTTGCTCATGTTTTACATGCAGAATCTTAGCTACTAAAGAGTTTTGAGGAAATGCCTAATTACATTTATGGGTTTAAGGAGACCCTACAGATTCCATTAAATCCACTCATACAGATGAGAAAGCTGGAGCCCCGGCAGGTGAGAGGACTCACTCCTGGTCACACTATCATACTAGAGGTTAGAACACAAGGCTGATTTACTACTCTTCCTTAGCTTCCTGTGTTCAGAGACAATTTTTCCATCTTTCTTGTCTCCTTCTTTCCTCTTCTGTCCCTTTAACCCAGTTTCTTCCTCATGTCCCTAAACCACAGCTGTTTCCCAGAACTGTAAATCCTTTTAGAGAAATAATTAGGAGTGTGGTGTGTGTAGGGAGATATACAAAGGGCACATACAGCTCTTGTAATTCTGTCAACTTGTAACTGTGCTTAAAATTGATTAAATTAGAGGGTGCTTGCTAAACCCCTGATACTAAGCAGTTCTCCAAGATGAGATGAATATTAGCCAGCCCTTCTTGCTCTGAGAATGCAGGAGGCAGACTAGGGACAGCTTCATTTCACATTCAGGACTGCACATACGTACCTTCCTCCCTTGGGCATAAGAATTGCATTCAGTATTTCTTAGGAATTAAATTCAACAAAGTGCCATTAGGAGTATTGCAGTCCAGAAAAATATATTATTTCAGAGACCATTTCAGCTTTTGCAATGTGGAAAGACCAACTTATTTACTGCTAGATGTGTTCCACAGGGTATGGCCTGGATTTATTCCGTATTTATTTCTTAGCTACTTCTTTCCATAAATAGTTGAGATCACTTATCTTTCCCCTAATGCCTTAATTGTGTTTTCATAACTATTTAGCATTGTATAAAATTTTCTTACCTATATATGTTAGATATTTGTCAAGCCAATAATACTATACATTGTTAGGTATTCAAACATTACAGAAGGGAATTGTATAGTAATCTCACTTAATTTAAACCTCACAATGACTCTTTGAAGTATATGTTACTATATTCATGTTCAGATAAGAAATCTAAGGTTCAGCAAGTTTAAGTTTATGATAACTACTGACACTTTATGTTTATTAGGTCCCAGACATTCTCTAAGACCTTTAGGTATATTAATTATTTATTTTTCAATTTCTCAGAATGACACCATTAAAGCAGGCCAATAGACCTCATTATTTAAATCATTGGCATTTTATAGGGGAGAAAACAAGCACAGAGAGATGACGTGACCTGGCTGAGGTCCCATGGTGGGTAAATGGTGGGAGTGGGATTCAGCCTAGGTAGGAGACCAACCATCCTGGTTTGCCCAAGACCGAGTGGCTTTCCAGGATACAGGACTTTCAGTGTTAAAAGCCTAATGGTCCCAGGCAAAGCGGAGCAACTGGTCATGCTGGAGCCAGCTTACTCAATTGCCCACACTCTTAAGCACTTAGCTCCTATGTCTGTCAGGTAGAAGATGTGGATGCAAGATTTGAACCCTCTTCTGTGTGACTCTGAAGCCTGCCTTTTATATTTCCATCATATGGCCATATTTGTGTTTTGGCACAAATATATCACATAAGTGATCATGATTTGCTAATTCATGAGCTTGGATAGGTAATCATATGACAAGGCCTCATATTTGTTACTATTCTTTTATTTTAACAGCTTTATTGAGGTATAACTGATATACCAAAAAAACCCACATGTTAAATATATATATATTTTGATGAGTTTAGACATATTGCATGCCCCTGTGAAACCATCACTACAGGGCAATAAATATAAAATAAAACTGCTAAAAGTTTCTTTGTGTTCCTCTTTATTAATAAGTTCTGGAGATCTGCTGTGCAAATAGTGTCTATAGGTAAGTACTGCATTGTACAATAAAAAAAAAGTTGTTGCAAGTGTAGATCTTACAGTATGATTCCTAATTGTCTTCATTTCATTTGACAGCAGACCATTTATTTTAATTACACTTTGGTCTCTCCCAAGCCTATTCCCTATTTGTTACAGGTCAGCAGGACTCATTGGATAGACTGATGTCTAATTTTCACTCCTGAATGACATCTTTCTCATATGTACTGTACTTCCACTTCACTTTCCCACATGACTCTGGAATATATGATGTAGGCATTCAGTATGCCCAGCTGCCTCTCAGCTTCCTCTTCTGTCCTGCTTCCCCGCTCTGGCCCTTCTTCCTCTAATGCCCCCACCCCCACCCTACTACCTCCTTAGTCAGTTCTGTGGCATCTCCCTATACAATAGTACCAATAAACTGCTGTAGGATTTGAGAGAAGAGAGAAATCAAATGAGACTAGTGTTGTCACGGGCAGCAACGATCGACCTTTGTAGAAAAGATAATTGAGCCAAATTTTGAGGAGTGCAAGTGATTTAGATTTAGATTTTGTGGAGAGATTATAGTCTAGGAACTAAGGAATATTAAATTAGCTTTTTCTTTTATTGTATGACCTTTACCATGACTAACTTAGCCACTGACTGTCTTAATTAACCAATTTTCATAGTCTGTGCTTGAAGGTCATGTTTCATCTGCTTTTGGTTAACACTGACTAACCTTCTTAGAGCCTCAGTTATCTTTGGCTGGCAATACCTATTTCAACAGAGTTGCTCTGAGGACAAAAATGAAATATTTATTAATGACATAGCTAATTTGATGCCTGGCACATAATAGCTGTTAGTCTTAGCCAAAGAATTATCATTCTGTTCATGAATAAAAGCACATTAAATACAACTGATATTATGCTTCTTTCAATACTCTGATGAGATAACAAGTAGCTAGGAATGGACGACTTTAGGTCAGTAATAAGAAACTATTTTTAAACACATCCCACTCTTTCCCTCTATAGCAGTGCCTTTTTTGTCTGGATTAGGATTTATGTAAGTGCTTTCCCCCAGTGCTTCAACTAATTGTTTAAGAAAAACAAATATTTTTGCTTTTTAAAACATACTTTTTCACACAAAATGATGTGTTGGAGATCTAATCATGCAGTAGATTAAATTTTGAGATGTAAAATAAATCATTACAGCAAACCCTGAGAAAATTTTCTATTTAAATGTGTTGATATGTTAGATTGTTGGCAATGAGGTTGACAGGGAATTTGTGGTTGAAAGTTCTGTTCCCAAAAAGGTTAATATCAGAAATGTTTCATTGCTTAAGGTAGTTTCATTCATATTTCAACAGAGCCTCTTGCTTTCTTGTAAATATAAATATGTGTATCTTTTTCTGGCTCCATTTTCCCTAGGATAAAATAATAAGGGCAAAAGTGGTTTTAAGTGTATTTTATTCATGATGGATGCAGTTTTGTTATTTGGATATATTTTATAATCAGGTATGTAGGTGATGCTTAACTTTCTCCCTCCTATTGAATATTTTTTCTAGTTCTTTTCTGCAGTGAGTTTCATGCTGATGGAACCTTTGAAAGCAGTAAGAAACACACAGCTAGAGGGGATTAAATGGAATTTTCCATTTTAATTTAAATTGTTATTTGCATGCACTTCTGTTTTTCACACCCTTGCTTTATTCAGAATGAATGAGAGAGAAAAGTGTAAATATGGTCAGAAAGGCATGTGGCTATGGAACAAAGGTCAGAGAGATACAATGTTGATGGCTTTGAAGATATAGGAAAGTGGTCACAATCCAAGGAATTCAGGAAGCATTTAGACATGGGAAAAGCAAGGGAATTGACTATATATAGATTTACAATTTGTCTTTATTATTGTGGTAAGCAGAATGACCCCTACAAAGATGTCCATAGATGTCTATACCCTGGAGCTTATTCTGGATTATCCAAGTGGGTCCAATCTAATCACATGAATCTTTAAAACTGGGGAACCTTTCCTGCCTTTCCTGGTTGTGGTCAGAAAGGGATATAACTACAGAAGTCTAGTCAGAGATATACAGTGTTACTAGCTTTGAAGATGGTGGCCATGAGTCAAGGAATGTAGGCAACAGCTAGAAACTGAAAGATAAGGAAATGGATTCCCCCCAGTGCTTCCAGAAAGGAACACAGCACTGCCAACACCTTGACTTTAATCCAATGAGACCTATGTCAGCCTTCTGGCCTCCAGAACTGTAACAAATTTGGGTTAAGCCACTAAAGTTGTGGTAATTTGTGATAACAGCAATAAAAAATGAATACTACCATGTTGCATTTCATAATTATATTGAGGGAAATATCTGTTGTTTTGAATTTATGTGCATCTATCATGATCTTTTAGTAATGCATGTTCGCTATCACTTACCCAAGGTAAATTTTATAGGAGCCCTCAGTTTGATGCACCATGAACATGCCCTAAAGGGAGCAATTTTCCTCATTCAGTAGATATTTACAGAGCACTTGGTTAAACCAAGAACTTTGCTAAGTGTTGGAGATGCTGTAAAGAGTAATAGCCACTTTCCCTAGTCTTATTACATTATCACATTAGTCATGACTAGTTCCACCAGATTCCACTCCCCTTTAGATTGTGCATTTCTTGAGGATAAAGACTTTTACTTCCTTTGTTGCCGCTCAGCATTGTTCCAGCATTACAATAACATAAACAAAAAACATTGGTAATGTATAGAAGTCTCTTGGGCATATATACCCAAGTATGGATGTCTTTTGCATATATACTTAATGTATTTTAAGATTTCTCCATATAATGTGGCATCAAGATGCCTCTTACAGTGGAACCCCTGAGAATTTAAAACAATTTTTCACCAAGACATTTAGTGAGCAAGAAAAAGCCCAAATAGAATTCCAAGTCTAGACACACATTTGGAACCCAACCCTGACTTCACAAACAGTTTTTAAGTAAGTTGTTATGTGAAAACTAAATCATAAATGATGGATCTGCCAAGATTAATTCTTTAACTACTATGGTATAACATGCTTCATGAATGCCAACAGCTCTTATTTGATTCCAAAGGGACCCCATCCAGTAAATTATGTTTTGTGGTTCTCAATCTAGCTTCATTTATCACTGTGTTCTGAAGCTTCAGGACTAAATTTTATTGGACGAGTGGGCATAAGACTTTCACCAACATCCTTGACTACTTTCCAACCCTTTAGGTGTTATGCAAAAAGTAGGAAGAAATATATATAGGGCCTAAAATTCTGAGTTCTCACGTGTTCTAAAAATTCTCCTTGTATTCAAAATATGTAATACAATAACTATTTTTTTTCCCTGAAAGGACATTCAGAAAGATTTATCTGTCTGTGTTGTCAATTATGGTGGCCACTAGTCACATATGTGACTGTTGAGCATGTAAAATATGGTTGGGCCAAACTGAGATGTGATATAAGTATAAAACACACCTCAGATTCTGAAGACTTAGTACAAAAGAAAGAAGAAAGTGAAGTTCACAAATTTTGTATTGTTACATTGAAATAATATTATAGATATATTTGGCTAAGTAAAATATATTGTTAAAATCAATTTTACCTATTTGGTTTTACTTGTTTTAACATGACTACTAGAAAATTTACAGTTACATATGTGCTTTGCTTTTGTGGCTCACATCATATTGTGTTGGACAAACTGCTTTAGATGGTTAAATCCATCAATACAGTCATAGAAAAATATAGAAACTCTGTTTAAACTCTTTTGTTTTTTCTGTGAATGTAAGTTTTTATTTATCTAGGTTAAATAGGATTTCTGGGTCATATAGTAAGTGTAGGTTTAACTTTTTTTTTTGGCATCATTAATGTACAATCACATGAACAACATTATGGTTACTAGACCCCCTATTATCAGGTCCCCCCCACATACCCCATTACAGTCACTGTCCATCAGCTTAATAAGATGCTATAGAATCATTACTGGTCTTCTCTATAAATACTGCCTTTCCTGTGTCCCCCGCCGCTGCATTACATGTGCTAAAATCATAATGCCCTTTTCCCCCTTATCCCTCCCTTCCCACCCATCCTCCCCAGTCCCTTTCCCTTTGGGAACTGTTAGTCCATTCTTGGGTTCTGTGAGTCTGCTGCTGTTTTGTTCCTTCAGTTTTTCCTTTATTCTTATACTCCACAGATGAGTGAAAACATTTGATACTTGTCTTTCTCCGCCTGGCTTATTTCACTGAGCATAATACCCTCCAGCTCCATTGATGTTGTTGCAAATGATAGGATTTGTTTTCTTCTTATGGCTGAATAATATTCTATTGTGTATATGTACCACATCTTTTTCATTCATCTACTGATGGACACTTAGGTTGCTTCCATTTCTTGGCTATTGTAAATAGTGCTGTGATAAACATAGGGGTGCATCTGTCCTTTTCAAATTGGGCTGCTGCATTCTTAGGGTAAATTCCTAGGAGTGGAATTCCTGCATCAAATGGTATTTCTATTTTGAATTTTTTGAGGAACCACCATACTGCTTTCCACAATGGTTGAACTATTTTACATCCCCACCAGCAGTGTAGGAGCATTCCCCTTTCTCCAAATCCTCGCCAACATTTGCTGTGGTTTGTATTTTGGATGGTGGCCATCCTAACTAGTGTGAGGTGACATCTCATTGTGGTTTTAATTTGCATTTCTCTGATGATTATGATGTGGAGCATCTTTTCATGTGCCTGTTGGCTATCTGAATTTCTTCTTTGGAGAAGTGTCTGTTCATCCCCTCTGCCCATTTTTTAATTGGCTTATTTGCTTTTTATTTGTTGAGGTGTGTGAGCTCTTTATATAATTTTGGATGTCAACCCCTTATCGGATATGGCATTTATGAATATATTCTCCCATACTGTAGGATGTCTTTTTGTTCTACTGATGGTGTCCTTTGCTGTACAGAAGCTTTTTAGTTTGATATAGTCCCACTTGTTCATTTTTGCTTTTGTTGCCCTTGCCCAGGGAGATATGTTCATGAAGAAGTTGCTCATGTTTATGTCCAAGAGATTTTTGCCTATGTTTTTTTCTAAGAGTTTTATGGTTTCATGACTTACATTCAGGTCTTTGATCCATTTTGAGTTTACTTTTGTGTATGGGGTTAGACAGTAATCCAGTTTCATTCTTTTACATGTAGCTGTCCAGTTTTGCGAACACCAGCTGTTGAAGAGCCTGTCATTTCCCCATTGTATATCCATGGCTCCTTTATCATATATTAACTGACCATATATGCTTGGGTTTATATCTGGGCTCTCTATTCTCTTCCACTGGTCTATGGGTCTGTTCTTGTGCCAGTACCAAATTATCTTGAATACTGTGGCTTTGTAGTAGAGCTTGAAGTCAGGGAGCATAAATCCCCCTGCTTTATTCTTCTTTCTCAGGATAGCTTTGGCTATTCTGGGTCTTTTGTTGTCCCATATGAATTTTAGAACTATTTGCTCTAGTTCATTGAAGAATGCTGTCAGCATTTTGATACAGATTGCATTGAATCTGTAGATTGCTTTAGGCAGGATGGCCATTTTGACAAGATTAATTCTTCCTAGCCAAGAGCATGGGATGAATTTCCATTTATTAGTGTCCTCTTTAATTTCTCTCATGAGTGTCTTGTAGTTTTCAGGGTATAGGTCGTTCACTTCCTTGGTTACGTTTATCCCTAGGTATTTTATTATTTTTGATGCGATTGTGAATGGAATTGTTTTCCTGATTTCTCTTTCTGCTAGTTCACCGTTAGTGTAAAGGAATGCAACAGATTTCTGTGTGTTAATTTTGTATCCCGCACTTTGCTGAATTCAGATATTAGATCTAGTAGTTTTGGAGTGAATTCTTTAGGGTTTTTTATGTACACTATCATGTCATCTGCATGTTCTAACTGCATATGTAGTCCTTTCCTTCCCTCCACAGAGGTAAAGGAGCCTCTGAGGATGTTCCAACTCTTAAGCCCACCAGGGAGCATAGGCCTCTGCCCCAAGCTGAAGTAGAGGGTCTTCATCTCCCAACAGCCCCTCCCTCCCTTTTCTCATAGAAGGGAGGTGGGGGAGCTAGGATCCTTAGTTCTATTTAACAGTTGGACATGTGGAGGCTCGACCCTGGGTGAGGCCAAAGCAGGGTCCCATGAGTCTGGGCCCACCTCTGTGGCTTTGCTACCTGCTCCTGTGGCCAGGTCCAGAAATGTTAGCACCATCTCTCCCCACTCTTCCATCTGGATTGTGGGGTACCCCACACCCTGCTTACTCCACTGGGTATGTCAGGAGTTGAGGCAATGGGTGGGGAAGATGGATATCCCACCCTAATTGTAATGCCCTTTTTGAGGGGGGGCATTTGAGTCATGTATGGTACTAATCAATAAAGAGAATTTTTGGTTTGAAAAAAAAAAAGTATTACAGTTGGAGCAGGACATCCATCTTCCCCACCCCTTCCCTCAACTGTCAAGAAGACAGTTTGACTTCTTCCTTACCACTCTGGATGTCTTTTATTTCTTTGTGTTGTCTGATTGCCATGGCTAGGACCTCCAGAACTATGTTGAATAAAAGTGGGGAGAGTGGGCATCCTTGTCTTGTTCCCGATCTTAAAGGAAAAGCTTTCAGCTTCTCACTGTTAAGTATAATGTTGGCTGTGGGTTCGTCATATATGGCCTTTATTATGTTGAGGTACTTGCCCTCTATACCTAATTTATTGAGAGTTTTTATCATGAATGGATGTTGAATTTTGTCTAATGCTTTTTCAGCATCTATGGAGATGATCAAGTGGTTTTGTCCTTCTTTTTGTTGATGTAGTGGATGATGTTGGTGGATTTTTGAATGTTGTGCCATCCTTGCATCCCTGGGATAAATCCCACTTGGTCATGATGGATGATCTTTTTGATGTATTTTTGAATTCAGTTTGCTAATATTTTATTGAGTATTTTTGTATCTTTGTTCATCCAGGATATTGGTTCTGTTTAAACTCTTAAATACTAAGTGTGAGGTTAGGGTCTCTTGCTTTGTGAGGCCCTTCCCCTCTTTCTGAGCTTGTAAGAGGGGTATCCTTATTAAGAGAGAGTTTAATAGTTATAACAGTCATAAGAGAAAGATTAGAACATCACTGATAGGCCATCAAAAAAGGTGAACAGAGTTAGGATAGAGAGAAGTGGGCAACATATTCTATCAGCTGTACTAGATTTTTTGTCTGGGTTCAGGAAAGCTCTAGAATCCATCCATTGAAAATGAGAAAGGGCCTATTTACTCACCAGGTAAAGATTAGGTGGGGTCTTTAGCCAGAAATGTGAACCCAGGAGAAGGTGAGCATGACAGAATTTAACCTAATTTGAGTGAAAAGAACTGGATGGGATGGATTATATATTGTGATTTCACATTGTCTTCAGACTTAATAGTTACTGAAATCGATTGGCAATGTAGCATTTATCATTTTATTGCAATACTGTTATTAAAGCATGGGGAAGTGGTCACCCAGGTGCTCATGCTCTCTTTCTAAAGAAGATACCAAACACGTGATGTCTCCTAGATGCAAGCTCAGACTATCTTACCACTGCGAGTAAACACTTGCGAGTTTCATGAAGAGAATGGAAATAGCAAAGTCATCCATAAAATGGGTGCAGGGAGTAGAAGTTGAATGATAAGGTCTGTAAGCCTTTGTCTGATTCTAAGATCTTTTATTTCAAGGCTTTGTTGCATGCTGTGAACTACAGTCATTGTGTGGAATTGATAAAAGATAATATCATTGCCATAAAATCTGCTGAATCTTTTTTACTTAAGCTAATACACCAGAGGAAACCATAAGTTCTGTGTTAGCAAAAGGAGAGAAGTTTTCAATATCCTCTTACTGCTTATGAACATCTGCTTTAGAAGGTCTTAATTATCTCCAGGGAGAAAGGGACATAGTAGTGATGTTCACATGGAAGTAATTTCAAAGTGATCGCACTTGGTTCCCCAAATGGGTCTTTGCTTATTTTATAAGCAGAGGTATGTGTCTGTGGGGAGGATGGGGGGATGTTACTTATTGATTTAATTTGCAAACTGTTGATACTTGAGCCAGTTTAGCATTTAGAAATTGCTAATATTCCATTTCCTGAGCCATGGAAAAGGGATAATTTTGTCTAAGCAAGCAAACCCAAACACTATAATATCTTGCTAAAAATAAAAAGCAGGGGATGCTCTGGGTTTCTTTACAAAATGCAGTTTTCTACTTTCTAGTTAAACCATTGGGTGTTAATCATGGGAACTGTGGTAGCTATAGCACCTAAATAAAAATGGCATTCCATCCATCAGTATCATGGAGAGTTTATAGAACATGGCTTTGAAAAATGCACTGGGGGAGACAACTTTGACATTCTGTCTAGCTCTCTTCTGAGAATTTAAAATGCTTTCAGACATTATAGGAACTAGACTTGTTCTGCATGACTTCAGGTGAGTTAGGAAGAAATGATACTAAAAATAAGAGAAATTTCTTTTATATACCAAAAAGATGCCTAAAAAATAGAGATAACAATGAAATTGGTAGCATTTGAAGACTGCGTTCACCCACGAGAGGATGTGTTTAAACAGAAGAGAAACAATAGTCTATGAGGTATGCTAGAATGTCAACCTTAGGTAGAAATTAGGTAGGATATTAGACAAGCTAACCTTCAAAGACTTTTCAATGTTAAGATTCTACGAAAAGCACTGATTGATTTATGTTTACAGATTTCTAAAAATAAAGCTTTCAGTATCTGGAATCCATTATTCATTTCAAGTCTGAATGAAATGCACTTAAATATATTTAAAGCTACTGACTACTTTTAATACAATTCACATCCCCACTTCAGTGCAATGAAGAACGTGTTTGTTAGTATGGATTGCCATATTCTGGACAAGAACCTTTCTGATGAGAGGCGTCTAAGGAGTGCAGGTGTTTGTGTAGCCCTCCCACATACAGCATAGTCTGCTAGTAGATAGTCTCTACTCTGCCCTTTTTAAAACATTGATCAGCTAAGACCTCATGGAGCTTATTTGCTCACAGCTGCCTCATAGTAGATAGCATTCATTTTATGTCCTAGTGGTTTTGCAGTGAGGATTTGAAAGACATCAAACTTAAAACCCTCATAAAACTGTGAAACCAGGAATGTGTTTTTTGTCTAGTTTCTTATTAATTTGGAAGGACCAAATGTTAGAGCAAGAAGAGAAGTTAGAAATTATGTATTTTAGTGGTTCCTAACCCTGGTTATCCTTTGAAATTGCTGGAGATTTAAAAATATATATATCAGCATCTGGGCCCCATACTGAGGGCTTTTTTTTTTAATTGAGCTAATGTGGTGCCTGGTTGACAGTTATTTTTGACAGCCCCCCAGGTAATTCTCATGTATAGCCAAGGTTGGGAAGCACTAGTCTTTTCTAACATCTTCATTTTCTTAATGGGGTTATTATGACTTAGAGGAATAGTTCTCAAAAATTTTTTGTTTGTAGCATATTCTTGAATGCAGTAAGTTTGGGCAGCATTCTTGAGGGAACCAGAAGATTGAAAACCATTCTAAATCACCAAATGATAGTTACAACACAGCACACTCACCAGCATTTGTCGCTGGCCGCAGAGGCATCCACAGGTATTGTACTGGCATCTTGGTCAACTTTGTAAACAACTCTTTGCTGTCCTGACCATCGTCTCTTACATACGCCATCAACATTCTGGCAGTTATCCAAATCTGTGATCTTTCCTTGTTGCCAGCTTCTTATAACTCCTAATTGCAGCAAGCTGTAGCCTTCTTGATAGTCAGTCTTACTCATTTCCACCTAACAGACATTTCATTCTTTTGTTCATTGCTGAGATTTGGTGGTGAGAAAAAACACACAGACCTTGTCTTTCTGAAAGCTTACAGACATTAATCAAATAGTCATTTAAACAAATGTAAAATTGTGTGTATGATAAGTACAAAGACGATGTACAGCTCCACGAGAAAACGTGAAGTGAGGATTTGACCAAATCAGAGAAAGCTAGGCAAGGCTTCCTTGATAATGGAAATGACGAGCAGGATTGAGCTAAGCAAAGAGCTAAAAGGGAAGCTCATTCCTGGCAGAAGATATTAAGTATTTCATGATAACAATCTGCTACTCATTTGTATCAAAATATGATTTTATGTATTGATCAAAGTTTAGCTGAATAAGAATGGTTCATGTGCAAAGGATTGCTTAGAAGCTAACCAATATAGAGAGTCGCAATGATCGCTTGCAAAACTTGGAAATGTCAGTAATCAATATTGTTAAATTCTTGAAGCCACACAAATAAATGGTAAGCGATGATGATCTTATAAATGGCCTTAAAATCAAGGATGATAAAAACTTTCAGAAGTGATTACATTTACATAAATGGCTTCCAGCATTTTGATACGGACAATTTTTAAAAGTCAGCATGCGCTGATATTGAGTAAAAAACATGGTGATTTAAGATGATTTTATAAAAATACTGTTAATTTAACTCAGATCAGTCCCTTGCCTGTGTTCTAATATCATTTCTAATTTCTCAAGTAGAAGAAATCAGTTTCTCCCAAGGTGTTTAGAATTATTTATAGGAGTGTACACCTGCTAAGTGTCCTTGGGCAATATGCCAGGCTGCTCTGTAAGGAAGGGCAGAGAGTGACAGGTGAATCAGCGATTCTCGGGCTTTTCTGTTGAGACCCCAACTTTTTTTTAATTGAATTCAAGCATCTTATAAATAAGGGGGAAAGATTCTGACAATTGGGCCATTGAGCTGGTGTTAATTTTTTTCAATTGAAGTATAAGCGATAAACAGTATCCTATTTGTATGAAGTATACCATAGTGATTTGATATTTTATATGCTGTGCAACGATCCCCATAAGCCTAGTTGCCACCCCCATACAAAATTACTACAGTATTACTGACTACATGCCCTGCGTGTATATTGCATCTGCATGAATTATTTATTTTATAACTGGAAGTTTGACCTCTTTATTCCCTTTACCTTTTTCACCCCCACCCCTGCCCCAACCCCACCCGGCTCTGGTAAATAACAGTTTCCTGTATCTGTGAGTCTGTTTCTCCTTTGTTTTGTTTTTTTGATTCCAGAAAAAATGAAATCGTATGGTATTTGTCTTTCTCAGTCTGACTTCCTTCACTTAGTATAATGCCCTCTAGGTCCAACCATGTTGCTGCATATGGCAAGGTTTCATTCATTTTTATGGCCCAGTAACATTCCACTTTGTATATGTGTGTGTGTGTGTGTGTGTGTACACAATACCTTTATATATGCACCCATACACATATACATATATACCACACCTTTTCTCATGTCTTGGCCATTATGAATAACGCTGCAATGAATATGGGAGTGCATATGTCTCTTTAAATCGATGTTTTTATTTTCTTCGGATGAATACACAGAAGTGGAATTTCTGGATCATGTGGTAGCTCTTTTTTTTAATTTTTTGAGCTACGTCCACACTGCTTTCCATAGCGGCTGGGCCAGTTTACATGCCTACCAGCAGCATAGGAGGGCTCCCATTTCCTCTCATCCTCACCAACGCTGGTTATTTTTTTGTCTTTTTGATAATACCAATCTTACCACTGTGAAGCGGCATCTCACTGTGGTTTTGATTTGCATTTCCCTGATAATTAATGATGTGGAGCATCTTCTTCTGTGTCTATTGGCCATTTGTATGTCTTCTTTGGAAAAACTTCATTCAAATCTTCTGCCCATTTTTTTAACTGAGTTGTTTGTTTGTTTTATCTTAAGTTCTTTATATGTTTTGGATGTGTACTCTTTTCATATCTCTCCTATATGGCATACTCTCAGGGGTACAATTTATTTACATTCATACAAAAACCTAAACTCCTTAAAGCTAGGCACCCTACCTAGGCCTGATCTGATGTACCTTCTAGTATAGTTTTGGCATATATTATGTACTCAATAAATGTTTATTAAAATAAAATAAACTGTTGGGTAGGAGTCTGAATGAGTGAGTATGAGTGAAGATGAAAGGCTCTTGTTCTCACAGGGAAGCTGCAACAGAGTAAACAAACATTAAGGCCATGGGTTTCTGCCTTGAACCATGCAAATATTAAGGATGCAAAGAATGTCACAAAAATCTTGCTCTGATGTGGAATTTTAGGTCCTGTAATAATGGCCATAAAGAAGAAGGTGGAAGACCCTCAGGAACTGGGGATGTTAGCCTGTTTCCTAGTAATTTTGTGGAGGATGGCATTTTGATGTCCCACTGATGTAAGCTGAATGAATTATGAAAACCTGGGAGCCAGGAGCATCTGACTTACAAACTTCTTGCTTGGTTTCCATGCGTGTGAGTCCAGAATTATCTGGAGCCTGTTTCCTATACACTGGCTCTGACCTTGCACTTCTGAGGAACCAGACAGTTTTCATGCTCTCATTATTCTAGCTGTTTTCCCAACTCTGAAAACCTTGACTCCTTAGAAAAACGCACTCCTTGGATAACAGACCCACTCAACTGCTAAACCTACAGCATAAGGAGTACAAGGGGTTGTTATCTGGGAGCGCATCAGCTCACTTCTCAGGAAGTTCTCCTGTGACACCTGTCAACTCTTTGCTTTCTTGCTCCAGCCCCCTTCCCCCTAGCACCACCGACCTACCAGATATGCTGGTCCTGGGTCTGAGACACCCTCCATTTATAGTTGTACCTATCTAAAATAGTATTATGGATAAATGATTAAATTAGTGCTCTTTTAAGTCCTATAAAAGCTTAAATTATACCCAAAACAGAGCATTTAAAAAATTACATTGAGTAAAGGGATGTTTTTTTCTTTTAACATATTCATTTCTTAAATTTTAAGTAGTAAATTTCTAAATATTTTAAAATAAATAAACTTTCAAAGCCAAAACCAGAAGTAGACAGTTTTATAAAAGATACTCTTGTAGAAAGTAATCCATAAAGAACATCTGGTATGTGTACTACTCTGAGTCCTATGAAATGAGCAGGTGCTTTCCCATTTAATTAGAACTCTCAATACCAAACATTATAATGAGGTTTGGAAAGGTCACAAATAACAAGAGTTACCACAGAGTTACCCAAAGTTGTCAGTGCTTTCCTCCTGAGAGTAATGATGCAACATGTTAAAAAAATGAGGTATAATTAAACAGGATTATATTTTCATATTCCTCAAGATTATTCATATTTCAGCTTTCACTTAGGTTTCTCCTAGCCTTTGTCAGTCAGAGATCCAGGAAAAACAGAATTTATCCCAGATGGTTGTAATGACGAGATGCTACTTATAAAAGTGTGGTTAAGGGAGAGGACAGAGCAAGGGTTGATGATACACCAAAAGACCAACAACAGTGGGAAGCCTAGAATGAAGGGGAAGGAAGTAAAATCGTGTTAATGGGGCCATGAACTGAAGCTGAAGGCATGACTGCCTAGTAGAGCTGTGGGAATGGAAGGTCATGACTACTTAAAAAAGAAGAGAAGAGAAGAGGAGGGGAGGGGAAGGGAGGAGAGGAAATAAGAAGGGAAGAGAAAAGAGAACAGCCCATTTTTTCTGAATGCCCTTCAGAAGGAATATCCATAGCTGGTCTCTCTTTTGCCCTCTGGTTTCCTTCCGGTGTTTACCAGTGGTTAAATCCAAATGGAAGCCAAGTAGAGCTTCCTCTTTAGACCAGGAAGCCAAGTAGAGCTTCCTCTTTAGACCACTTACCAACAGTGGGGGCATTGATTCTTGCTCTTGTGGTCTGTTGTTTTCTTGAACTCCGTGGTTTATTTTTTCCTGCTACCTTTATGGAACTCTGTAGTTGCAATAAGTCTTATTTATTTCTTGCACTCTGCACTCTGCTCCCCCATCTTTATTAGAATGGTACAGCATATATTAATTTGTGTGCCAGCCCCTAACTATTAGTAGCATTTGTGAAAAGAAATATTCTGAATAAGGTTTATGTCTTCTGTATTTCTGGCAGAATCAGGGGTCAAAAGAAAACTTTTGAAAATTTTGCAGTTGTTTTCTTAAATTATTTTTGCTTTTCCCATTTTAAAATACTGCAAAATGAACTTTGGGGTAAGATAAAAATTTTAGTTGCTTTTAAACAGTAAGTATATAATTTGCTGACATGCTTTATTATTAATACTTAAAACACTTCAATGCACTTCTTTAGATTTCTGTATAAAACTTTTTCACTATTTTAAATCACAGCCCAGCATTTGCATACAGATGGATTTCAAAAATAATATATCAAACTAATTTTTTTAAACATGAAAGAATTCCATTATGGCGTCATAAATAGAAATGGAATTAAAGACTAAAATCAACTTGTTGTTTGGTGCACATCAATCTTTTGTTATTTCATCCATTCAGGCATTCATGAAGCAAAGTATGTATTGAGTGACAGCATCACGCATCATTGAATGTCAGTTGTTATCAATTTTAAGTAGCGACTTCATTTTAGAAATATTAAAATTTGAAAAAAGTCTCTGTTTTAGAATTGATGAAATAATATACCAGATGGTTACATTTCAATTTAGAATAAATTGGGTTGGGAAATAGCTTATGATGTAAGATTTACAATGAACAGAAAACAAACAAACAAACAAAATGTGGGTTCTGGGTGTCATTTTTGCGTGTTGCTATTTTTTCAGTAAGTCTTTTTGTGCTTTGAATGCTGAAGCTGTGTTATTCTTCTTGGTGTGTATATACAATATAATTCTCTGTGGTGTGATTATACAATGTAATCATCGAGTGTTAGTGATGAAAGAGACTTCAGAGTTCGAGGGGTTTAGTCCAACCTCCTCCTATACAGAAGAAGGAATCAGAAGTGCCAGCTTCCCCTGGTCACTCAGCTAATCAGTAGCAGCATGAAGACTAAAATCCAGTCCTCTAATTCCTGGTCCAGTGTTTTATCCATTATATAGTGTAGTTTTTAAGAGGCACGTACCCAGTGAATAATAGCACATGTACCTATGTGCTTACTGGGTTCATAATTAATTAGTTTTGGGGGTTAATGAGTATTACCCCCAAATACAAACACTACACTTAGTTTTACTGTCATTTAATCTCAGTACAAAAATGTATGGTGATATCTTCATGTCACCTTTAGGTGTATATGTGTGTCTGAGGAAAATTTCATCCAGCTCTTGTTATACTGAGTGACTCATCCAGTCTTCATTTGAGTGCACTTTTTCCTCTTTCCAGCAACAAAAATTAGAATGAAAGAATGAAACATGTATAAGTAATTTGCATGTATAAAAGACAGAATATGTGAAAGTAATTTGATCATTTATTTATTCATCCAATCCTTATCAAACACTTAATTTTCAATATCTGTGATATATGTTCTCACATTCTTAATTGATTTTATTGTACCTAGTGATGAGATTAGCCCTTACCCATTTCATAAGTTAACTATACATTATGGAGTCATGTAGATATGGTGGAAATTAGAAAGATGCATATTGAACACATTGAATTAACTTCCAATTTGTCATAAGAACTATTTCACTGTAATGTGCTTTTAATCTACTGTTTTCAAGTATATAATCATCTGCATTTACTTTTGTATCATTGATTACATGAAAAGAGAAAGCTTACCTTGAAACCTTGCAAATTGGTAAGTAGTATTTTTTTATACAAATTTCCTGAGTTCAAAAATAAATTATTTCCAGCTTACATAGAAAAGATTGGTAGGAAGTATTTCTGTGGCATAAATAAAATTGATTTTGCCTTTTAATTTAACTACCACACTTTGGCACTAGCTTTGTTGAAATGATAATGTAGATGTGATATGTCAACATTCAGATAACGTAAATAAAACTTGAAAATTCCAGGTGGTTACATATATTCCTTAAAATCTGTAGTACATATAATTATTCACAGAAATACTATATGGCTTTCTTCATTCTGACTATAAAATTATAGCTTCCTGTCCATTTTGCTTTTCAGTACCTGATATCTTGTTTCTTACTTACCCTCCCCAACTAATCTTCTGTAGGCATAGCACTTGAAGCCCAGTATTTAAGAATGCTGGATTTGGATTCCAAAGGCTTACATATGAATCTTGATCCTATCTAGATGTATGATTTTAGTACTGCTACTTTATCATATATCAGACTCAGTTCTCATATGCATAAAGTATAGAATATGAAGGAACTTCACAATGTTACTGTAACAAATTAACAGGAAAATGAATGTCATTTTTTGTTGTTCAGTGCATAGTGTTTGATACATTTTAGCTGCTGTTTTTATTTTGTAATATTTACACACAGCAAACTTAAAGTGCTAAAGCTAGAGAACATATAAATTCTGCAACCAAAGGTTAGTGCCTTGAGAGGGCTATATCTATAATACTTCTTGTCCCACTAAAAAGCCAGGAGTACAGCATGGCTTAGAGAACTCTCATTGAAAGAAGAGCAGAGAGTAGAAATACAACTCAAAACTAATAAAGCTATTCCTAGGAAACAGGGGGAGACTCAGCAAGCATTTTGCAGAGCAAGCATTTAAGGAGGGGAGACCTCTGTGGATATTTGTGTAGCAGCTATTAGATTTAGCCAACAGCTAGAAGTATAGAAGCTGAAATGGTGAAGAGTTGGTAAGATTTTGAAAGTAATGATTTACCATACATTTTAAAGTCAAAGCAAGTTCAAATACCTGTTTCAGAATTTATATTTTAGTACATCTGAATTTGGAATTCATCTTACAATTTAGGTTAATGTCTTGTTTCCCCCCTGGGTTTTGCATTGGGGTAAGGGGGACTATGAAATTATTTCTGTGTCTTTTATCAACTCACACCTCTGGATTGGGGAAATAAGATAATATATGCTTTGTTATACTAATTAATATACTTTGGACAATTACAGATGCAAATATGAAAAAATTCTTATTTAAGCATAATCCCTAATATAAACCATACTTTTATATTAAATCATTATAATACAGAGTGAATTGGGATGTACAATATAATGGGACACTCAAGAAGAACAGTCTAGGATCACAGAAAAGGAAAATCCAAAATGGCACCAGGACATAGTTATTTCTCATTGTTTGACCAATTCCTTAAGACCAGAATCATAAGTATATGATCTATGGCTTGTAGTAGGCAGTTCACTGTTTGGTTAACTATAGATAGATATTTCACAGTGTGGCTAAACCACTTTGGATTAAATTTTATGTTGTTTCCATGAAGTCCTGAATTAGAAAATTTTAATTCTTTTATAAGACACTTGTAGTGAATAAAACTTTTATTGTATAGATAGGTCCCAGGATCAGATAGATACCTCACAGATGCAGTAAGAATTGTTTGATAAAGAGTAGGTAGGTACAACATGCAGGAGGCCTTCTAAGAATGGTTTCCAGGTAAGGCCTGTTTCTGTTTGGTGACTGTGTCAACTCCCTGCTCTTCCCTTACATGGTTCCCTATTGTCTATTTCAATTTGGGCACTGAAATTCACCAGCCGTCAAGGCTTTGACTCACAGTTACAATAGACTTTTCCCACCTTATTTCCATTGGTGTGTCTTTAACATCCAGTCAAAGGGTATCTTTCTCTAAGAATGCTCTATTTCCTTCCTGCTTCCATGCTGCCACTCATTATGTTCCCTTCACCTTGAAATACCATCCCTGCCTTATCTCTGCATGATGAAGTTCTACCCAGACTTCGAAGGACAACTCAAATTGTCACCATCCACTATGACAATTTCTTGATTATTGTAGGATTAATTCCTACTCTCAGTTCTCCCTTAGCACATTTTTGTACTTCTGCTTTTAGCATTTGCTCCAGTTAGTTATGTATTATGCCAATTCCTAGACATTATATTTCTTATTATTTGTGATTCTGTTTTTCCAGTAGAGTCCACATATTTATTGAATACACTGTGTTTGGACACAGAAGTATGGAGATGATGACCATACACCCCGTTCTCCAGATTGCAAGTCAGTAAGGACAGAGAGAAGAAAATTTCTAAAATTGAGTATGATAAATATCATCATAGATATACACTAGAATGGCATGAGAATAAAAGAGTGACACCTAAGTTTATCTTCATTGTAGGGAGCTCTGAGTGTCTGGGTCAGAAAAAAATTACAGGAGGAAGTTAAATATTAGCTTTTTAAATAACTTCTTCATTATATTCTCTATTTAAACCCTTTGGGTAGAGAACTCTGTTCATATATTTATGATTATTAAAAATCATATTTACTCTCTTTTAATTCTTTGTGCAAACCTCTGTTATAATACTTATTCTGTGCTTTTTTATGCTTGTATTTATGTGTGTGTGTGTGTAATGTATTTGTGTTTATCCAGTGAGATTCTGAAATCTTGATTAGTGTATACAGTGATCAGTGCATACACTTGTTTCTCCGAGAGCATCTGTTTCATGTCTATACACCTTTATAAGATTGTGAACTCTTTGCGGGCAAGTACTACCACCTCCTCCATAGGTACTCAGCTCAGTGTCTGTAACATATTGGGCAAATACTCAAGAAATATGTTAAACTCAGTTGATTATCATCTGTACACATTTTTCTTTTTTTAGGAGGGAAAGGTCTGTTGCAATTTTTAGGTGGAATATATGAGTGTTCTTGTTACTATATATATATATATAGTCTGTAACTTCATGGAGTAAAGGCTTTGAGGGTGGAAGAGACAGATTTGCAGGATGGAGAAAAAAGAATGTGTCAGTATACAGGGGGATGGCAGAGGGAGTAGATGGAGTAGGAAGCTGGCGGGGGTGAAAGGTGGTAAAGTGAAACACAAAATGACAGCAAGCCATTTTAAAGTAATTTGTCCCAAATTGCTGGCTAGTCCAAATTCATCTTTGCTGAAAAAGTACGTATTTTTGGTTCACCTTTTGGGAAGTGGTGATCTAAGCTAGGAAAGAAGTAGACAAGTTCAAATTTCCATGGAAACAATTACTGTAAAATATTGATTGATGAGGATATTAGGAAGCAGGAAAGGAAAGAGATAGTTGCCATGGAAACATGGACATTCAGAGAAATGTATTTGAAGAAAGTCTTCATTTCTTTTAGCTAAATATCTGATTAATATAAAATTTCTCTACCTTGGTTTATAATTTATTTTTAATATTCCTTAAGATTTGTTAAGGAACATTTTTTTCTATCTTAGTTATATTCACAGGAATTTAAGGAACATTCTTTGATTTCAATTCTGTAAGATATTTTTATGATTATAAATCCTTTTTTAAACATATTACATTTATTTATAAGTTACAGAAGTATTATTATATAAACATGAATCTTTTAAAACTCATTCTTTAGAATATAAAGTGATGTTAATGAATTTTCTTAATGAAATTTAAATTACTGTTTTTAATTTGCATTAAATAGCAGCATAAAATACCTATAAATATTGAGATCATTTCAAGTATTATGGTATAGAAAAAACAGGCTTACTTTTTCTCTAAACAGTTTTTTACAACTTGAACTTTGAGATCCTTTTTAAGTTTAGAATTTTATCTTGGTTATTTTGGCTGTCAACTTACTATAGAAACATGATGGAGTTTCTATAATGGACAATATATTTGTAAATGAGAAATATATAGAAATTAGATGAAGGAAAATGTACATGTTTATAAAAGAGTAATATGCAGAAATTTGAATTGATAAACCAGCTTATTAAACTTTAGTGTTATCTGTACATTTGAAGACTTCAATTTTAAAGTTAATGCTGAACACTTTGATAATATATCCTGAAGTGATTCATTACATTTTCAGTCCTGTAATACTGAAATGTAAAAAGCTTACAGAGAATACAAGACTTTTTACCAGATACCAATATACCTTAAGTGTCACAGTTAGATTGAATTGCCTTTTTGAAAATTGCTTTCTCCTCTTAGCTGTCACCTCTTGTCATCTTGCTGGTATTTAGAGTTCAGTATTTCAGAAAGAGAGCATGTAGACCTCTCATGGCTGCCCCACCTGTTATTATTGATCTTTTGTTTCTCAAAAAATATGTTACAAGAAAAGTCTCTTCAGACCCTATAAGACTATATGCTATCCATACCCTTAGGAAAAGACAGCATGTTGGTTTTCAGACAGTGTGGGTCACTAAAAGGCCCTCTCATTTTCTTAAGGTCATACAACTTTATGGTAAGTTGAAATTTAGAGGTGAGCTTGTCCAACTCTTTCATTCTAAAGGGGAAAACACTAAGGGACAAAGAGGTTAGGCAATATATTTAAAGCTGTGTCTCCTGTTTGTCTGTTTAGTGTGTTCTCTCCACATCAGTACATCTCCAAGGCATGGTTTGGTATACATTAGCCTACACCTACATCAATATTAACTTACCTCTAAGCCACCACAAAAAAATACACACAAATAGACTGAGTTTCAAAACAAATCCTTCACTGGGTGCATCCTCTATAATGAAAATTCTGGAGATTGATGAATACCATGGAGAATATTTAAGAATTAATGAGAAAGCAGTGAAGTGTAAAAGTG
The DNA here is from genome assembly GCA_032199065.1 of Smutsia gigantea. Classification (NCBI taxonomy): domain Eukaryota; kingdom Metazoa; phylum Chordata; class Mammalia; order Pholidota; family Manidae; genus Smutsia; species Smutsia gigantea. The sequence goes on from JAVSCE010015388.1 coordinate 676,831, forward strand.
GTGTATATATGTCTAAATAGGATTAACCTTTCTCCAAAAAGATAAACATCAAAATTACCACCAAGTGAAGGAGACAGACCTGAATTCTTTAGTAATTACTTCATTAAGACTTTTCTTATCTCTTCTCAGGGCTAACATTTTCTACCTCATTATATGAATATTTTCTTGTGATTTCTTTTAAGAAAAATTCTACTACTAAAATGGTTCTACCAACTTTAGTTTATAAATGTAACATTTCTTTGGAAAGAACAGCCAGGTAGCTCTCCAGTCTATTAAGCAGTAAGGTAGTAAAGCTTTCCCTTTTGTGGGATGAACATGGTAATTTGAGGATGTTGATGCCTATGTAAAGTAGCCTTTCAAAATGGCCCCAGATGGCCAACTCACTAGAATGTTTTGTCCTTCCACTCCAAAAGAAAAGAACGGGCTGCACTTCAGTGTTGAACTCTACAGAATATATACCTCTGAACACCTGTTCTATTCTAGGTACCCTGCTGGGTCTAAGGAAACAAAGACAAATCAAATATGGTGCATGCCCTTGAAGTTTCTTAACTTAATGGAGTAGAAAGACAAACAGAATAGAATAAATTGATATGATAAAAATGGGAGCACAAAGCAAAGACATCAAATGTGCATTTGTAGGATCTAAGTAGTATTGATGGAGGTGAAAGTGAAACAAATTGCCAAATAAACAAAATCCTACTTCTCTGACACAAACTGTTCCTAATTCATAGCCTTTTTCAGCTAATTTAGCCATTTCCTTATAAGACAATCTTTTCCACTGTACAGTGATTTGACAAGAGCCCTGCTGTGGTTTGACCGGCGGACCCCCAAGTCTTGCAGCTCTCTGGGACAGGGGTTGTACCGTTACGTCAAGACCAACTCTGGCAGGAAGAGTTAGTGTGCCCAGCAGTTTGAATCCACCTATGTACCTATCTTCACAATTTCACCTAGTAATTAGAGCAAGATCTGTGGGGTAGGCTGACCTGTGTTTGAATTGAGGCTTTGCCACAAACTATGTCACCTTTGGCAGTGACTTTATTTTTCCAAACCTATTTCATGGCATTACGGTGAAAATTCAGTAAGGCAGTGCTGACAGAAATTTTAGAACAGTGCCCGGACAGTCAAGTCCCAGCACTGTGTCCAGGGCTTTATGACAGCACGCATGACTATTGAAGAGACCGAAAACCCAGTGCAGGAGACTTAGGAGCCCAGGTCCCTGTGAGCAGCTGGCATTACTCTCTTCGTCCGGCCTCTTCAGTCCCACTCTTCCCATTCCTACCTCTTGTCCCTTATTTGGGACATAATTATGTGACTATGTTTTCCCCTTATGCTTAAAAAAAATCATTTATGGCGAAGTTTTACTTGGCAACAAAGCCAATAGGAGGCCAAACAGTATGGCTCTCCCCAAGTTAAATATTAATTTAAGCTGTACCAATAGAAATGCAGATTCCAGAACCCTGGAAATCCCTCTCCGGTACCTTTGTGGACCATATTTGGATCAGAGTCTAGTTTCTGATACCACCCTTAAGGGCATTAGTAAACCAGAGAGCAACCAGGCAAAGCGTGTATGTTGCTTAATGGTGTGGAAACCATAGCATAGCACGAAAGAATTGAAAGACAGGGCTATTTGCTATGAAAAAGAAGAGGTACAGGTAATAGGAGAGTTATCTTTAAATATAGAGAAGGCTTTAATGCACAGTGGCCTGGTCTTCTGGAAAGTCAAGGCCAGAGCCTCTCAGACGTGGCTTTATATGTGATCGGTGCTGCAAGGAGAGCGTAAACAGACAGCACCTGCTCTCTAGATGGCATCTCTGCCCAATTCAGACTGCCTGCTTATGTCAGAATAGGTCCTGAGATATGACTGCTCATTTGTATTAAGTTTAAGGACTGGTTAAGTCCTTAGTAGAGGGGTCAGAAGTCCTTTGATTTAATAAATTAGTTTGTACATTTATAATGGGAAACATATCCAAATGTTTTCCTGGTCAGAATATATTCTTCGTATCAATGCCACCTGCCCTTGGTGGGGTGTAATCAGGTCATGCTTTGTTTCACTCAGTAATTATTTGACATTCATTCACATAGTGCTCATTAAACCATCCAGTTATTTAAGAGAAGCTTACTGAACAAAGATACTTTGACAAAAGAGAACAAATCCCTCGTACTTTGAGAACTTAAGTTTATGAACAATGCCTTTTTAAAAACTGTGGTAAAATGTACTTAATATTTTCCATTTTTACCACTCTGGAAATCCCTCTCTGGTACCTTTGTGGGCCACATTTGGATCAGAGTTCTGATACCACCCTTAAGGCCATTAATAAACCAGAGAGCAACCAGGCAAAGCGTGTATGTTGCTTAATGGTGTGGAAACCATAGCATAGCACGAAAGAATTGAAAGACAGGGCTATTTGCTATGGAAAAGAAGAGGTACAGGTAATAGGAGAGTTATCTTTAAATATAGAGAAGGCTTTAGTGCCCAGTGGCCTGGTGAAATGCAGTAGCACTTAGTACACTAACGGTGTTTTGCAACTATCACCACTATCTAGTTCCAGGGTTTTCATCATCGCCAAAGGAAACCCTGTGTCCATTAAAGCAGTCACTCCCCATTTCCCAGTCCCCCAGCCCCTGGCTACCACTAACCTACTTTCTATTTCTGTCTTTGTGATTTTGCCTATTTTGGACATTTTATATAAATGGAGTCACACAGTATAATTCTTTGTTCACCTTATTGAGGAACCCTCTTTTCCTATTTTAAGTGAGACTTCAGGCTTCATAGTCTCTGGTTAGCCTCCAGTTTGAGGGATTAGGAAAGGTTATCAGTGTCCTTATTCCCACCTCTTTAGAGATTTAGCAGCCTCCACTTCAATATAAAAATAGGAAAAAATTCCGTTCATCATAGTAACTAAAATCCTGTAAATACATTTTTCAGAAACGTATGGATCTAGAGGGGGACCTCTGCATGTCCTCAGGCCAGCAGGCCACATCTTTCCCTTTCCACAGGTGTTGTGCAGCTAGAGCCATGGGCCTGCTACTTCCAGGTTGGTCTCTACACCATGCAGTGGGCTGAGGACATCCTCCGGACCTTCTGAGCTGGTTAAACCCTTGCTTTTGCTAGTGTTTATCAGGCAGAAATGTGCTTTCAGATATTAATTTTTCAGGAAACACTGGAAATCTGGATTATTATGTGATACTCTAATTTTTAAATGTTGTCGACTCACTCATATTAAAACAACAACACTGTGTGGGTCAAGTAAAACAAGACTAGGAGTTGGGTTTGGCTTACATGCTATCAATTTACTCTCTTTTTCTTTACGAGTATACTACCACTCAGTGCATTATAATAACAATTAAGTCAATAACAGCTAATGCATTTATTCTGAGTACTATGTTCCAGGTACAGTCTAAGCATTTGACACTTTTCAACTTAATTTACTTCTCAAGAGAGTTCAATGAAATAGGTATAATTTCCTAATCATCATTTCCACAGGGCACTTCTTAGAGTGCTTCAGTTATTGACTTAGGAATTTGACTTCCTTTATATATTGTAAGCAACTTGTGGACAGAGACTGTACTTTGTTTGCATTTATGACCTCATATGGCATAGATGTTCTCTACATTTTGGTTAACTAAATGAATGAACTTTATCTGTCTCCACCTATAGCTCTTATCCACTCTGCAATAGTGAGAACAATCACTAATATTTAAGGTTTTCTATGTACTTGGGACAATGTCAGGAATATACCATAGCTATTAACTTATTATTAAAACCACACTGTGAAGAAGTTAGTTTCTTGGTCTCTAGAAACAGATTTAGGTAGAAATTCTGCATCTGCTAGTTATGGTTTGTCAAATAACCTACTTCTGTAGACCTCATTTTATTATCTTCAAAATGGTGATAGTGATGTAATGGTAGATATGTCTAACCTATTCTAATGTTTACCATGTACTCTGTACTGTTCTAAGCAATTTATAGGAATTATCTCTCTTAATGATATTTTGCTCCTGGACTTTATGAGGTTTAAATGAGTTAATTCCTATAAAGCATTTATATTTTACTTGGCACACAGTGGGCATTTGGCAGCTGGGTATTGTTATTATGCCCATTTACCAAAGAGGAAATTGAGAGTAGATTGAGTAATTGCCTAAGGTCACATGGCTAGCAAACTGCAGGATTCAGACTACTGCCTTACTGCCTTAAAGCTTTTTCCTTAACCACCATGCTTCACTCCCCATCTCCCTGAACACCCCCCTCCTTCCCCTGCTGTCCACCTGTGCAGCATGACTTAGTCCTTCTTCGTATGATTATGTTAAACTGTACTTTAAATCTTATCATAGAGTTGGGCTCTTATCTCTCTTTTATGCACCATAGCCTAGCACAGGGCCACATATAACAATCTCATAATACATGAGGGGTTCTATGAAGTGGGTAGAACCACTTTATAACTTTGATCAAAAAACATTCCTGTTCTCTTGAAGTGCAGGTCACTTACAAACCTTGGGAAGAGGAGTGGGCAGGAAGGGAAGAGACTCAACCACCCACCTCTGAATTCATTTATTCATTCAAGAGATACTCTTGGTTTTAGAGTCTATACTTGGTGTTTATGATAGACTCATTCCTGTCTCCTAGGAGCTTGACACATTCAGATCAGATGGATCAGATCATCTAATCAAAATGTGATTAATTTTGCAACTAGACAGACTACACATCTTCTCATATGGTGCATGTTGATCTGCTTTGAACAGAATTAAAAACTGAAATTTGTGCTCAGAGCACTCTCTCTCTGTCTCTGAGTTGTTTGTATCTCTCTGTCTCTATCTCCTTCCATTTCTGTTGGTCTTTCTCAATTCCATTTAAAACATTCCTAGTGAACTCTGGGGTGTAGACAGTATTTCTGGTTTAAAATATACTATTTTTGATTAAGTATAGCTAGTTTTAGTCAAAAACTCCTGCTGATTAACTCATAGTTTTACAGATGCCATTGTTGGTGACTTGAGGAGCTTGAGGATTTTGACCTTTTATCTGTGTTATTATATTCCCGGTAGCCTACAGGGTGCATGTGAAATACGTCATGTAGACCTGCTGGTGCACTAAATTCCCCATGAATGTTCTGCAGGACAGTTCATCAAGCACACTGTGCACGGTTTTGGTAGTACACCTGTGAAACCGCATGTACTGTAGCTCAACAAATGCCAGTAAATGAAAGAAACTTCAGAGCGTGCACCACAAACTGTTGAAGAGAATGGAGAGAGTTATTTAGAGAAAAGATTAAAGGAGATAATTACACACAGCTTGACTGAGCAGAAACTAAAGGGAGAGTTAATGGCTCTTTGATATTATCTGAAGATGCTAAATGTTAAGGAGGGAAGTGTATTTTGTATATTAAATGAAATGTTAAGATCAATGAGGCAGAATTAAGAATGAGAATATTTCAATGAAGTATATGTGAACTCTATCAACAATAGAAATTATAAAATTATGAAGTAGTCTTTCCAATTATAAGATAGAAGCCCTTCTTTGGAGAAATAAAAATAAGCATAAAAATGCACTAATAAGTCTTTAAGAAAGTAATTTTAATACTTATTGAATGACAGATTAAGTGACCTGCAATTTTTTCTGTTTATTGATTTCCAATTTGAGCAATCCTTTTGTTCCATCAAGGCCTCATTCTGTCCCCAGATGTTTCTACAATGCATGTCCTGCCAAATCCAGGTCTCTAACTCTTGTTAGAGTAGCCCAGAGTAGCAACATTAAAAGGCTTGCTCTTTCAGATCTTGTTTCATTGGCCCACCTCTGAGAGTACGGGGAGGTATGACATTTTCATGTCTCTATGCCATTTTGTTTTCCTTCCTTGAGTGAGAAAGTCAATCCAGTTCAGTCAGGAACATTGTGTCAAAGTGTTATTAACCAAGCCCCTAAAACTATCATGAAACCACCAATAGAACATGTCTGTAATATAGGTTGCTGAAAACTGGATAAATAAAATGAACCTAATAATTACTTTGATATAACCAAACAGTTAAAGAACATAATTACCTTTTTAGCAATTGAGAAGAAACTGGTTTATAACTAGGATTACAGTACTGAGGAAAAGGGGGAAAGGATGCTTAATTATGTAAGTAAAATTGAAAATAAAGGTATCCCAACTTTTTGAAAGTTCATTTTACAACTTTATTTTTACAAAAGACCCTACATTCATTCCTGTTTTCCCTAACCAAATGAAATCCAAAGAGGATTTCTGCTTTTAAGAAAATGGAGAAAAATGAAACCAGCATTCAGCATTTGTTTTTTATGAGCTGTTATAGAGGCAGCATGCACACGAAGTGGTGAGAGTGGCTCTCCAATGCCCTTCCAGGACCTACTCTCAGCATTTCAGTGTCAGGCCACCGGAGCTTTGAACTGTGTCTTGAGCGTCTGTGCTTTATCTCAGTTGATTTTGTGTACTTGCTAGCAAGATGTGTCCTAAGGTATCAGAAAAGCCTGAGAGAGTTTATTTTTGAGGGTCTGCAAAGGCTCTTAAATATGTCTCTCTATCAATTAACAGTAGCTGCTATCTTAGCTTTACACCATTTTGGTTTATGAAAGGTTCTGTAGGAACACTCTACTATGAACCTATATAATCATCGAAAACATTGTGAAGGTTTTGGTTTTTGGATGCTTCTCCTGAGATAGCCTGAATTCATAATAAAAAATCATAGGAGCCTCATATATGATAGGAAATATGGAAAACCAAGTGGGGGAGTTGTCTTCACCAAAGTGCCCCCAAGATGCTCGCGGAGAGGCTACATCATGGAGGTGACATCGAGGTGGCTACTGTGTGTGGTACAGGGTCTTCCACTTTTTTATCACCAGTCAGAATGTTGTAGGTGCTGAACAAGAAGGAGGTCTCCCGGACTGTATTTAGTTCTTAGTGCAGACTTTCTTTCTTTGCTAGTTAATGTCCTGCAGAGTTTTCTCCATGTTCTTTTCTCCCATGTGAGGAAATTCAATTTTAATTTATTATTTCTTGATTTGATCTATTCTTTTTTCATAACAATTGCTGCTTAGTCTTTAAGGGGTAAAGCTTCTAACATTAGCATAGATTGAAATTAGTCCGCATCCAATATGTCTTCTATTTATAAACATTTTTACTCTTTCAAAAACTTCAGGGCTGAAGCCCCTTGACTTGGATATTAAGTCCTACAGCTTTTATCTGGGGATCTTACAAACCTATATTCTATATCCCAACTATTCTGTGGGCTACACTTTCCTCATAAAAGTTTAACAAAATTCGGTTTAGAAAACAAACTAAATCTTGTTAAAATCATGTTTAAAGAAAATCTCTTTGAAATACATATTCCGATCATCATCAATGTGTACTGATATCTGAAGTAGAGTGAAGGATATACAATAGATAATTCAGGAATAAAGAAAGCTATGAATTTGCCAATCTATATTGTTGATGACTCTAAAAGAAACATCATTTTTGGTTGATAAAGCTATGAATTTGCAGTTCTATATTGTTAATGACTCTAAAGGAAGCATCATTTTTGGTCGAAAACTTTGGTAGCTATGTAGACTAGTGGAAAGTGTTCAAGCTATGGTGGTAGCATTGCAAAGATTTGTTGCATTTCTATGCACTTGCTGCTGGCCTTGACTTAGTCACCCACCCCTCTGAGCATCAGTTTCCTCACTGATAATAAGGAATTAAGGAAATCTGTCTTTCTATACAATATTAGTTTAGTCCTGCCACTTACTATATATCCAGTAAATTGCTGAACATCATGATGCCTTACTCTGTAATCTGTAAACTGCTGATAACCATATACCACCCTCATAGAATTGTGAGGATTGGATGAGCTAACATCTGTAAGTACTTAGAATAATGTCTGGCACAAGATAAATATTTCAGAAGTAATTATTATTATTATTGCAGCATTTTATGAGAATTAGAAATTATCTTTATAAATTTACAGGAGATGATACTATGGTGACTAAAGAACTGGAGTCCGGAGTCAATTCCTGTGGTTGTGTCACTTGGAAAATTATCGTGTTACTCTTAAGTTCTGCTTTACGGGACTCATTTAAGCTTTCAAAACTCAATTTTTATCATCTTCAAAGTTACAGTAACAATCATAGCTACTACTTACTGAATGCTTACTCAGTATAGTGGGAATTTAATATAATTCTCTCATCATCTTTACAACTATTTGAGCTAAGTGTTACTGATAAATACCCTTTACATGAGAAGACTGAAGCGTAAAAAATGTTAAATAAGTACTTACTGTAGATTAGGCTAATAAGTAGAAATGATGGGATTTGAATCCAGGTACTTGAAAGTCCAGAGCCCATGACCACCATGTTGATCACCATGTTATACTGTCGCCAAGAATGATAATAATATAGTGCCCGCCTCATAGTATTGTAAGAAATAAATAAACCAATCCACATATAGGGTTTGGTCCAAAGCCTGACACATGGAAAATGCTCAGTGAATGTTAACTCTCATTAAGGAATGTGATTATTTTAATGTTGTTTGAGAATCTTAAGGTTGCACCATATGGAAGGCAGTGTCATCAGGCGTACAGATGGCATAATAGATTTGAGCCCGAATCTCTTCTTGCTAACTGTGAACTTGGGCAAATTGTTTCATTTATTTCACCCTATCATTCTATAAAACAGAGAAAGGATAACACCTACCAGTGCCAATTATTTACCCACTGTCTCTCATCTCTAAATCCTTCCCTTTTTATACTGTCCTACAATGCTGGAGAGGGAACCCTGTGGACCACATTTCTCAGACCACTTACTGGCTGGCCTCCAGTCAGGTTCTGCCACCAGGAGATGCTGGTGGGAGACAGGAAGAATGGGAGGTGGGAAGAGAAGACTGCCTTTTTGCTTTCAGATCCTTTCAGCTTCTTCTCAATGGCATGGGACGGGAAGGCTCCAGCCTTCAGCAGCTATTGGTACTCCTTTAGAACTGTGCCCCTTCAGCCTTAAGAACACCAGCTGTGTGAAAGTTTTTCTTGTGAATTTGTAAATTCTGGTAACCCCACATCTTCTCTTTTCCTCCAGTCTGAGAACTGTTAGCTTCTTCTTGCAGTTACTAATACCAGGTTACCTCAGCATCCTCATTTCTCTTTCAATCACCCAATACCTGTGTAACAAATTCCCTGTAAGTAAAGCTCTTCAGTTTGAAATATTTAGCTTGGCTTTGGTGTTTATGACAGGATCCTGAACAAAATACTGTTAGGGTTCCTTTCAGCATGAAATAGATAATGTTGTGAAAAGCACTTAGTCCAATGCCCAGCATAAAGCAAACATTCAAGAAATGATAGCCTCTGGCAGTATCTGGAGGCCAACTTTTGGAATTTTCCTATTTCTATGTTAGCTCAGGCCCTGTAAGCAGTGTGAGCCATGACCATCCTCCTATAATGATAAACTGGGTGAACGCTGAAACTAGGTGGTAAATGGGAGACCTGAGAGTTAGGTCTTCCTGAGCCATTGCTCAGTGATGTTGCAAAAATTAGCCTGGGGTGGCCAGTGATTTATAAATAGCCTGTCCTTTCCAGCAGAAATGAAATACTGTGCATGGAGAAGTACGCACTGGAGGGATGGACCTGACCCACAGCGAGCACCCAGTAATATAGGGTGAGGACTCTTCACTGTCAGAGAACCAGAGTTTGGCAAGCTCAATCTCCAGCCCAGAGTCCCACCTGTACTGCTTCTCCATCAATATCTATAGCTGTGGGTAATGAATGCAGAAATAACTGATATTCATAAATATGTCTCTGAGTCATCGTCTAAAGCAATGGTTCTCAATCCCGGTTTTACATTATAATTATCTGAGGCATTTAAAAAAGAAAGTCTGATGTTCTTGGCTCAACCTTCAGAGATTCTAATTTAATTCATGTGGGATGGGCCTAGGGAATTGGTATTTTTAAAAGCTCTCCAGTTTATTCTAAGGTGCAACCAAATTTGTGATCTAAAGATAAATTACATATTTAGCATACCCTCACTCAGGTGGCAGAGACCATATAGTACATATTTAAAAAATATCCCGTTGAAAACTGTCAGCATTTGGGGGATTGGGAGCTTTCTCCTAGCTTTCTGGGAAACTGGGTAGTGTCCATGGTTTTAGATCCATCCCTAGAACTGTTTCCTCTGTGTACATTTGATCTGTGATGGCTCTTCTCACAGTGCAGAGATATCTAAAATACTAGTGTAAATGAGTAATTCTTAATTCAATTGGAGTTCTTTGTTACTGGAACATTCCATGTGGGAACGAAATGGGCAGTGGTATGTGTGAGTGTGTATTTGTGTGTAACTGCAAATACTCTGGATTTGCCTGCTCAAACGGCATGTGCTCACTTCACAAGTCATCTACTCTGTCATCAGATGATTGGAAGGGGGGCTTTTTGTAAAATATTCTCGCAATATCCTAATGTATTTTATGCTACCTTCTAAGATAAAATTGAGAAGTGTATATACAGAAAAAGTAAGAAAATAAAATAAAAGGAGCACTGGAACAAAGGAATAGAATAGTATTTATTCCTATTCTCCAAACCCTAACATTTATTAACCTGCGTCGTCCTTGCACATTTAAGTGTAGTTTTGCAGTATATCTTTCTGTTGTCTTTGGCTTATGTTACTTGTCACATATCCTCTCTTCTACTCAATTTTTCTGTCTTTGAGAACAAGGAGCCTCCTTGTTTGCTTCTTAAGGACCTTGCTTAGCTACTGTCGGAGATCAATTTAAACCTAAATGAGTATCTACCCGTGGAATTGATATGAAGAGTACATGTTTATGAAGTTTATGAAAAGCTAACTGGTTTCCATGAATTCTCTTTTTCTTTTGACAGGATTTTCTCTTTTTCCAAGACCCTCTCCCATTTTTCTGAGTTAAGTGTACAGCTTCGGCATCAGAAGGCATAGGTATGAATGTGAGCTTTGTCTCTTTCTAGTTGAGTAACCTTGGGTAAATTGCCTTAACTTGGTGTGTCTCATTTAAATGGAGATAACAATATCTACTGCATAAGGATTTTGTTAGGATTGAAATAAGATAATTCATGCTCTTACAAAATGCTCACTAGAAAGTGCTCAATGAATGCTCACTCTTCTTATTTGTGGAAGCCATTAATGCTACTCATTTGTTCATTCAGGGTATTTTCCACAAATAAAATTCATTCATGAATTCATTATTTATTAACAAAGTACCTTTAAAAATATTATGAATATTTTCTCTGCTTACAATACTATGCTAAGCACTGGTGAACAAGAGAGAAATATTGTTTTCCCTTTGGGAGTTCTGAATCTAGTGGGAGATGAAGATAGCAGGCAATTAGTAGGACGATTATTATGATTACACTTGACCTTTGACTCATTCAGCTCCCCTGTGTAGTTGGTCACAAAATCTCCAAGAAAGTAAAGAATACTTAGTGTTTCCAAGCCTGCTCATGCTGTCTTCTGCCACCACCCTCATCCTGTACCTTGTCACCTTGTGCCCATCATGACAACAGCCTTCTAGTTAGTGTCTGTGCCCATAGTATTTTTTCCCTCATTCTGTTCCTCCATGACCACATTGATCTTCTTTAAACACTGCTTTCAACATGTCACTGCCCTGCTCAGTAACTCTAAATAGCTCATTTGTTCCTCCACTGTCAAGTCCATAATTATCTCTAACTTGCAAGCCCACCCACCATTTGTCCCCAGCTCTATGTAATCACATTTCCACTTCTCAGGGCATAGCGGCTGCTGTAGAAGGATGGAATCTGCGCACTAAATGCCACCTTCAGGCTTACCACCACTGTCATAGAAATGGCTAACTTTGAGTGCTTAAGATGTGCTAGGTACTATATAACTCTTTTACATAGCTTATCTTAAATTTTTATAAAAGTGACACTCTTCCATAGACGTCATATTCCTGATTTACAAATGAAGAAAAGGATTCTGAGAGGTTAAGGAATTTGCCTATGTTAAGCCAGGATTCAAACTTACGTCTGTTTCACCTCAAGTTTCTTTTCTTTCCCCTGTACCTCTATCCCATGCTGTCCCGGTACTGGACTGTACATGTTGGGCTCCATGCTCCATACCTCATTTGGTCCTGAATGTCCTTCTTCTCATTTTATGAATCGAAACATTAAATTATCGCCATGCCTCATGTGCTAGCTCAAGTCCTATCCTTTTGGAAAACTTTCAAGTATCCCTGCCTTCATCAATTTCCTTCATCTCTCGAGCTCCGGAGTATGAGCCGCCAGTACCACCTGCCCCAGCCTTGGCTCCTGCACCATTAGCTGTTGTTCCACATGTGCCAGCCTTCTTTCCCCTATTACGTTGTAGGTGTGTTAGGGGGAGGCTCTCTGTATTACTTCCTGATCCCCTCAGGGGAGTTAGTTTTTCTGAGCATCAGGTGGGTATGTAATATAGGTTTATTGCTAGGATTGTTGGTCATCCTTTAGCCTTTGGGTTATCTTGGCATCTTAGGTCCAGAGGGGCAGAACAGAAAGAAGTTACGAGTAAGCTTTAATTCAGTTTTTTGAAAAACAGTTTACAAGAGATATGAGAAATAACAATAAGAGACTATTGGGATGAAAGAAAATAGAAAAGTAAAAGTGGGGATAATGTTGCTGGGAATGTGGCTTAAAGGATACAACACAGTACTAGAGGAAGATTCTGCATCCTAGCCGTCAAAGGCAAAGAAAGAAGCCTTCTTGCTTACAAATTTCAGTGTCCAATGAGATAAAAAAGAAAAACAAATCAATTGCTCAAAAGCAGTAAAACTATTTTTGGTATTAAGACCAAACAGGAATTTCTCCCAAAAAGTTCTTATTAAGAGGAAATTGGGTAAATTACTAAACAATGTCCTTGCCAACATCATTACAGTAGTTACTATAGTTTCATAGGAATCATCCTTATAATGACCCTGACTCTAGCCAATGACATCATAACAACAAAGTAAAAGAACAAAATTTTTCAGGTGACTAGCAGGGCGAACATTGTGGTTTTGATCCCAGCTGACTCATGCAGTAGAAATGCTGAGGGCCTAACCCTTAGAGAAGGTGCTGGTCCGCATGAGGACTCTAGATTCTGGGGGCTCAGATATGCAAGCTGGAGGGCAGCATGCAACTAGGGGGATCAGATACGGTAGATCTCATCTGTTTTTGCAGTCTTTTTTCAAATATGTGGTCTCTTCATTTTCCTGGGGACTGTCTTGGTTTGGGTAGGAACTCAGGCTGTGACTGAGACTTGAATTGAGGGGATCCCCCCAATGGGGACTAAGTGCCTCAGCAAACTGGGCTAAAATTGTAGGCACAATTCTTGTTTTGGCTGGAAACAGATGTACTAGACAAGACACCAGTGCTAATACCTCCATGCTTATAGAGTTGGGGCAGGAATGGTGAGGGATGTGGGATTAGCTTGATGGATTTGTGGATATGCTGATTTGTGCAGTCAGTGTATACCAAAGGTTATGATTATGAGGATGAGGCTAAGAAAACACTTCTGCTGGGGCTTTGTTCTCATAGGCTCATCAGTGGTTCTCAGTGTATGGAACAGTCACATTCCTGTGCCCCATCCTAGTCCGTCAAGGACATACTGAGTCAGTTTCTTTGGCACAGATCTTGGGCAGCTACATGTTTTACACACTCCCAAGTGACTGTCATATAGACTAATTTGAGAAGCACTGAATTAGAGATAAAGTGGGGTAGAACCTTCAGGTTTCAGGTATAAGTATCTGCTCTTAGGCTGACTTGGAGCTGATGTTAGATACAGAACAATTTTAGTGGGACTTGGGGGATTAGATATCATTACATTTTTTAATGAAACATAGAATGATGAAGTGGTTTAGAACAAGTCATTGAATTAAAAAAGACATTTTTATGAGAGAAGTACAGACAAGGAAATTTAGAAGTCCTCTTAATAATGGGAGAAGGTACAAATTTAATGAATGGGGAAATTTTAATATAAGCTAGCAGCACATCCTGCCATTTACCTTTATATGAAGCAGCTTTAAGAGCATCTGAGAAGTTTTATTTTGGGAGAAGGGAAATCTAGAGTGGCTCTGCTTGCAACTAGGGAAATAATAACCTGGTAGCAGATGAAAACAGAGCAATAGGTTGCCATAATAAGCAGAATGGCTGGGCACTCTGACTCCAGAAACTTCCGGATTCTGAGTACATTTTACCAGCATAAGCACAAAGATGCAGGGCATGCAGTGACATTCCCCTTGGACATAACAGGTTATGGGGACTCATGACAAGCTTTGTTTGTATTAGCCTCAAGAATGGGTGTTTTGACTGTAAGTTTGTGCAGCTGTCATCGGTGATGAGGCGCTCAACCCACACTGGGGCTTGTTGTGTTATTGTTTCATTTGTATGTTGTAGTGATTTTAAATAGAGAAAGAAAGAGATTGGGAAAAAGGTTTATACCAAAGCAATCAGGCAAGTTCAATAATGAAATGCTACCCAGGCTTTTGCAATAGGAAGTCTATGCAATCCCACAGCTAATGCTACTCTCGCTGTAGGGATTCATTGAACCTATTTTATCAGCTCAGTGGGGTTCAGTGCCTCTCTTCTCTGAAGGGAAAAATGCAGAATTATCACCAGGGTAATGAAACTCACCTCTCCTGCCTTTATGGAGTGTTTTATTAAAAGCTTGTTGCTTTGGTATCATGGACCAGTTGCAATAAGTGGATATGAAATGCCAGAATAGCTCTCAAGGGAAACACTTACCTTTGTGCTAATTTAGAATTCCTCAAAAAGCATGCAGTCGGGTGTTATGTTAATATTTTTTTCTTTGATACCTGAAATTTTAATAAAGAGTTAGTAGGCATGGTACCTACAGTAAAGGGTCAGCTGTTTTGGAGGCCCTAAACAGGCCAGCCATTTGCTATGATCTTCCAGAACCATTCTGGTCCCTCCTAATATCCCTCAGTCTCAAGTTTATTTTCTTGTGTCACTAATCATTAGGAAATTCTAATCAGTGAACTGGCCAATAGCATTTTACTTACTAATATCACTAATAATCACATTTTTTGTTTTGCCATTGAAATTTTCACAATTTACCTACTTTCTGAAAATTTTAATGCAGTGATGCTTTCACAAACCTCACCATTAGTTCCATCCAATTAGCATTTTATTCTCTGGCTAATTCCATCTCCAACCTAATTCTTTCAACATTTTAGGGCCCATGTTAAGTTCTAGGACAATTAATTCCTACCACAGCATGTGGTCTAGTAGAGGAGATAGACTTGTAAAGAAATAAATCCAACACAGTGTGATAAGGAGAATAACAGAGGTGTTTGAAGAGAGAGGTGTAATTGAGAAAAGTGATATTTGAATTGGATCTTAAAAAATTGAATGGAAATTCACCAGACTGTGAAGAGAAAGGTGCTTAGGGAGAGAATCCTGCCTATGCAAGGGCATGGAGTCATGGAAGAGTAGCATGTTTGGTATGTTCAGAGAATAGCTGGTGGTTTCATGCCCATGATGCGGAGGCTGCGGGGCAAAAACCAAAGCCAGAAATGCAGTAGCCAAATGGTGAAGGGCCAAGTATGTCCCACATACTTGGGCTTGAACTTTATCCTACGGGTATTGTAAGAGTAGTCAGTGGCTTTGAAATAGGGAGAGTGTATAAAAAAAAAATAGGGACAGTGAATCTTAGAAAGATTCCTCTGGCAGAAGCATGCAAAATGGTCTGGAGTGGGCCAGACTGGAGACCAGGAGGTCAGGTAAGAGGCTATGGTAGTAGTTTTGAGCATAGCCGAGAAGAACTGCAATTTTGGCCAAGGGCCTTGGGGTGGAAAGACATTGCTTAGCAAAGATGCTGTGAGCTTGGTGGGAGGTTGAGGCATCAAAGAGGAAAGGGAGAGAACACAGTGAGTCTGAGGATTTTCTGGGGGGCATTGGCTGTGCCGTATCAGTGCAAATGAGGCATATGTGAGGAGAAGGTTCCTTAGTTATGTTTTAAGGACAAGAAGTTCAGTTTGGAAATGGCGAGTTCTGAGTACTTCAGGATATCCAAGTGGAGATGTCTAGTATTTCATTAAGTGACAAGGCTTGGAGCTCAGGAAGAAAGTTTTGACAGTAGACATGGATCGAAAGTGCAGACACTTACTAATGACCTTCCTGAACCATGACTTTAATGCTATTAATAAACCTATTTCATGCTATTAATAAACCCACTTGTTGAATAGATAGTTCCTTTAGAGATTCTACTCTAGTAAGTCTTGAGTATTTTTACATCTTCTACTGCTATGTGAGGTCTGCTCTATGCTGTATTTGTACCTCCATATTTTTTCACTCTAAATGGAGTGGAGGCCATCCGTTTATCTTTTCTCAGTGTCATTGTGTTGAGTATTCAACAAGGCAAAGTGGAGAGAAATTGGACTTAGGGACCTGATAATCACTGGGGTTTTTTGCATCTGTTCCAGTTTTTCTTTCTGCCTAGAACGTTAGGATTGCATCCCTCTCCTCCCTGGAGATAGAGCTATGTGACTAGTTTTCAGCTCCTCGAATGTGAGTGGATGCTCTGTGACATTTCTAGACAGAAGCTTTAAGAATTAGTTTGTGAATCACCACACCCCTTTTTCTGCTTCTGCAGCTTTGGGAATAGGAGCTTTCATCAGCCGGGGTTAAGTGACTATCATGAGCAGAGTCCCTCATATGACCCACTTCGGCAGTGTGAGTAATAAATTTCCTGAGGTTGTTAATCTCAAATCATAAACTAGCCAATCTGACTGGTAAAGTGATAACCAGACATGGGCTGAAGTCCTGGCTCTGTCACTAAGTAACTGACTCTGAGCAAGTTACTTAGTTTCTCTGAGCACAAATGTCTTCATTTTGGGGATGGGAGTAATAATATTGAGTTTGCCAGAGCTCTGTGAGAATGAGAGACAAGGTATACAAAGTATCTTACCAATAATAGCCATTCATTACTCTGCGGTATTATTGTATTTATAGACAGTTACTTATTTTCAGTATATTGATTTTGAAATACCTATGGTCATTAGCCTTCTCATATTTGTGTTGTACTCTGGTTTCTTAAACATGGTATCTATATGTTTATCTGAGCAGTTGCTTCAAAAGGAAAACAAGATGGGGTCAAGGATAGGTTAAGGTGGCCATGCCAACCTAGATGTTATCACAGATATGCCACTTATTAATGGACTGCTTTTAGATAGTGTTGTACAGACATTCACTTTGCAATAGCCAGAAATGTTTCATCTTGTCCAGGAATATGTAGAGTCTTTTCAGAAGTACCATATGAAAGGGGCTGTACTAAACTGGTTACTTCAGTAAAACTGCATCTAAGATAAGCAAATAGGTTTCTTGAATATTTATAAACTACTTTAGTGATATTCCATCTTTTTCCCCCTCAGACAAACTTATGGTTGTGTGTGTTCTGAAATATACAAGTCGTTTACCTCTAGGGTAATCCTACACACCAGCACTTCCGTCATTTTGCATCATGGAGTTATCATGACCTGATGATCTGCCTCTACCATCTCCCTTATTTAAAACTCTCTGTTCGTCCCCACCATTGCCCACAGGATAAAGTTTATCCATTCGCATATCACTTGAAAATCTAAATCTACATTTGGAGATATACTCTTGAATTATGTGCTGACAAATGTAACTCTTGGAAAATAGAGGAAGGGATAATAGGAATTACATCTCATAACTTCATTTTGGAAAACAAAAACTGGTATTATGGAAGAGATGACAACTTGGGGACAAAGTGACCTTGGCAAGAATAGAAGTAGCAGAATTGGAGTAAGACAACAGTGTAAGGTATACATAGTTTTAGAATAGTAGAATTACCTTGAGAATTAGGTTTGAGACGTATAAAAGGAAGTATCACTTCCTGTGTTGGTGTGTTCAGGCTATAAAGCCTATTTCCTTCAGGGGTGGCATAGGCTGTAAATATAGGTTTAGATAAATTTTTAAAAATAATGTTTCATGGAGGACAGGACAGGTCACAAGAAAATAAGTATGATATTTGAAGGGAACTTTGGGTTATCCTATTTTCTAAGAGGTAACTTATGTTGGACAATTCAAAAGCTTTACCAAATTTTGCTATTTCTTTTTTCATATGTTAAGTGTCACCACAGTTCAGTTACTCAGAGGAACAAATTTCCACAAGTTCACTAAAGCCTTAGATAACAAAGTCATTTTCTTACATATTTGTATATAAGTATACTGACTATGAAATCAATAATTTAAAAAACTGGGAAGGAGTCACAGATGAATGTTCTTCTCTGCGTAAAGCATCCTGGAGAATGTTGAAAGCCATAGGCCTGAAAATATTCAGCTACAAGTGTGTGCTTTTCAGAATATCTCTCAATTGAGGTGACAGTAGCTGTCACTACACCCCTTCCTTGGAGAGCTAAATTAATTGGGCAAAGGAAGACTGTGCAATGGAGCTCAGACTCCTGCACTATACAGTGTCCACTCCCCGCAGCCTTCGGCAGCACCCTCTTGTGGTCCCCTGTTCTACCTGTGTGATGTCCTTTCAGAAATGATAAACAGCTGCTCTTAGGTGAAAAGATTTAACTGGCAATTAAAGAGGCATCCTAGGTTTTTTAAAAAAAGTAACTGCAACTTCATAACTTTATTTTCCCAGCATCTGTTCTATTCAAGCCAAGCCTACTGTGGTGATCTTCATGGAGACAATTCAGGGGTTTCCTAGCAACCAAGTTGCCTGTGGTTTCCTTGGTTATAAGCAATGGCACAACTCCTGTGGGCAACTTCAAAAGCACAGAAGAAAACCCTCCTTCTAAAGAATGAGGTTCCAAAAAATTCAGGTTATTGCTCACTCTGTTTATAATGAAGAACTTTCCCTATGGGCATTAATAACTGTAATAATTAGGATTTTTGTGGACATTGCAAAATAAAATCAAATGTTAGATTATATATTTTTGTAATGTGCCTGATCCTTTTTTTTTTCCTGAAATTGGGATACTTTTCCAGTCTCTTCTGGTTGACTACTAACCATAAACAAATTGTAGCAGATGAAACTCAGACACTTTTTATAATCAAGTGAGTGGTCATTTATGAAGACAGCAGAGTTATAGTTGCTCACTACCTTCTTTTTACTAATCAAGTGTATTTTAGAAGCTTCGATGGATGGCAGTGTGAAGGGCTGTGGGTAAAGTTCATTAAAAACCTTAACTTACACTGATGAGTAAATTTCCAGTGCCAGCATGACCAGCATGGATTAATTTTTTGTATTTAATTGTTTTACCTTCTATATTCACCTCTAAGAAGAGCCATATTAGGTAGCTGTGTTATCTAGTGATATGTCTGAAATACATACTATGTAAACAGAAGGCAATAGAAGCTTAAACAATTAGAATTAGAATTTATGCTACATAGATTATTCATCTTTGCATCTTTGTGCCTATCATAGACATGGCTTGAGATAAACATGAAAAATTGAATGAATGTATGACCAGGACTCTACAGCTCATTTAGTTTTTCTAGAGGAAATAAAGATTTTTGTGTGAGGATCACAAGGCTGCAATACTGAACATTTGGAAAGGGAGAAAAATGTAATGAATTATCCAGTACATGAGAATTTTAAATTTTGAGTCAATGTATTTCTCTGCATACTATTCATTTATTCACTTAAATATATATTATGGACCTACTACATGCCAGGCTGTGTGCTGAGTATTCAGAGTACAATGGTGAATAAAATTAAACATGATCCCTGTCTCAAGGAGTTAAAAATTGAATTATTGGGAATTAATTAAATGGTAGTATGAAAAAGTGAAATTGCAATTTTGATACATATTATAAAGGCAAGACTTTTCTTTTGTTATGAAAAGGTAGGTGTGGATGGGGAATAATACCGACAGACAGAGGAGCATGTGCAAAGGACCTATGAGACTTAAGAGAAGCGCAAAGAGGTCCAGGGAGACTGGAATTCAGAGAGTGGAAGTGAGCACAGAATGAGAGGATTTCAGAGCTTTGGGGGGCTTGAAAGGGCCCCATGACTGGACTTTTAGACCACATTCAGCATTTAGGAGAAACAATCTAGAAGTTTGAAAACATTGTGTATAGTTGCACTTTAAAACTAATAGCAGTAAATATATTTTAAAAATCACCTAAGACCTTGATTTGAAGGTGAAAACTTAATTCTGAGGTTACTGAGAGAATTGTGTAACTGCAGGATGGGGCATTTGGATACTGTGTAGTGGACTAGGGGTCCAGTTTAGGGAAAATTGAAGGCCAGGCAGCAGCTTCAATAATCCAGGCAGGAAGGCTGGAGTCCAAAAGCAAAGAGTAAGACAATAGAGGAAGAGGTAGAAAACAGCATTTACTGAAGACAGTTTTATAGCAGATGCTTTCTTTGCATCCTTTCATTAAAGTTGAACAAATGCCTGGCCAAGTGGGTATTATTTTCCCTCTTTTTATAATATTAAGAAATTGAGGAATTGGAACTGTAAATACTACATCCTGGATGACATGAGAGGAGTAAGGCTGGGATTAGAATTTAGGACTTTCTTGGGCCCTAAAAGCTGTGAATTTTTTCAGTATAATACTTCATACTTTCTGTGCTGTAGTTTGGGTCAAAGAATCTTGATATCAAGATGTCTATGTATAGTGGCTGCTAGCAAGGAGATTTATCCTAATACTGATTTTCTTAGGCTTCTAGAAAATGGGCAGCACCAAGCCTACTTTAGCTGAAGTAAATTCCTTCCTTAACTATTTTTTTAATACAACCATTTGTTCATGTACTTATTTTTCAGGCAACTTTGTTGAATTATCCTAAATATCGTATGTTTATTGATCATTTTGAAATTGATGTATTTATAATTATATGTATTTAGTTCTGCACCAAGAGGAAGAGTAACAAAGCAGTTTACCTTTATGCCTGTCATGTCATAAAGTCAAATATTTAGAACTTGAAGGGACCAAGAGGTCATCTGGACCTTAGAGGTTCATTCATACATTCAGTAGTTTTTTTTTTAATTGAACTTCTACTATATGCCAGGTACAGTTCTACACATTATAGACATTCCATTGAACCAAGTCCTTGATGTCATAGGAAACACACACACACAAAACACATAATCTGATGAATTATAATTCAGAGTCAGGGAATAAGAAATGATACAAAGTAAAACAAATGGATGAAAGCAGTAAACGGTGGCCAAGGACTTTCCTAGGAAGTGACAGCTGATCTGACACCAGAGTGAAGCTAATGGGGGAAGAGGATTCGACACAGAGCGAACAGAAAGCACAAAGACTGAGAAAAATACCCTGCTGGTAAGTTAGAAGAAGGACTGCACTTAAGATATTATGAAAACTTAATATTTAATGACTTTCCAAGCTAATAAACTGAGTTTGCAGTTCTTGTGTAGCAGAAGAGACTTTCAAAGATCTGTTATTTACCTACTAACTACTGAGGTCTACTTTAGAAACTGTTATCTCTGCAGCAGAAAACAAAGAAATCCAAATCTAGCTTCTTTTAGTTTGGACAATTGTATTAAAAGCAATTTCTTTTCAGCATTAGGATATAATCTTCTAAAAACTAAAAATCACTCTTAGCTCACAACTTTGAGAATCATTTTAGAATTATTAAGGCAAAGACACAGACTCAGAGGGAAGACGGTTCTCTATTGGTAAAAAATATTTTATAAATTTTAGGATTTAAAGTGATCTCCAAAGTCTTCTAGAAGCACAATGATAATACCTGACATTTATAGAGCCATCCACAGTTCTAAATAATTAAATCATATTAATACCATATTTTTTCCTCATAAGCTTTGAGAAGTTATTATCATCTGTTTTAAGATAGGTGACATTAAGGAACATAGGGTTAAGTAACTTTCCCAACATCACTCAGGCAATGAACCTCGGCATTCTGATGCCAGAATCTGTGCATCTTACCGTTACATACTAGGTGATATAAAGAAACCGAGACCCATGGTTCAGCATGTTTTCAAAGTTCACATCCTCCAGAAGCAGAAGTGGAATTGCAGTGTTATCCTACATGACCTTAGAATTTGAATTCTGTGCTACAAGAGCATCATCGGGCCTTGGACAACATCTAGTCTTCTACCTTGGGAAAGAACGCTATATAGTAGAATGTACATGGGTTTTTTGAACTGGAAGAACCTTTATTTAAATTCAGTTCGGAATTTACTAGTTTGCAATCTTGAGCAAGTCACTTAACTTCTCTAAGTCTCAGTTTACATATCTATAAGATTTGGGTAACCATATTGCTATATTATGTTGTAGAGAGAATGGAAAGATGTAAAGTGCCTGACACAGCACTGAGTATATATGAGGCAATTAAAAATGGAGTGATTATTATTACTCTAGAGAGGATATTAAGGTCAGAGAAATTACATCACATAGTCAATAGTGAAATATTCAGGATACAAATCTGGTTTTCTGATTACTGCCTTTCTTGCACCGAACCACACATAGGACTTAGTAATGACAACATTCATAGAAAAATAACCTGCTGATTTAGCTGCATGTCTCTTGTTATTACAGCTCAGAATTTGTGGTGTTACTCCCTTAAACTAATTTACTGAACTTTAAGTTTGAACCATGCTACTTCCGTGTTATGTATAATGTTACAGGTTATTGTGTAATAGAATATGCACTACTCTTGTTTTCCCAGTTAGGTTATAAAGTCCTCACACAGGGATCTATTCTTGTTTGTTTTTGTATTTCTTCTGTATCCTTGAGCTTTGCCTTCCAGTGTGGGAGTTTTATATAAGCAAATCCACAAAGGAATTCCTTTATTTTTTTTAATAAGCTTTGTTGAAGTATATTTTACATACAATAAATAGTATCAACTTTAAGTGTATGTTTTAAGGAATTTTGACAAGTGTACATCCCAGACAGACTAAATTCTGTAAATCAGAAATTATCAATGAGAACATGACAAAGAATAGGATTAATTTTGCTATGAGTATAGCTGGTGAAGTGAGCAATATTGTTATATTTAGAGTCTTTGATATTTTAGGTTACCATTAGGACTTTTTAATCATACATTTTCAACTTGTGGGAAAATATTGGGTTATTTTAATATCAGTATAGAAGGCTTCTGCTAAAATTCTTGCAAAATCTCTTTTCAGTTGTGTAACCACCACCACAATCATATTAAACTATTCTGTCACAAATGGCCGCTACAATTGATCACTTGAAATATGACTAGTCCTAATTAACTTGTGGCTTCAGGTAAAATCCAAACTGGATTTCAAAGGATTAGTGTGAAAAACATTAAATATCTCATTAATAATTTATGTTGATTACATATTGAAAAATATTTAGATATATAAAATAAAATAAAATATTAAATTTAATTTTACCTGTTTCCTTTTATGTTTTTAATATGGCTAGTAAAATATTTAATTTACATATAGAGCTGGGACTTCACTTCTGTTGAGTAATGCTTATCTGGAATATTACTATCACCCCTAAAACCCTCCTTTCTGCCACTTGGCAAGACAATCATTTTAGTATTAAATGGGAGAGTATTAAATGCCCACCTCATTGATGTTCTTCCTGTTAGTATAGCTTGGCCTTTTCTAGAACATCAAGTAAGTGAAATCTTGCAGTGTGTAGTCTTTTGTATCTGGTTTCTTGCATTTAAGAAGGTGCTTTTGAAATTCATCCATGTTGTCATGAATCAGTGGTTTGCTCCTTTATTGTTGAGTGGTATTTATGGTTGGATATTCCACAGTTTATCTGCTTCTCAGCTGATGGACATTTTTCTATGTTTCTAGCTTTTTACTATAGTAAAAAGCTTTTATGAACATGTGAGTACAAGTCTTTATATGTACACATTTTGTTCCTATTGAGCAAATATATCAGGATGGAATTACTGGATGGTGTGTGGTAAGTATATATTAGAAGAAACTACTAAGCTGTTTCCAAAGTGATTGTAACACTTTACATTCCTGATAGCAGTGTATAACAGTTTCAAGTATTTCACATTTTTCATCTTTACTTTTTAAATTTTGGCCATTCATGTAAATGTCCGTGATATCTCACTGTGGTTTTAATTTATATTTTTCTAATGACTAATGATATTGAGGATCTTTCCATTTGCTTTTTGATCATTTGTATTTCTTTTTTTGGTGAAATATGTCATTGGAATGTATTGCCTATTTTAAAAATGTTATTTGTCTTCAAATTGAGTTGCAAGAGTAAAGAGTTCTGTATATATACTAGATATGGTAATTTCTATATTTATGTCTATTTTAGTTTGGTTATATTTTTCTTCTCCAATGTTTAATCTTCTGAAAATAAAAAGCATTGTACTTTTTCATTTCAGATACTATAGTTTTCATATTTAAATTTCGAATTGGCTCTTTGTTGTATCATTTATTTCTTTCCTTATTTTTATGTTTTTGTCTATCTTGAACAAATGGAGCATATTACAGTAGCTTTTAAAAAAATAACTTTCTCTGAAAATGCCATTATCTCTGCTATTTCTGGGTCTGTTTTTATTGATTGATTTCCCCATGTTCATTGATCTTAGTTTTCTGTCTTTTTATTGATGCCGCTTTGGATTTTACAACATTTGTTGCTGGATTTTGTTGTATTCTTTTGAATAGTGATAGACTTTGTTCTAGCACAGTTAGGCTATTTGGAATTTGAGTCTTTTGAAGCTTGCCTTTAAGTTTTGTTAGAATGGGTTCAGAGTAGTCTTTAGTCTAAGGTTAATTAACCTTCACTACTACAGTGATAACTGTGTGATGATTATTGATACTCTATGTTATCACACTGCTTGGTGGAAGCATGAATTGTGGTTAGTTCTTCATGAGCTCTGAGGATTGTTTAGACTAAGGTTCTTCCTTCAGCCTTAAGAAGTTTCCTTTCACATAATTGCATATCAGTATTTAGCCAGACTGAATTAAATGTAATTTTCAGATCTTTTGTTTCTGCCTTGGTGAAGATCTTGAACAGTTTGAGAGAATAAATTAATAGATGCCATTTAATGTGTTTTTTTATCTTGGTTCTTATTTCAGCTTTTTTTGTTTCTAATACCTTTTTCTTTATGTTTTTGTGATTTTTTAATAGCGTAATTTACATTTTTAAATAGAGAATAAAATGTTTTCCTTTACAATGCTGGAATATGACATTCAGTAAACCCTGATAAAATAGATGTCCATTTGCTGATAGACCAAATTAATGAACATATCCTTTCATCCTTTCTTGAATATTTACATGAGCAGGTGGTGGATTTATTAAAGTCAGTTTATCTCTGTCCAAGCACATAATTGGCATCTTACATTGTGCAAAGTGTGGTGTATGCAGGGAAATAAATGGAAAGATGTGGTTTCTGACCTCACAGTACAATCTCTTTAGAATTCTGTTCTTTATTGATGTTATTAGAACAGAGTGCTTTCTCTAACTGGAATATTCCTTCTCCTTGCAACACACCTCACCCAGATAATGTCCTATCTTGGTCCTTACTTCATTTAGGTCTTGTTTAAATCTTACTTCATCAAAGAGACCTTCACTGGTTATTTTTATTAAAATGAAACTACCTCTTTATTCTTTATTCTCTTACCCTGCTTTATCTCCATCCCTTCATGGCTTTTTTCACCACTTTATATTATTTATTTACATGTTTATTTCCCTCTCCCCCTCACTTCAAAGTAAGCTCTATGGGAGGAGGGACTTTGATGTGTTTATCATAGTATCCATAGGTCCTAAAACAGTGCCTTGCACAAGAAAATGTTGAATAAATATTTGTTTAGTCAACAGTGAATTAATATGAATCCTCTATTAATTTAATTAACAGAGATTTTTAAGGTTAGCCTGAACTGTATGTTGGGATTTCCCACTGCTAGCCAGCTGTATTAGAGCTTATTGAGAACGCAGTTTCCAAACTCACTATTGTTTGTATGAAGGGTTTTCTAGGTGTGCAGTTTAACTAGTTGCACATCCCCAAAAAGGCATTATTGCTAAATCAAGATGCCTAAAACCAATGCTGTTACCTATAAGTGGCTAAACAAAACTCTAAGCTTTTGAGTCTTTATCCTTGGATTCTAACAGTTAATTCAAATAGATCTCAGTAATTTTATATACTAAGATCTTTACTGTTTTTCTGTTCATTTTTTAAAAAAAATTTCTTCATTGCACTAATACTCTGCTTTGAATATGAAATTGCATCATACATTCAGGAAGAATAGATATGTCTAAGTGTTCTTTATTTTGAATTTTATGAAACTGTAACTGGTCCCAGGCAGACCAAATTCTGTGAACCAGAAATTATCATTCTAGCTGTATTTGGAAAAGAACAGGATTAATTTCATTATGCATATAGCTGGTGAAATGAGCAGTATTGCTGTATTTACAGTCTTTGATATTTTAGAAGGTTACTATTAGGTAGTCATACATTTTCAACTTGTGGGAAAATATCTGGTATTATTTTAACATCCTTATAGAAGGCTTCTGCTAAAATTCTTGCAAAATAGATCTTTTTTCTATATTTTGATTTGTCTTACCTATTTAACATGTTCAATAAAATAAAGCAAACAAATATCTTTTACTATCAGAAAAAAAAAGAAATATAAGCTATCTGCAAGATTTTAGATCCACTTCTTCAATTTACAAATTAAAAAACTAAATCCTACTTTTCTGAGCCAGAACACAACTTTCTTCAAAACAGCCATAAGTGGAAATCAGAAAACTCCTGTCCAATTTACTAATACACCAATGTTCTTTGGCTCTGAATCCTTTAGATATTGTGCCTTAAATTTTTTTCAATAGTAAAATATTCCTCTTAGAGGTATACATGCCAGAGAATAAACCAGTCTGCTTTTTAGAAAATTAACTATAAAGGATGTTTCTTAATGAAAATAATGTTTTCTAAAACTGATAAATGAAGATCTTTAAATTAGTAACAGAGTAAAATCACTTTGCCTCTCTCAGATTATTTAGTACAGTTGTGGGAGTACATTGTAAACATATTTATTTATTGATAATTAAAAAGTAGCATCTGCTGTTAAAGAACACCATGACTGTTCAAAGAAAGGTTGGAATGAGTTGTTGGTATTTTTGAGTATTATGGAGCAAGAAAAATCCTGCCTTTTGAAGCTTCTTCATGTTGTTTCCCCCTCTAGACTTTCAGGGACCTCAAGGACTGAGACAGGGCTGATGCTGAATGCATTTCTCCAAAAGGCTGGAACCTTAAAAGATTTTGTCCTTTTTCTTTCATCCTATTTCCTGGTCTTGCCTTGCTTCCAATTTTGTGTCTTACATGACTGAAATGAGGCCAGCATATCTGCCACTGAAAACTGGCCTTAGAGTTCCTCCTGTAGTGAAGTTGAATATTTTTCCATACAAGTTGATTGCAAGAGACATTGGTTTAGCATGATAAAGCTCTAGAAGGAGCCTTGGCTTTTCTAGTGAAGATATGGCAACCATTTTTATTCTATACTTGCAGTTTTCACTATAGTATTAAAACCACAGAGAAAACAAAGCAAGCCAATAAATACACATAAATAAACAATATAATTATATAACATTGAATTGGAACAATAGCCATCAAACACAATTAATCAGCTATACAGATATATTTCCCCATTTGCAATCTGTCAGAACATTTTAGGCTTCCATGTGGTCTCTGAGTAAAATTCACTTTTCACTAAAAAAATCTGCTTGTACTGAAACATATGTTTCATTACTTTCCAGGAAATGGGAAGTCATAGCCCATTGTGAATGCATAAAAATATATCAATGCACTACATATAAATTAAATGAGGATTGATAGCCATCATTTATTATTTTCAGTGTGCACCTGAAATGAGAAAAACACAGTAATGAACTTGGGTTGCTATTTCCAATCTATTTCCCTCTATTTATTTGAGATTATGATGTTTATGATGTCCAGTGAACTTAAAAACTATTTTTGTTTTTGCACTGAGAAAAAGTTTTCAGCTGTTTGGATCACTTAGAAAGCAGGAAAAAATACCTTTCTTCCCATGAGACTTTTCATGGTAAGTTCAACATGACAACCAAAAGCCTTTTTATTTGTTAAAATCCTTGCCTCTGGGGATGGTATACTGCTGGGCAGATGTATTCATTTCCAGGCAGAACACTGAGCAATTTGCTAGTGTTTTTCCTTTTAGGAGCTTTCATGATTCTAAACCTTTTATGAGATAGGTAAAGCAAGTCTTTCTGAAGACAAATTGGATACTGTGGAATACAAAACTGTTCTAAGCTACCAGGTGAACATTATCAATCTCTGTTGTATAAGTGTCAACCCAAGACAGTAAAAGCTGTTTTGTAGCTCTTCTTGCTATGAAATAAATGTCAGTATGAAACAAGAGCAACAACAAATCTCTACATTTATTATGGTGAACCTAGAGTTCAGACATTTCATTTGATTTTTTTAGAAAAAATACTAATTCATTCTAATGTCTTTTATTAATGACATTATGGTATTATCATACATTTGTAAGTATTTCTGGAGCATAGTATCCAACATACTCAATTCTACTTACACAGTTTTAACTTATTTTGATTCAACTGACAAATCAAGTCAAACAAATGATTTGATATCATTTGCCAATGAAACTAAGTTGCTAATTTCTAGTTTTTAAACGAATTTAAATCAAACCACTTGTCATATAGAAAATTTCTGTTCTCACGCCATTTCCTGCATCACATTATTCTCCTTGTGAACCATTTTTCTGCCCAGTGTCTTGACTGCATCTTGATAGTGGATAGAGAAATTAAATCCATATTGACCGAAATAACCAAGTTATTTTAATATCCCTTGCCAATCATTGTACCTTATCATTAAGTAATTGGTTAATTAACGCATTATAATTAGGACATAGAGTTAGTGAAACTATTTTAGACAATCCTGGTGGAAATATATCTAAAATAGACCAATATTGGGAAACTTCTTAAAATTATTTTTGTTTCCTAGAGTTTCTTATCAATTATATGCGAATACACATGTCATTGGTGATAATAAGATAATTCTTTGAGTGAGTGTAACAGTAGTTCTGTAGGTGAAGTTAGATGGCCATATTAACATTGCTAAGATTTTCGCAATTGGTATCTTTGTTAGGATATCAGGAGTCAAATCTCTGGAACTCTTCCTAAAATGGGGCCCAGGTGACTCAGTCAGTTTCTGTGTAGTACTCCTTGATAAGAGATTTTCTGATTTGTTTGACTGCAGAAAGATCAAGTCATTTACTGTCAACACTTTTCAATTGAAAAGTTAGCCTTACTGTAAATTTCTAGCACTACTGCTGAGTATAGGTACTATATAAACCCAAAAGTTTGAGTGTTCATAAATGCAGATCAATGCTGGTGAAGAGGGTCTTGATTTTTAAATTATTACATAATCCTAGGTTTCCAATAAAGAGCAGAAATTGATGAGAATTTGAGATAATAGTAACCAGTGGATACCACAAAAGGGATACCTTCTGTCACATTTCTAAGTGTGGCAGTATGAGTGGAGATGTGGGCTCCTCACTGTCTCTAACTTAAATGGCTTTAACTAGATTGGAAGAGTTCCAGTGTCTACATCTGGCTGTAGACGCCCAGCCCTTAGAGGAAGTGAAAGAGGACAATGCATGAACAGATCCTACTAATCATGTCTCCAACTCTTCACCAGGATTTTCTGAGATAATGTATGAAACAGCACATAGCACCTCCTGGTGCCATACATGGTAGGTACTATTACCATGCCAAATACATGATAGATATTACTAAAGGAGGTAGGAAAGCTTAATGGTTAAACACATAGACTCAGAAGTGAAACCATTTGTATTTTCATCTCACTTCCACAATAACCAGCTGGGTAAAATCAGAAAGATTTATTTCACCTCTCTGAGGCTTACAAGATAATAATTATATCTACCTCATCATCAGGAAAATAAATGAGTGAAAATATACAAATCAATTAAAACAATGTCTAGTAATTAGTAAACAGCATAAACATAAACATAAGCTATTTCTACTACTACATCTGTGACAATAACTACTACTGCCACCACTAGTACTGTAACTACTCTTGTCCTGCCTGTCGTGTTAGGAATTGGCTGGGAACGTTAGAGGTTTGGGATAAGCAGGGTGAGATAACTCATGAGCTGACTGATATGACCAGCTTGGGCAGGGCTGAAGCTTCCTTGGTATACCGATGGAACAAGTATAAAAAGACAGGTTTTCATGAGGAGTAATCTACCCAGTAAAACAAAGCACTTATATCAACTTTAGCAAATTATTTATAAGTAAATGATGAAATGATACGATTTTGATCACAATTTAAGGCATGCCAAATTCTTAACCAACATGAAAAGATACTAGCACCAAGATTCATTGAGAAAAGCATTATATGATAAAAACTTTGAAACCATTTTCTAATCATCATTTTGTATGTTTTAAAAGAATTGACACTTGTTTCTTTTCTTACTATGGTAAAATATGCATAACATAAAAGTTACCATTTTAACCATTTTTAAGTGTGCAATTGAGTGGCATTAAGTACATCCACATTGATGTGTAACTGTCACCACCATCCATCTCCAGATATTTTCATCTTCCCAAACTGAAACTCTGTATCTATTAAACAATAATTCTCCATCCCCCCTTCCCTCCAGACCCTGAACCACCATTCATTCTAGTTTCTGTCTATATGAACTTGACTACTTTATGTAAATGAATGGAATATAAATGGAATATATGTAAACGGAATCATGCTATATTTGTCCTTTTGTGTCTCGCTTAATTCATTTAGTGTGTCTTCAAGGTTCATCTACATTGTGGTATGTATCAATATTTCATTCATTTTAAAACCTTACTAATATTCTGTCGTATGTGTACACCACATTTTGTTTATCCATCTATTTGTTGATGGACATTGGGGTGTTTCCACCTTTTGGCTATTGTAAATAATGTTGCTGTGAACACTGATGTACCTGTTTCTTTTTTAAAATTATTTAAACTTAGGTTTCCCATAAAACTCTTGTGGGGACTTTCTCCCATAAGAATCTGAATTAGCTTTCCCTTGTCTCATATGTTTGATATTAGAATGGTGCCTTAAAACAGTGATTATCAAACTTCAACCTGCATCTGACTCACCTACCTAGAGGGCTTGTTAAATACAGATTTCTGGTCCCTGCCCCAGAGTTTCTGATCCAGTAGGTCTAGAGTAGGGCCTGGAAATTTGTCTTTTTATAGCATTGCCTGGTGATGCTGCTCTGGGTGGCCTATGGACCACACTTTGAGAACCACTGCCTTATAACATTGTCTTAGTTGATAAACACACCCTCTGATGCTAGTTTTGCTGTTAGTGTTTTCACTCTGAGCAAGCAACTTTCCCTCTCTTCACTTACAAACGGAAGTAGTACACTAATAGTGTAAACTTTCCTCTAATCTAAAATTCTATGAAAATATGTAAGTCAAGATCCTAGTAGGAAACAGATGGGACTCTCAAATTAGGATAATTTGAGGAGATTTATAGAAAGATTTACAGACAAAAGCATATAAAGAAGGCCCCAAGGACAGTTCAGTTGCCCAGGGTAGAAATTGTGGTGCTTTAACTGTCCCTAAGCTTTGAGAGAGGGGAAGGGGCTGTTACGTGCAAGGCTGAGTGGAGATAGCCATCTTACCACATGAGCGTTTCAGCTGGTCTGTGATGACCCCTCAGGATGGAGGTCTGGAGAATAAACACCTCTGCCATCCTGCTTCTACTCTCACTGGCTGAACACAAAGAGAATCTCAGGCAAGAGGGCTAAGGGATGTAAGTCATGTAGGGCACCCTCTTGTAGCATAAAGGAGAGTGGAGAAGGGTGGAGAGTGAGCATGGAGGGAGCAAACGGGATATCCAGCACAATGGAACCAGTAAATACAAGAAGCAGCTGCTGGAAAAATCTATCATAGTAAGTTGCTTTTTTTAAAAATTATAGCTATATTTTTCTATTGCCATTAAGATATTTCAAAATGTGACCTTAAATCAGTTTCTTTGCTTTTACAGCCCCCAGTGAGTA
This sequence comes from Smutsia gigantea, assembly GCA_032199065.1. Lineage (NCBI taxonomy): Eukaryota > Metazoa > Chordata > Mammalia > Pholidota > Manidae > Smutsia > Smutsia gigantea. The sequence continues at coordinate 708,789 of JAVSCE010015388.1, forward strand.
TAATTGTCAATGTCTAACAGATGTTGATTAGCCACACTCATTCTAGTCCGGCGCCTTGTTTGCGTCACAGACGTGTGTGAGTGATTCCATGTAGAAGGAGGCTCAGAGAAGAAAGGCACTGGCCCCTACCTGATTTCAGCTTTCTCACTGGCAGTGGATCAACAGGTGGTAAGTTCATTTGAGTCCATAAAGTTTGACCTGATCTGTAGTTTATTAGAAGGTCAACTTCCTTTGGTCAGGCACTTTGAATTGCCTAGTTATGGTTTCCTACCAAAAGAGAACAATTCAGAGATCACAGCTATCACCATTTCCTAGATGATGGAGTAACTGAATGGTCCCAGTATCTGTGGCAAGACTACATTTTTTTATGTTGGAAATCTGCAATTTATGAGTCTAAATGAACCTAGAGTTCTGCCATTTGAGGACCTTTGTGCTTTATCCAAGATGAATCCAAGACAAGCAAAATGACAAGCAAAAGAGTAGTGTATGAAACAGGTTGGCCAATTTTATGTTGAGTACTTATTATAGGCAAGGAATTGAGTGAAATTCTGGGAGGATTACAAAGGACTACTGAGTCATACCTAGAAACTTAAGTTTATTTATAGAGATCAAGGAGATGTACTTGAAAAATCAAAGTAGCAATAATGTGGTAGAAATCATCCCTAACTCTTCAAGTTGGGTGTTCTCATGTTGCTTCCTTTTAGTACTTTTCATTCAAAGCATTTATTACAATTTATAATTATATATTTGGGCTGATCATCAGTGTATGTGCATCAACATATATAGTCAAGTACTGGCAAATGTCTATTGAATTAATAACCACACAAACATAAACATGGATAGCAGAAATAAGTAATGGGTTAGTACTTGAGAGTGAATAAGTAAAGACTTAGGAGCTGTCTGCCGCGAGCCGGGTGCTTTATGTAGGTTCTCATATGTGTCTCATGATTGGCATGGCCAAGATGACAATGACAAACGAGGTAGGGACACACCTACCTGCATAGTGCCACCACCACGTGTGCTGCGTAATTATGCAGATTCAGTCTCCCTTTGGCTCTGAGTTGTGCATGATTTCCTCCCATGGCTCTAGCATCAGTGCATCCACACTTTATCCTATTTGAAGTTTTATCATTTTGAAGTGTTTTTCAGTTTACCAAGGGCTTCATACCCAAGAATCAACAAATCTCCATAGCACCTTGATGGTGGAGGTGATGTCCGCCCCACTTTACAAAGGAGGAGACAGAGACTGAGAGAAATGGACGACTTTCCCAAGATACCACAGCGAGTAATTCGCAGAACAGAACTTCAAAGTGGGTCTTTCACTTCCAGGTTTAGTGCTGCCTCAAGCAGTGAGGCCGTATAGTAACTGTGACACAGTGCCTGAAGTGGACACGTTTCTTTTTTCTTCCTCTTCTCCCTTGGTGTTAAGTTTTTGAGGCAAAATCAGGATTTGCATTTGGAATTCTCAAGCACCAAAAGGTGCTTTCCCCCATGGATTTGAATGAGATGTGTGAATAGCATGCAAACAGGTTTGTCTGTTTACCCAACTAGATAGAACATTTTGCACTGCAGAAATAAACTCATAGTCACATTGCTGTGTGCTCCAGATGCCCTCAGCTTTGAGCTGCCTTATTTGCTTTTGGTATTTCAAAGTTTGAGATCAATTTATAATTATAATTGTCATAAAACTGTCACTTAGAATTTTGTGAGGGAAAACATCAATTTACATCATTTTGCAGGACTGGAAAATAGCTAATGATTTATAAAACAAAAATGGGTTTCATCAAGACAAGTGAGTGCAAAATCACTGGGGCTGCCCTGTGTTTTAATCATTTCCTAATACAAGATCCTGTTATTTTCATACATGTGCTTTACATTCACGGTGCTAGTTCATAATAAGATAATTCTAATCATTGAATTATACAGCTGCTCTAAGAGAATGAAGAGCCCAAACGTGAAGAAGAAAATGAAATAGCTGATTATAAAATATGCGTTGGATGTCTAAGCAGCACTTGTAACTAGCTTAAGAGCGAGCCTAATTCCATTTGTTAGGTGTTTCTTGCTCTTTTAAAAAATACAAAAATGCATTCACTACAACACTATCAATAGGATTCTTGTTAGTGAGTTAAAGGAATTCTTATAAATATCTCAGTTTCTTTAAACTCTGATAATGGTAGGAAGAAAAGCAATAGTAAGTTATGCATTGAATATACTGTTTTGAGTCAATGGATAATAATAAACTTTTATTAAGCACTTTTGTTAGGCCGTGTGCTAAGAAAATTATATACATAATTCATTTCATTTCATGCTTACAAGAATCTTATGAGAGTTATCTCTCTCACTCTTACTAACCTTTCTCAAAGATGATGGAAAAATAAAGATCAAGGATCTTTAAGTTGTCAAAGCTTTTATAGCCAGTAAAAGGTAGATAAATCATCATATAATAAAGTAGATTTTCAAATAAAAGTGAAAGCCAGGAAAAGAAAAAGTACTAATACCTGGTTCTGAATTTTATTATTAGTCTGATAAAAATAAAATAATTGATGTGCAAATTACAAGCTTAGAAAGAGAAGGAACTTTATATTGAAAACTCCCTGAAAGCAGACTGTGTCGAACTTATTATTTAATTTCTTGCATACAGTAGCCCATAGAAAATACTGAATTGTGTCCAACTTCAAAGCCTTCTAAGGTTAGGGAGTTTGCAATCTCATCTACTCTTGAGAAGATCCAGGCATTAAAATATTATTTTATCTAAGTAACAATATTTCTCCTTATAACTTCTCTCTATTGAAATTGTCTGCTCATGGAGCAAAAATGAGTATTTCTCCTTATAACTTCCCCCTATTGAAATTGTCTGCTCATGGAGCAAAAATGAGTATAATAATCATCAATAAGATAATACAGATATTCAAATGTATGATGCCATTCATACTGAGTTATCTGCAGCCCAGTATTACTTGAAAATCCTGATCTACAGTGATTTATCTCAGAGCAGTGCTTCTCTCCTCACTTACTTTTGGGTCACCTGGGAAATGCTTAAAACATACCAATGACCTGGTCTCGTCACAGATCAAATCAATTTGAACATTTGGAGTTTGTCCAGACATCAGAATTCTTTAACAGCTCCCCAGATAATCTTAACATGCAGTCTAAATTGAAAACTGCTGTTTTAGAGACATGTACATTAAATATAGAGGATTATTGTCAGGCAAGGAGCAACCTAATACCCTGCCAGAACATTCTGGATGTTTTTGTGAATTCTTCAAAAACCCAAGTCCAAAATTTGATTCTAACCCTGCATAGGAGTTAATCATGCCCTAGGAAATTGATAACATGTTAATCAAATATAAAATTGTCTGATAGAGAATATAGAATATTGGAACTATGGGAGCCTTCCATTGGGTATATCCACTGTCTAAAAACCTCTTATCTGGGCACACTTATTAATCAAATCATTACTCTGGAAGGCTGGGATCTGAGCAGAAAGAGTAAGCTGAGTGTTGGCATATTTTACTTAAGCTGATAAAATGTCCTTGACTCAAAAATTAATGACTGACTGTGTTCTCTAATGACATGAATTCTGGTGTCCTACAGATTCAAGATTATATGTTTTTATCACTTTTTAAAAAATGTCCCCTGGATAGTCTAAATTAACATTGCCAAATCTACTTCTTTGACTCCTGTGTTTTGTGATTTTATACTCAACTCTCCTTTCTTTAGGTATAATACTTTATCATATAGTGTTTAGCATTGGCGATATTCTATTACTATATTTCCTTAATTACGTTAGTCAAAAGTGTTAGGGCTCCTGAAGCACAGTCTATAGATGCGTATCAAGTGCAGAAGATAGGAAATGTCGAGGCACACAACAAACATTACAAGGGGTTGTTAGTTCTTCATCTACTTTTCACCTCCTTTCACACTGAGACACTCATCAAGGTTGGTCACTGACAAGGGCATGCCCAGATTTTGAAAAGTTTGTCCACTCATCGGTGTTTCCTGTTTCTGTGTCTGGGTTGCTCTCATGTTACAGGCTTTCCTCAAATGGCTGATGATTCCTGATTGTCCATTCACATTTAGGAATGAGTCAACAGAATTGCTGGTTTGGGGCTCCATGTGCAAGGGTGGGTCTAGTTTTAGGGTAAGCAGGCAGAGTGAGTGGTATGCTTCATTTTCCCTTATTTCTTATTGCCAGAGAAATATCCTGGATGTTTCACCATATAGTTTAGTCAAATTCTTGAGAGAAGGTCTCCTAATATTTTGCCTGAGAGCGAGTCGGGGTGTAAATACCTGGAAGTCTGTATAAAGACTTTAGACTGTGTTGTCAGTTTTCCAGCTGAGGTCTCATTCTGACTCTCTTTTTAACTCAAGCTCCCAGGATGTCACTAGTTGGAGTCTGTCTCTGCTTTGCCTCATCATTTACCACTCCTCAGTTCAGCTTTCGTCTTCCAAAGTGCTGTGACAGACTCCTGCCCCTGTCTCTTCATCTTTGTGTATTTACCAGTGGCTGTAAAATCCCATTTCTATTTTTAAAATATTTAAGGAAGAAAAGAAGATGAAAACCTGTGAAGAAAGTAAAAGAGACATTCGGAAAAATTGTTGAACGTGGACAGCATAGATAAGTAGATGTAGACTTTGCACTGTCCTAGCTGAATTCTGTCCCTTTGCACAAGAAAGCTCTGACTAATTAGAAGAAGAAGATTGATGATACTATAGAGATTTTCTTAACTTCTTAAATCAAATTCATGGACCCCAGTACGTGAGTGTTAATGAGAAATTCCTCCCAACCCTCTTCACAACTGTTTATGAATAATCACTCTATTGTAACACTGATTTAAAACAATTTCCTTAAAAACTGGGGAGCAAAGAAGATCTTCACAAGCTATAATTATGGAAATTATCTGGCAAGGTAACGTTTAATACTGGTAGAATCTTACCATTTAAGATACAATCTTAAATGCAAAAACATTAGCAGATTAAATACACATGTTGGAAGAGATGTAGTAACACACATGGAATTTACCCATATTTTTTCTAAGTTCCCAAGGCTACAACTATTTCTAAATATTTTGTATCCCTTCATAGCATTCAGCATAGAGCTTTACCCATGTGAGTATGTACTCAACTTTCCATTGATAAACTGAGTTAGTGTCTGGGACCCTGTCAGCCTACCAACTTGTAAAGTATTAAAGCTGGAAAGAATTTATCAGATCATTTAGTTTTTCCTTGATTCTGGGAAATTTATTTTTCATATGTAATCATTGTGAAAAGAGGACGCATTTGAAAATTGATGTATACAGGTAATGCATCAGAGTTTCTCTTTCAGAAGAAAATATAGAACATATTTATTACACTGATGAACTGTCTTAGAGTTGGTGGCATTTAAGAATTGAGTACATTCATTCCTCACATTTCTAATGTGCCATATTTTTTTCTTTCCTCTCTACTGTTTCATTTTTTTTTTTGACCTGGAATGCTCATTTCCACTTTGTTTCTTGGTTGAAGTGCTCATATTTTTTTGAAAACCAGTTCAAATGTTACCTCTTTGGTAATGCCTTCTTAGATTCTCACAGAATAGCTCATGCTATTTCTTTTATGTGTATCACTTTCTTCATCTTTATAGAAAACACTGTTCACCGTCTTCATTTTACAAGTAACAAAGTTTGTTCAGAAAGATGAATAGAGTTTTCTAGGTTTCACACCGTAAGGGCCTCACGAAGCAGAGGAGTATCATTCAAGACCTGTGTAATCTCCATGTATCCAGTTGGATAGCCTAGCTGGGTTCTGGATAATTCAGAAGCTGGGTTCAGGAGCTTTGGTTGAATTTCAAAGGTATTTGAGAAGAAAACAGAGGAGTGGAAGGTCAGGAGTTCATTGTAGATGTTTCCAGAAGATCTCTTTACGATGTAGTTTGTGTATTTGCAGAAGCCCAGCAGTTTACCACTGTGATTTTGGCTAGCATGCTGCTCTGTACAGAGGTAGTTGGTACATTTAGTTCTGTAGAATCAGGTAGGACCTGACCCTTTCAGGCCATTAGTCTGGAGCAGGACACACAGAAAAGCTCTTTGCACACGTTGTAACAATGGCAGCTGAGCATATCCTTAGGTTACAGGGAGGAAGGAAATATATTTACTTATTTCTCAGGAGAAATAATATTGACTCCAGCAGTCTCCATCAACCAGAGTAGAAAAGTAGTTCTGTGTTCCCTGCCCTTTAACTGATGTTACTCCCAGAGTTCCCAGTTTTCTCTTCCTGGCATAAACTTCTGCTGGGATTTCCAAGGAGCAGAGCAGAGCTTTGCAAAAGCAACTGGATTGTGGCCAGTATTTAAGGGTTGTGTTAGGGGTTGAACTGTGTATTCCCCAAATGATGTTGAAGTTCTAACCCCCAGCACCTGTGTATGCCCCTTATTTGAAAATAAAGTCTTTGCAGATGATTAAGGTTTTAGAGTGGGTCCTAATCCAATATGACTGAATTCTTATATAAAGGGGAAATTTGGACACAGTGATGGGTGTACAGAGAGAAGACGACATGAAAACACAGGTAAGAATGCCACTTATAAGCTAAACAATACTTTAGGCTACCAAAAGATAAGAGAGAAACATGGAGCAGGTTCTCCCACACAGCCCTCAGAAGGAATCCACACTGATGACCCCTTGATTTCAGACTTCTAGCCTCTGGAACGGTGAGACAGTAAGTTTCTGTGTTTCAGTGACCCAGATGGCATGGCTGGAGGCATCTCACCCTTCTGCAGTCTCCTAGGGAAATTTAAGGACATCCTCCCCTCCCTTATTCATGATGGTAAGAATTAGAGAAAAGACTCACTCTGTCTCTTATAAACATGGTAGGTCTCTGACCCACTGTCTTTCTAGCACAACTGCATGAAAATTTCAGGTCTGACCTCCTAAACTGATGATCACAGCCTGGATTCAGCATGCAAATCATTTTTGTTTGCCCGCATAGTGTTTTATTAAAATAAGTGCAAAAATAATCATAATGATTAGTTGCAAGGATATAAAAATTGCAAAGTTTCACATCAAAATCTGAATTTCCAGCATAGTAGGCCAGTTCTCCCATGCAGTACAGATGGGCTTTTTCCAGTACATTTCCAATAAAAGATCATCACAACCATCACTTTGAAGGGGTGTGCACTTCCCGTTTGCTGTGGGCCACATTCCTCCCTGGTCTTCCTGCACCAGGCCCCGTGTTGGCTTCTCTTATGAATGCTGTTTCCATAGTCCCTACAAACATTTGAGTTTGAGGCTTTTGTAGACATTATTATGAGAACTATTTATTTTCTCAGTATTTACTCTGTAAAAGGAAAAGAAGGGATGTGAACTCAACAGTCCAAACAAGTTCATTGCTAAACCTGATAGGGATCCCTCGGTTCTGGCATGCAAAACAAAGAAAGTATCTCTCACAGGCTAAGACGCTTTTTATGGCCAGGTTTTTTGGTGGGCTTTTGAGGGAACAGGTCGGGGAAAAGGTGGGCTTGTGCCTTGCTGATGCATCCTCTGTAAAATGCTTGTAGCTTAAGTGAGATGGAACCTAGGTCTCTCTGAGGTGGCAGGTGGGCTTATTCAAAAAGGCGGTGCTGCTGTCCGGGCTCAAGCACTCTGGAAGTATAGAATTTAATTTAGTCATTTTAGATGGCCTGTGTGTTATACAAGCATATGTTGTACTTCTACATATGCATATGGCCTGTAATGATTATGTATAAGTCCCAATAGTGTTGTGTTTATTGTGGAAATCAAACAAGTATTTATTTAAACCTCTTTGTCCACTGTCTAAAAAAAAAATCAATCTTTCGTCTGCTTTCTAAAATTCAGTCTTTTCAGTACCATGAGGTCTATAAAGATAATCAGGTAGTTGTGCTGCCTCAGAGGGTTACAGTCTACCCTGAGAAAGTAAGATACTGAATCATGCATCTAGAAGATTCAAGAAGGAAGTGATAAGTATAAAGACAAATTCAAAGTTAGACAAACTCAGAGGAGGGAAAGAGCACATCAGACTGGGACCATCTGGGGAATTTTGTAGTGGTAATTGGAGGCATTTTAGCTGGGACTGGAACAATGTAGGATTTGGCCAAACACAAAGAAAACTGAGCATTTCAGTGGGTAACTGGGGTTATTTGAGAAATAACAAACCGTTCAGGGCGACTGAGCTGAGGGAAGTTATGGAGAGTAAGTTAGAGAGGATAATTTGGAATCATCTAATTGTAACATGAACATCAGGCCTGGGGAGGTCAGGCAGCAGGTATGACTTAGGAGTCTCTTGAAGGTCTGGTTTCTGCTACAACTTCCCCTCCCCCAGCTTTCTTACACAACATGTTAGTAGGCTTCACTTTCACAAGTGTTCTCCATGGCTCATTAGCTCATTGAGAGAGTTAATCTGTCATTTAACTTGAGCTAAATTTTCTTTGACAATCTCTTCCTCTCTTTCACCCTCCCTACTTTCTTCCTCTCGCCTTCCCATTTGTGTCTCCCTTGCTCCCTGCCTTTTTCATCCCCTTTTCTTTCCTGCCTTCCACCTTCTATTCCCTCTTCTTACTTTCTCCTTCCTTGTTTCCTCATACCTTTGTAAAATAATGCAGGTCAAGGGCAAGGATTTTTGGGTCACATGGCCTGCATTGTAACCATAGTGCTACTACTGACTGACTGTGGAACCAGGAGATAGTTATTTAGCTTCTTTGATCCTCAGTTTTCTCAGCTGCAAAATGGAACAATAATAGTGCTCACCTCATAGAACTCTTGAGAAACCATGCAAAACAGGTAGAACAATGCCTGACACATGTTAAATACTCAGTAAGTGTTAGCTATTATTGCAACTCTTACTGTCCTTATTGAAGATGGGCTCCTTTAAAAATACAGAGAGAAATTATGTTGTTTCTTGTTTAATTTTGGTCCTAAGAGATTTATTTTGTATTGAAAATAAATGTTATTTTGAAATGACATGTAGAATCTACAACCTCATTCCATATAATGAAGACAGTGAATTATTGAATTATTGGAAGATGACTGCTAAGTGGGATAATTTTATAAATACAATCTTTATATAACTTCTAGAAGAATATAGCCATATGGTAGATGCTTTCTTCTATTCTCTTACTGACATAGAGAGACTCTTCCATCATATACAACATACTTCATATGTAAGAGCTGAGGGGGTCTTGGGTCTTTGGGATTTTTCAAGAGCTGTATGTTTTGACCATGTATCTATGTCTCTTTTCTTTTTCTTTCCTGGGAATATCAGCCTATCATACCTTCATATTTGAGAAAGCCACTGTTTTTCCATACACGTGTAGCATATTCTACTTGAAATAGGTTGAACGTGAATTTCTGATATGTTTTTTTTATTAGGACTGTGATTTTAACAAGACAAAATAGCATGACTGAAGCCTGTTCTAATAATTGTGAGTTCAACAGGTATAACTGAGATCCTAATAAGGTTGACAAGAAAGTGTACAAATGTAACATTCTTGACCCCATTTTGAAGGCTGTCCCTCCACAGTACTTTTGTATATTTGTGGACCTTCCTTCCTAAGATATTTATGTTTATCAGCATTTTCTGATATTTGAATTACATTTCCTCAATTTGACTTTTTAAATGAAGGGGTGGGATATGAGAGGGAGTGGACCATGCCTTCCTCTTCTCCTCCCGTTCATTCATTCTCTCCCCTTCATACTTTTTCTTTTTTGAAGGCTTTAATATCATTCTGATTCTTTTAAACAGGTAAATGTTGCCATTAAATAATCATCACATACACTTTTGCCCTCCTTTCATGTCAATCCATCAAATAAAAGCAAATGAATTGTGTTTAGGTACCATCTATTAAATTGGGAGTGCCTTTAGACAAAAAACAAAATGCCTTTGAAAATACCCAGAAGTCACAGTACCTGTGATTGTGAGTGATTCCTTGGCCTGTCTGTGGCTTTGTTAATTTGTGCACTTAGGTAATGATTCTTGCCCTCCCAGTCTACCTCACTGACTATTATATCACAAATCATAATAACAATATATAACTTCTGTTCAGCTCATAAAAGTTTTCTAACTGTTCCCTCCTGCAAGATGATGAATATGAAAGCTCTTTGAAATATAAACTGCAAAGCAAATGCAAGGTATCATTTTCATTAACAAGTTCAAAGGAAACTATTCTATCCGGAAAGAAGTCTCTGAGATGCCATTAGGCATTTAATTTTATTACTCAAATTATTGGTTCATCTCATGAAAGGAGATGTGCTGAATAACGTCAGCATGTGTGAAGCAAGGTTAGCATAATGCATAAATGTGGTTCCAGGGGAGTTGGGAAGGCACCGAAGAAATGGGCTTACGTTTGCCATAGCTTGAAATGGAAAATGATCATTCTCCTTGGTTAGTTCTGAAGAGTGAGAAGACTGACAGTAATATGAAAAAGGATCTAATTTTAAACTGATGCAATTTAGATAAAATATAAAAGCTCTGGTGTTAGAAAGAACATATGTACTTGCTTATAAATTTTATTCAATTCAACACTTTGAAAAGAGTATACTGTGTTCATATTTCAGCAATATCCAAGTAGATGTTAGAATGATAGAAAGTATTATTGTTGAAAGTGACTTTAAATCATCTGATCAGTTAATTTGTTGGAGAAGCCAAAATCCTGAAAGGCAAAATGTTTTTGTTGGGGCCACATGACCTTTTAATAGCTGAACCAGACTCTTTTTATATATTGTCCCCCACATTATTCTTATACTTACTCAAATCTGCACTAAAAACTGAGTTCCCTAAGGGTAGGTACTCTGGCTCATCCACCCATCCATCCATCCATTAACTCACTTGTCAAGAATTTATTAAACATTGGTGGACCTCAAGATGGCGGCATGAGCAAGGCAGCAGAAATCTCCTCTCAATACCATATATATTTTTGAAAATACAAAAAATACAACTATTCCTAAAAGAGAGATGAGAAGATACAGTACAACAGCCAGGCTACATCTACATCTGCGAGAACTCAGCACCTCATGAAGGGGATAAGATACAAAGCAGTGACCCGGCGGGACCCGAGCATTCCCCCCACCCCAGCTCACCAGCGGGAGGAAAAGAATCAGAGCAGGGAGGGAGTGGAAGCACAGAACTGCTAAGTAACCAGCCCTGGTGATCTGCACTGGGAGCACAGACACACACCGCATGGTGTACTGGATATTAGAGAAACAGAAGGGCAGGATCTCAGATGGAGACTGCGAGTGGGTCTCCACAGCCAGCTCCACTGGGACAAAAGAAAAGCGGGTGCTTTTTAAAAGTCTTAAAGGGAAAAGGGCCCAACCATTGAATAAAATTGTCCCAGCATACTCAGCCCAGCAGACTGGGAGTCTTGAGGAACTTCGAGCCCCCTGACCCCTGCATGGTGAAGCAGCCCCAGGGCCCCTCACGGCGATGAGCAGCCTGCCATTTGGTGCCCCCGGGCCAGAGCTGCAAATGGACCGGTTGACCCACCACAGCGGCAGAGCAGCCAGAGAGCGTCCCGCCCAAGGCAAACACACAGAGTCTCCTCCCAGTGCACAGCTAACCGGATGGGCAGCAGAAGCTGGAACAAGGTCCGGAAGACACGAAGGGGCCCGTCCTGGCAGTAGACCGCACCTGGCATGGTGGCTATGCCCCCGCAGTGCTCTAGGCTAGCCTGAGGGCAGCCCTGCCCATGGCAACTGAGGGGATTATCGCAGAGACTGCCTCCCTGTGTGCGGGTAACGGGCGCAGACTGCAGAAGCCAGAGCAAGGTCCAGAAGGCGCGAAAGGCCCGACCTTGCAGTAGAACACACCTGGTGTGGCTGCAACACCCCCTCAGTGCTCTAGGCTAGCCTGAGGGCAGCCCCACACAAGATAGCTCAGGGGAGTATCCCAGAGACTGCCTCCCGGTGTACGGGTAACTGGCACAGGCTGCGGAGAAGGGCAAGGCGAACAACAAGCAGGAAGGGACTTTGTTCTCCCAACTGACACACGTGCCACCTGCCTGTGACCACTTCTATTGCCAAGAAATGACAGAAGAATCTGGTCCAGTCAAAAATCACTCAGACAACTCCAATGAGAGGGCCTGGTGGGATAGATTTAAACAATCGTCCTGAAAAAGAATTCAAAATAAAAGTCATAACCATGCTGATGGACCTACATAGAAATATGCAAGAGCTAAAGGATGAAGTCAGGAGGGACATTACAGAATGAAACAGTCGATTGACGGGCTTAAGAGCAGATGGATGAGATGCAAGAGACTGTTAATGGAATAGAATCAGAGAGCAGGAGTACAGAGAAGCTCAGGCAGAGAGACATAAAAGAATCTCTAGGAATGAAAGAATATTAAGAGAACTGTGTGACCAATCCAAACGGAACAATATTCGCATTATACAGGTACCAGAAGAAGAAGAGAGAAAAAAACGGATAGAAAGTGTCTTTGAAGAAATAATTGCCGAAAACTTCCCCAAGCTGGGGAAGGAAATAGTTTCTCAGACCATAGAAGCCCACAGATCTCCCAATACAAGGGACCCAAGGAAGACAACACCAAGACATATAATAATTAAAATGGCAAAGATCAAAGAAAAAGACAGAGTATTAAAGGCAGCCAGAGAGAGAAAAAAGATCACCTACAAAGGAAAACCCATCAGGCTATCATCAGACTTACAGGCCAGAAGAGAATGGCATGATATATTTAATGCAATGAAACAGAAGGACCTTGAACGAAGAATACTGTATCCAGCACGATTATCATTTAAATTCAAGGGAGGATTAAACAATTCCCAGACAAGCAAAAGTTGAGGGAATTTGCCTCCCACAAACCACCTCTACAAGATATTTTAAAGGGACTGCTCTAGATGGAAGCACTCCTAAGGCTAAAAAGATGTCACGAGAGAAAATAAATTCATAGCAAAGAAAGCAGACCATCCAAATACCACCTAAAGGCAAAAAATAAAATCAGCTATCCACAAAAACAGTCAAAGGAAACACAAAAGAGTACAGAATAAAACACCTAACATATAAAGAATGGAAGAGAAAGAATAAGAAGGGAGAGAAAAAAGAATCATCAGACTGTGTTTATAATAGCTTAATAAAAGAGTTAAGTTAGATTGTTAGATAGTAAAGGAGCTACCCATGAACCTTTGGTAACCACGATTCCAAAGCCTGCAATGGCAATAAGTACATATCTATAGATAATCACCCTAAATGTAAATTGACTGAATGCACCAATCAAAAGACACAGAGTTACTGAATGGATAAAAAAACAAGACCCATCTATATGCTGCTTACAAGAGACTCACCTCAAACCCAAAGATATATACAGACTAAAAGTGAAGGGATGGAAAAAGATATTTCATGCAACCAACAGGGAGAAAAAAGCAGGGGTTACAGTACTGGTATCAGACAAAATAGACTTCAAAACAAAGAAAGTAGCAAGAGATAAAGGAGGATATTACATAATAATAAAGGGGGAAGTCCAACAAGAGGATATAACCATTTTAAATATATATGCACCCAACACAGGAGCGCTGACATATATGAAATAAATACTAACAGAATTAAAGGAGGAAATAGAATTAGGAGACTTCAACACACCACGCACTCCAAAGGATAGATCAACCAGACAGAAAATAAGTAAGGACACAGAGGCACTGAACAACACACTAGAACAGATGGGCCTAACAGACATCTGCAGAACTCTACACCCAAAAGCAGCAGGATACATATTCTTCTCAAGTGCACGTGGAACATTTTCCAGAATAGACCACATACTAGGCCACAAAAAGAACCTCAGTAAGTTCAAAAATATTGAAATTCTACTAACCAACTTCTCAGATCACAAAGGTATAAAACTAGAAATAAATTGTACAAAGAAAACAAAGAGGCTCACAAAGAAATGGAGGCTTAACAACATGCTCCTAAATAATCAATGGATCAACGACCAAATTAAAACAGAGATTAAGCAATACATGGAGACAAATGACAGCAACAGCACAAAGCCACAACTTCGGTGGGACGCAGCAAAGGCAGTTCTAAGAGGAAAGTATATTGCAATCCAGGCCTATTTAAAGAAGGAAGAACAATCCCAAATGAATAGTCTAAAGTCACAATTACTGAAGTTGGAGAAAGAAGAACAAATGAGGCCCAAAGTCACCAGAAGAAGGGAAATATTAAAGATCAGAGAAGAAATAAATAAAATTGAGAAGAATGAAACAATAGAAAAAATCAATGAAACCAAGAGCTGGTTCTTTGAAAAAATACGAAATAGATAAACCCCTAGCCAGACTTATTAAGAGAAAAAGAGAATCTACACACAAACAGAATCAGAAATGAGAAAGGAAAAATCATGACGGACCCCACAGAAATACAAAGAATTATTAGAGAATACTCTGAAAATCTATACACTAACAAGCTGGAAAACCTAGAACAAATGGACAACTTTTTAGAAAAATACAACCTTCCACGACTGACCAAGGAAGAAACAGAAAATCTAAACAGACAAATTACCAGCAATGAAATTGAATCGGTAATCAAAAAACTACCCAAGAACAAAACCCCCGGGCCAGATGGATTCACCCCTGAATTTTATCAGACATATAGAGAAGACACAATACCCATTCTCCTTAAATCTTCCAAAAAATAGAAGAGGACGGAATACTTCCAAAGTCATTCTATGATGCCAGCATCACTCTAATACCAAAACCTGGCAAAGACCTCACCAAAAAAGAAAACTACAGACCAATATCCCTGATAAACATAGATGCAGAGATACTCAACAAAATATTAGCAAACCGAATTGAAAAATACATCAAGAGGATCATACACCATGATCAAGTGGAATTCATCTCAGGGACGCAAGGATGGTACAAAGTGGAACTCATCTCAGGGATGCAAGGATGGTACAACATTCGAAAATCCATCAACATCATCCACCACATCAACAAAAAGAAGAACAAAAACCACATGATCAGCTCCATAGGTGCTGAAAGAGCATTCGACATCCATTCATGATAAAAACTCTTTAACAAAATGGGTATGGGGGCAAGAAGCTCAACATCATAAAGGCCATATATGACAAACCCACAGCCAACATCATACTTAACAGCAAGAAGCTGAAAGCTTTTCACCTAAGATCGGGAACAAGACAGGGATGCTCACTCTCCCCACTGTTATTCAGATAGTACTGGAGGTCCTAGCCATGACAATCAGACAAAACAAAGAAATAAAAGGCATCCAGATAGGTAAAGAAGTCAAACTGCCACTATTTGCAGATGACATGATATTGTACATAAAAAACCCTAAAGACTCCACTCCAAAACCACTAGAACTAATATCTGAATTCAGCAAAGTTGCAGGATACAAAATTAATACACAGAAATCTGTTGCTTTCCTATACACTAATGATGAGCTAACAGAAAGAGAAATCAGGAAAACAATTCCATTCACAATTGCATCAAAAAGAATAAAATACCTAGGAATAAACCTAACCAAGGTAGTGAAAGACCTATATGCTGAAAACTACAAGACACTCTTAAGAGAGATTAAAGAGGACACTAACAAATGGAAATGCATCCCATGCTCTTGGCTAGGAAGAATAAATATTGTCAAAATGGCTATACTACCTAAAGCAATCTTCAGATTCAATGCAATTCCTATCAAAATACTAACAGCATTCTTCAATTAACTGGAACAAAATGGTTCTAAAACTCATATGGAACCACAAAAGACCCCGAATAGCCAAAGGAATCCTGAGAAGGAGGAATAAAACAGGGGGAATTACGATCCCTGACTTCAAGCTCTACTACAGTAATCAAGACAATTGGGTACTAGCACAAGAACAGACCTACAGACCAGTGGAACAGATTAGAGAGTCCAGATATTAACCCAAACATATACTGTCAATTAATATATGATAAAGGAACCATGGATATACAATGGGGAAATGACAGCCTCTTCAACAGCTGGTGTTGGCAAATCTGGACAGCTACATGTAAGAGAATGAAATTGGACCATTGTCTAACCCCATATACAAAAGTAAATTCAAAATGGATCAAAGACCTGAATGTAAGTCATGAAACCATAAAACTCTTAGAAAAAAACAGGCAAAAATCTCTTGGACATAAACATGAGCAACTTCTTCATGAACATATCTCCCAGGCAAGGGAAACAAAAGCAAAAATGAACAAGTGGGACTATATCAAGCTGAAAAGCTTCTGTACAGCAAAGGACACCATCAGTAGAACAAAAAGACATTGTACAGTATGGTAGAATATATTCATAAATGACATATCCGATATGGGGTTGACATCCAAAATATATAAAGAGCTCACGCACCTCAACAAACAGAAAGCAAATAATCCAGTTAAGAAATGGGCAGAGGATCTGAACAGACACTTCTCCAAAGAAGAAATTCAGATGGCCAACAGGCACATGAAAAGATGCACCACATCGCTAATGATCAGAGAAATGCAAATTAAAACCACAATGATATATCACCTCACACCAGTAAGGATGGCCACCATCCAAAATACAAACCACAACAAATGTTGGCGAGGATGTGGAGAAAGGGGAACCCTCCTACACTGCTGGTGCGAATGCAAATTAGTTCAACCATTGTGGAAAGCAGTATGGAGGTTCCTCAAAAAACTCAAAATAGAAATACCATTTGACCCAGGAATTCCACTCCTAGGAATTTACCCTAAGAATGCAGCAGCCCAATTTGAAAAGGACAGATGCACCCCTATGTTTATTGCAGCACTATTTACAATAGCCAAGAAATGGAAGCAACCTAAGTGTCCATCAGTAGATGAATGGATAAAGAAGAGGTGGTACATATACACAATGGAATATTATTCAGCCATAAGAAGAAAACAAATCCTACCATTTTCAGCAACATGGATGGAGCTAGAGGGTATTATGCTCAGTGAAATAAGACAGGCGGAAAAAGAAAAAAACTGAAGGAACACAACAGCAGCAGACTCACAGAACCCAAGAATGGACTAACAGTTCCCAAAGGGAAAGGGCCTGGGGAGGATGGGTGGGAAGGGAGGGACAAGGGGGAAAAAGAGGCATTACGAATAGCATACATAATGTAGGGGGGGGGCACAGGGAGGGCTGTACAACTTAGAGAAGACAAGTAGTGATTCTATAGCATCTCACTACGCTGATGGACAGTGACTGTAATGGGGTATGTGGTGGGGACGTGATGATGTGGGGAGTCTAGTAACTATAATGTTGCACATGTAATTGTAGATTAATGATACCAAAATAAAAGAAGAATTTATTAAACATTAATTCAAAGACCCATATGTAGTAACACTGTTATTGAGTGATGGAAATACAAGGGTGAATGAGATGAAGTGCTGGTCCTGAGGGGCTTGCAGTCTCAGAGCGGATAGGGAGAGGAAGAGGAGACAGAGAGGGTAGGAGGGATGTCTGAAATCACAATACAATATAAAAAAATGTAGCAAATATCAGAGGCATACACTAATGGACAATAAAGGGTATGGCTAATTATTCTGCAGAGTAAGTCCAAGCAGTATTTGACAAGAGATATTTGCATTGGATCATGAAAAAGGTGAATTCCTCATCTAGAAAAATTTCAACAATTCACTGAATATAATTGAGTAATCGAAGCTTGATAACTTCCTAATATGCTTCTGTTGTTACTAATACCAAATACAAATAAATGTTTCAGTGGTGCAAGCTTCCCCTACAATGTTCGCTTTTTGGAACTCTTTTTTTTTTTTTAATTTTAACTTTCTTGGCCTATGGTGACACTTCTTTATCCCAACCCTGCCTTATTAAGATAACAGTTTTAATCTTCAAAAACTTAATAATGTTTTAGAAGACCTAGGACAAAGCAGTAAAATTATCATTTATTCTCAAACAGAAACTGTCCATACAGCTCCTCCTTTTAGAATAATTCCAATTAATAAATATAGAAGAAATGAAATGGAAAGTCACCATCAGAACATAGCAATAATAGTTGCCGTGAAGGCCTACGTATAAATGGGAAAGCTATTGGGTTTGAGGAAGACCAAGTATTTCCATAGTCTCAAAGTATCTACCCCAATATACTTATCAATTACAGAGGAAAAAATATTAATTTTATAGTGGAGAAACCCAACAGATTCGATGATCAATTTTAGTATCAATGGTAATCAGATAATATTGAAATCATGTACCCTCTCATAGGATACACTTAAAGGGAATATCACTTCCAAGGGACGTTTTACAAAATAACTGACTTGTACTCTTCAAAAGTATCAAGGTAATGAAAGAGAGAGAGGAACCATCACAGATTGGCGATGAATAAAGAAATTTTAAAACTAAATGTAATGTGAGACATTGGATTGGATCATGGAATAGAAAAAAGAACATTAGTGGAAAAACTGGCAAAATATGAATAAAGAATACAGTTTAGTTAATAGTATGGTACCATGTTAATTCTTAGTTTTGTTACTTGTACTAAGATCATGCAAGATGTTAAATTTAGAGAAACTAAGTGAAGGGTGAAGGTGAATAGCAACTCACTGTTTTTGCAATTTTCCTGTAATCTTAAAGTTATTTAAAAAAAAATAGGATAATTCTCTTTATGCATTAGGGACATTTTTAAGTGATTTGAATACTGAAGACAAGATATAATGTCCAAGTTTATCCAAATCATCTCATTAAAGAAATTTTGAAACAGAAAAAAAATGGATGCATTTCTGTAACATTTTTATTCTAGAGATTAAATAAAATATAGAAATTAAAGTGTAGAAATTAATTAAATTGTACGATTTCTGTTACCAAAGGAGTCATTTTGAGTCTGAGAAATGTCAGAGTTAGTCTTAACCTGCCTAGTACCCAACCAATGTTTTAATCTTTATGCTGCAAATAGTACAATAGCTCCCCCTCATCTCCAGGAAAAATGTTTCAAGACCCCCAGTAGATAACTAAACTCATGGGTAGTCCCAAGCCCTATATATGCTGTTTTTTTCCTATAATGCATACCTATGATAAAGTTTAAATCATAAATTAGTCACTATAGAGATTAACAACAGTAACTAATAATAAAATAGAATAATCATACCAATTTGCTGTGATAAAAGTTATGTGGTTTCTCTGTTGCAAAATATCTTATTGTGCTGTATTCACCCTTCTTCCTGTGATGATGTGGGATGATGAAATGCCTACATGATGGGAAGAAGTGAGGTGAATGGTGTAGGCATTTTGAGGTTAGGCTGCTATTGACCTTTTGACCATACATCAGAAGGAGAATCATCTGTTTCTGGACCATGGTTGACTGCTGGTAACTGAAATTGTGGGAAGTGAAACACAGGTAAGGGGGAACTACTGTGTATAATACAAAAGCAGAACACCTGTGATTTCTCAAGTATATCTAAGAGGTTGATTCTGGGATGTAAAAAAGCATAGGGCTATAAGACCCCTCTTTAGCAAGAAAACAGAATTTGTTTCCCTATAGAAAACATTTTCTATTTATTGGCTTGAGATTACTGGCCAAGAGCCACAGTATTGACTTTCTCATTTTGGAACTTTCTAATAACTAATATTTGTATTATTCATCTTATGCCTTTCAAACTTTTCCTTATGACTGGCTAATGACACTAATTGAGGGATTTTCTAAGCTATTCCAATATAAGAGATCTTAAGTATTTCTGTTTCAGTTTTTAGAATGCGAGATGTCTCTACTTCTAAGTCATGTAAAGGTTTTTTTGTTTGACCTCAACTAAGCCAAGTGGGTTTTATTGCACATTATTTCTAATAATATCATGTGTTAAAAATTCTACTAGTTTAAAATAGGTAGATTCTGGGCCTAATTACTAAATTTTCTCTGCTTAAAATTCTGTGCAATGAAGGTGAAAAGGTTTGTTTCCAAGGAAACAAATGCACTCCATTTTCATCACATAAAATGTTTTCTCCAAGAAAATTCCATACCAGTCTCCAGGGAGATACTGTGTCGTAAAGAGATCTCATTGGAGATTTTTCCAAAGGTACATTGTATTTTTTTTTCTGTCTAAAATCATCCTGTATTAGTGTCCTTGTGATTGTATTGTGTTTAAAGAATTAACAACAACAACAACAAAAAAAAGAACAACAAAGCCACTGTCGTCACCTTATTAGAGTCCTAGAAAGCACAGATCCAGGAGAATGTGATTTCCCTCTGGCCATTGGGTTACATTTATACTGGATTCTGAAGAACATGTATTCAGGATGTTCACTTGAGAAGAAGCAGCCTGTTCTAAGGATGATATTTGCCCCCCTGAGGACAGAAAAAAAACTTCACTTTACTGGTATTTATTTGAAGTTGGAAGTAACTTAGTGTTCTTAAGAAATTTGAAAACCATGTAAGTAGCCTGTGATTATAGTATCAGGGTTAAGCTGACTATAGTCTAATCTTTCACAGAACTTTTAAAAATCACCTCTAATTTTTAAGATCTAAGGCTAATCTAACAAGGTAACATACTCTAGTGATTGAATAACAAGTAAGGAAACTGAGAAAAGTAGATTCAGCTCGCGAATGTCTGAGGCTCTGCTCTGCTATATCTCTCTTGTAGTAGTTGGTCTTAACCCTTGTGAGTGCTTGCGTTTAGGCCACTGTGTTATTAATTTTGCAACGTGGACCTGGTATATAATAAGTAAAACAAAAATGTTTGATAATGGGATGAAAAAATTAACTATACAGTAAGAAGACATATTTTGGGAGGAGAAAAAAATCAATGTATTATGGCAGGGAGGGGTCGAGATGGCATAATAGTCAAGATTAGAGGCCAGATCTCTGTCCCTTACAAATTCTACCACTCAGCAAGTCAGTAAACCTCTCTATAATTGGGGAAAGAAGTACTTATCTCATAAGGTTGTTAATTAATATGTGTAAAAGTATATTATTGGAGAAGTTTCTTTAAAATATGGGAATTATTCCATTAAGAAGAGTGTGAATCATTTGCAAAAGCAATAACCACATCATCTATCTTTCTCTTGATTCAGGAGATATATTACTTTTACTTGTTTCTCCTGCAAATATCATGTATGGGGCAGCTAATCTGAAATATTTAGAAAATGTTACCTTGTTAGATTAGCCTTAGATCTTAAAAATTAGAGGTGATTTTTAAAAGTTCTGTGAAAGATTAGACTATAGTCAGCTTAACCCTGATACTATAAATATCCAAAATTCTGTCTTCAAAGGTCCAACATGTAGCTATCTAAATCAACCTACTTAGTCCAGGCCTTTCCATAATTTAAAAGTGTAGCTGGTCAATGAGAACAGTTGAGAAAATGGATCAATTTGTGAAATGGAGACAAGTCCCTCATGGTAGACCCAGTAGAGAGGCTTCCCTAAAAAGTTTAGTCTGTATAGTTACATACTTTGTGAAAGAAAGACACACAGGAAATAGCAAATACTGACAATAAGATGTGGCATCAATAAAACATTTTTTGTTTTTCATTCATTCATTCATTCTTTCATTCATGTGCCAACTTTTCACCATCCTCTAAGTGCCAAGGACTAGGCTAGATGCACCAGCGCACAGGACCTCGTTTCCTATCACATGAAATTTGGGAAAGAAATATAATCAACACCATAGACTGGATACAGATGGGTACCACCCAGACCTCCCTTAGGGGCTGAACACTCACTTCCCCCGGAGCCCCCAGGTATCAGCATTTGAAGGCTCTGGCATGACTCCCTATTCAGGAAGTGCTCTCCACCAAAGACAGCCACCTCGCTAGGGTCATACTCCCTCCAGGGGCAGCCTGTATCCAGTGATTTATGGATATGTTTATGGACCGAGGTGGATTATAAAGGCTCAGTACCTAGTCTGAATCAGGGGTATCACTGAAGGGCCAGCCCAGCTCTGGAGGGTCAGTAGGCGGGTCCAGGGCCTCTGTTGGAGGAGCATCACAGTTCACCTGCTCTGCCAAGTCCTGTTTCCTTACCTTTCATAGGTGTGTTCTACCCCAAAGCTCTGGCCAGCAGCCTCCTGTATGCAAATCTTAAAGACTCGGAGTATATTTCCTAGAGATCCATTTTATAAGCAAGGAATCTGATGGTAGGGGATTTTAAAAACAATTTCACCCACACAGCCAATATGTGGTGGAGTCAGAATGTCATCTCCAAATGTCACGAATGTTGTGAAAGCCCAGCAATTAGAAGTGGGGTTCGAGGCTAGAAATAATCTCCTGCCAGGTCAGTTTAATTTCTCAGCTCAGACTGGCTTCTGATGCTCTCAGAATTTGTCAAAAGGATTGTGCAGAGCTAATTCTAAAGGCAGGATAGATATGTCAAAATTTCACCATTAGCAGGTGGAGAGAAGGAGCTAGTGAACAGATAAAACTTGGTGTAAGTATTGCCAACAGGAAGCAGGCATTTATACCATTTATTTTACTGGGCTCCTGTTAATAAGCCAATTCCACTTAGCAGATACTTATTTAACATTATTTTCAATGTGTAACAAAAAACTGAACAATCAACATAAGGAGCTATAAAAACATAAAATATGTATGGGAAATTATGGGTTAAAAAATACCTATTCATAACAGAAAACAGATTCTGAATCTAGAATAGCTAGGAATATGAGAGAAAATTAGCATTTATATTAAACAATATTTATGTGACCTATGAAAATGGCAAAATCAGACTTCATGCCAATATTAACCTTCCAGAGTTCTGTGAATGCCACATATACATTAATATCCAGTGAAAAGATGATTTAACATTTTGAATTTTTCTGGTAATAGCAAATCAGTAAATACACATTTTGGAGCACCTACTGTGTACCAGCCACTGTTTTAAACACTGGGGAGAGAACAGTGAGTGGAAAATCAGCCTTCTCACATTCCTTTAGCTTATGCCAGACAGTCATCAAGTAAATAAATAAATATGCACACAGCGCCACTCTGTGACATGACATCTCGGGGGAGGCATCTACTACTTCAGGATCTGTGAGAAAAACCTCAGGCGAAAGACCAATGCATGTGTGTTCTGTGAGGGAGTGAGGACAACTCCGAAAAACAGTAAGAAGGGTTGATGGCTGGAGCAGAGCAGAGCAGGCAATGGGGAAAGTGTAATTAAGGCTGCAGGGTTAGGCAAGGGCCACATTGCCTGTGGCCTGTGAAAGAATTTCAATTTTATTCTAAGTGTGATGGGATTTCATTAGTGTGTCTTAAGGAATGAAGTGAGTTGACCTTATTTGTTTTATTATAAGATTGTCCTGCCTGGAGTGGCCCTGAAGAATGTGGGTCTAGTCAGTGGCCACCCAAGCACTAGTTAGTGTCATGTGCTATGGAGGAGATAGTGAGGGAGCGTCTAGTACAGACAGACAGATCTCGGTACAAATGCCAGCTCTGTTTCTTTCTAGCTGGAAGTTATCCTGAGGCCCAGTTTCCCTATTTATAAAAGGGAATAATAAGACTTAGCTTGCAGGACTGTTTTTAGGAGTAGATAACTCCTGCAGTGCCTGACATGGGGGGACTTGCTCCATATATGTGATGGAGACAGATGTGGGTCATAGGATTGAATGAATAATGAATGATGTAACTATGTGGGTTTCTCTGATATTACTTTGTGTTGGTGATAGAAAGGCCTAGAAACAAACTCTGACTCTTCTTAAAGAGAAAAATAATTGTTTTATTGACCTACTTTGAAAGGGAGTTAGAAGTAAAAAATTGCTGAGGCTTTGAGACCAAAATATTTCTTTCTTATTTCTCCATTTTTCTAATTCCTTGAAATCTTATACCTCAGTCAGAGTGGTTTTGTTGTTTCCAGATCACATAGGGCAACCTTAGGTAGCAGCCTGAGGTGACATAAGTACACTTATGCAGCGTGTGCATGTGCATGTGATGCTCATTTTCTTTTGTTTTAGCAAAACACTGGAGAAGCCCAGGGTCATCCACCTTGTCTAACAGGCTTTTTAGGACCAGATACAGCTCAGAGGCAGCAGGGGTGTATCTTGGAAAATATTATGTTTGGAAAATCTATTTCTCTGAGATGGCAACTGGATGCAAGAATTGATACAACTACAGCTACTTGCTTAGAGGGTGTGCATGAAGGGCAAGGAGTCCCAGCAATATTTTTGGATACAGCAGTTTTGTGGTTTTGTTTAAAGTGGAGAGTAAGAACATGGGAAGAGCAGGAGGAGACCTGGTGATAAGGACGCAGATACAGAAGTGGGGACATTGCCTCTGTTTTCCTGCAGCGCTGTTCATGTTTTCCCTGCAGTATAATGCCCCACAGAACTGTAAGGCCCAGGTGACCCTCCCAACCGTCTATACAATGGAGGCAGCTTTGGAAATCATTGTCAGTCAGGAATCGGAAAAAAACTCACTGTATATCATGATTATTATTAATATTAATATTATTATTACTACTAATTTATGAATTTCCATTCACAAACTTAGAAATGCAATAAATATTAACTACTTTTACTTCCACTAACATATCTTAACTTCTGTCTCTGAGTCCTATTCTATTTCCCTGGCAGAAAACTGAAGCTCAGGTCTTTGTGGGGTTCTCACCCTCAAGGGTGAGTCACAGCTCCTGGGTCTTCCTGCCAAGAATGGCCTTAGGGCAACCTGGTCCTTGGTCACTGGGCCTACAGACTGACGTGGCCATGAGAAGAAGCCTGTTGTCCCTGAACTCATAGCTCAGTTAGGTCTGGCAGCCCTCTGTTCCTTGCCATGTTTGGGGCCTAGTAATATTAAGTGAGCCTTCCTCTGGTCCTGTCTGCCTAGAAGCCTCAAAATCCATATCCCTTCTGGGACCTTACCATCTTCCTGATGATACTGTTGAGGGACAGTGCCAGGGACCCCTTTGTTCTCAGGAACCTAACCTTTGGGAGGAAGAGATGGGGATGAGGAGAGTTGGTATCTGGGGCTGGACCCTCTCTCCACGTTCCCATTGTCTACTGTCCTAAAAGCTTTCTGTCTTTCCCCATTCCTCCTTTGGGGCAATGAGCTCAGAGCCTACTTCTTACTTCAGTGGGAGATAAGGGAACAGGGAAAAGGCAGGGAGAGAAAAGTGTAGGTTGTTATCTCAAATATCATATAGACAAAACTGGGACAAAAATACCCCTAAGACTGTCATTAAAGAGTGGAAATCTTTTCTAAGATGAAAGAGCGATCCAGATGATTATGTTGAAAAGAAAAAAAAAAGAACAGTTTTCTTGTGGTGCTAGAACCATGCTGGCTTCCTGAAGAAAACATACTCTGATTCAGCCTGAGAAACAATTGTGTCTTAGGCAGAGAGTTAGAGAGCTGTCACTGTGGAGTTGCTTTGGATGAGCCAGTGCAATTATGTCGTAGTTTGAAAATTTCTCTATTTAGTAATAGGATCCACTAAGATGCAGGTGGTACATAAAATAGCATAGCTCTCAGAGGTACCATAGCTCTTTATGTCTTCTCTCCACACTCAAACATCTCTGGCCTTTTCTTTTTATTTTTGCTGTTTTTTGATTCTGCTCTTTTTGGTGTTTCAGGGCTAGAGGAAACTCCTATTAATGTTATCAGACACCTCATGCCTTATTTCAAACATACATTTGGGTTTGGTGCTCAAAGGGTGCTAGTGTAGTTCATTGGGCTAAACATGGACCCTGGACCTAGAAGACATAGATACATATCCTTTGCTATACTTAATTCATTTGGTAGTATTTGCTTATATTAACTAGGCTCAATTTCCCTATTTGTAAAATAGAAATAAAAATATCTACTTCAAAATTTTGTTCAGAGGGCCAAATGAATAACATGATGAAAGAAGGTTAATAAAATACTTTTATACAATTTCCTTCCTTATTTCCAAAAATGTTTGTTACATGTGTGCCATATGCCAAATACTTTGCTTTGGAGATATGTGGATAAATAAAATACAATCAGTTCCCTCCAGCAATATAACCTAGTGAAGGAGATAGATAAAGAGAAAGGTAGTGTGAAGCAGTTTCTGCAGAGATAGAACAGTGTCATACAATGCTTAAGAGAGGTAACTGCATAGTCTGTATATGGGAGGGTAGTGCTAGAACTGGCTTCCTGAATGAGCTGATTTTTAAACTGAGTCTCATAGGGTGAAGAATCATGAGTTTGTTGGTATGAGGAGGATAGATGAGAAAGACATTCCAAAGTATCAATAGCAAAATAATCAAAGGTAACGAAGGAGCGCACTAGTGGTTGGTGCGTGTTGGTGGAAGCAAAGGTTCCAGACATACTAATATTGCTGCAGCACACAGTATGAGGCAACATGCAGCCAGAGATGAGAATGAAAAGGTAATTAAAAGCCAGATTACTCTGACAAGGGATTCGGACTTAATTTTTTGGGTAATGATAAACCATTGAAGGGTCATATGTCATTAGATTTTTTTAACTGTATTATAGTTGATATACAATCTTATTTTGGTTTCAAGTATACAACACAGTATACTATTGAACCACTGCTCAAAAATGTGGTCACAGACCACACGTTATTAGATTCTCACCCCAACTAGTGCAGTTGCTATCTCTCAACACAGAGAGATGTTATAGAACCATTGGATAAATTCTCCATGCTTCATTTCCACCTCTGTGACCAACTTATGTTATGATTGAGATTTTTGTGCCCTTTTATCCCCTTCATGCTTCCCACCCTCACACCCCAACCCTAAAAGTCCATCAATAGATGCATAGATAAAGAAGATGTGGTACATATACAACAATGAAATACTATTCAGTCATATGCCATTAGATTTTAATTTTAAATAGATAATTAACCCCAGTAGAAGATTTCACTGGGTCACTAGCAAATTTGAAATATCAAGACCACAGTCAGAAAGATGTCAGTCCAGTAATCCAAGGGTGAAATGACAAAGACCTGAATTGGCACAGTGTCATTAATAATTCAGTGTAAAGGATAAAGCAATGCACAGAGATTGATTTGGCTGTTGCAGATATTGACTTAACTACAGGAATCAAGGATAGTTGATGCCAATGACTGAGAAAAAATATAGAGGTAGATGTAAGCTTAGGTGAGGATGGGTTTAGTCTGGAACATGTGTAATTTAAGGCATCAGGTGAAGATGCATAGCTGCATGTTATGAATGTGAACATGAAGCTCAGAGAGTCTGGGCCGGTAATATCGATGTGTTCATTATACTTTGCATCTTGAGAAACAGCAATGATAGAGACTTTTTGGTGACTTTTAGTTCCCAAATAGTCTCATTTTAGTAATTAATGTATCTGATCTCATGTAGTAGTCCAAATTTCCAGTTGGCATTTTTAGTTAAAGCTTCTACCCTCCCACACTTCGGGCATGCAACAGATAGAATAATGGAGGAAAGGAAGGGTCAGGAAAGGCCTCTTGACTGGTACCAATGTATCTGGTATTGGGCTGCTCGGACTGTGCTGATGCTTCAAGCTGGTCCCTTCTCTTGTAGGCACTTTCGTGGGCTCACTGAAGAATTATTTATGGAGCTGTGCTGACTACAGCTGCCTCCAGGCCAGCAGTGTATCTCCTTTGGCTGAATACTTCTGAGCCCTCCCCAACCTCACCTGTGCAGTGGTGCTTTGTGAATATATATTAGTACAATTCTAATCTAAGACATGCTTTTCACTTCCATTTCTGCTCAGGTACTGTAATACTTCATTCTGGATCATGATACTAGTTGACATCTGTTGTCTTGAGGCCTC
The DNA here is from genome assembly GCA_032199065.1 of Smutsia gigantea. Classification (NCBI taxonomy): domain Eukaryota; kingdom Metazoa; phylum Chordata; class Mammalia; order Pholidota; family Manidae; genus Smutsia; species Smutsia gigantea. The sequence continues at coordinate 736,422 of JAVSCE010015388.1, forward strand.
AACCAAAACCAAGTTGAATGAACCCCATCTTTACATTCTATTCAGAGATGTGTGAATTTCATTAGAACTTGTAAATGAAATGATGAGACCCCTCCCCACTAGCAAGAATGCTCACAGGGAAGAAGAGAAGTGGAATAGGGACAGATTGCTTGGGGACCCATCATTCACAAAGTAAGCAGAGGTGGAGGAGAGAGATAGAAGCAGTGGTCGTCAAGGTAAAGGATAACCAGAAGAGTAAGCATTCACAGAATTACAGAGTAGGGAGTTACAAGAAGGAAAACACAATCAACATATCAGATATGTGTATTTAGATAAGGTCTAGTATAAGAAAATACTAGACTTAGCAATTAGATCAATCATAATTTCGCAGGCAAATCCAGTTAAATAAGGGGGATGGTGAAGGCTTTTGAGAAGTATGGATGAAAGAGGAGAGATAGTAGATGTTAAACAGAGGGGACTTGGGTCAAGTAGACATTTTGGAATGAGAGAAACTTATGTTCACAGGGTGAAGGAAAGCAGGCACTAGTGAGGGATGACTTGAAGATACAGGAAAGATAGGGAATGTTATGTGAGCATTTTCACAACTTCATGAGGTCATGGGGTGTAAGAAGATCAGGAACATATCTAGGAAGTTGTGGCTGATGAGGGGGAGGACTAATAAGTGTGGACTTTTATTTGAAAATGGAAGGGAGTTACATGAACATCCATTGGGATGTGTTTTTTTCATGATGGCAGAAAGTTGAAGGAGATCACATCTAATGGCTTTAGTTTTCTCACTGAAGTAGAGGTAAAGCTCTTCTGCTAAATGTGATGAATCAGGATCTGAGTCACTTATTCTAATCCACTCATTTAGAAATTAGAAAGACTCAGTTGAGTGGAGTGGTATTATTATACCTAACATAGAAAAGCAGAAACAGTGATTCAGAGCACTTCAGCGACTTGCTGGCAGTCATCCAGGCGGCTGATGTCAGACTCCGGGCTGTGTCAGGGGTCTCCAGATTGTTCGCCTATTGGCACTGGAGAGTCTTAAGAGATTATATGTATTATCTTTACTGGTTAATCGAAGAACAAGGGGTAAAAATAGAAAATGGAGAAACAAATTCTAGGTTTGCCTATGTCTTATAACCTTTTCTCTTTCCTTTGTATAGCTAAACTTTAAAAATTATTTCCTGAGAATCTCCTATCTTCTACTGTATCTTGTGATAGGCACTATGTTGGGAAATCAAATATGTAGCTAATGTTTACTGAGTACTTGCTTGTGCCAGGAACTATTCTAAGTACTTTACGCATATACATGATTATACTCCTCACAACAAAGCAGTGAGAGTGGAGAACTCTTATTATTTCCATATTATGGACAAGGAAAGCAAGCCAGCAAGCTTAAGTAGCTTACATTGGGTCAACAGCTATTAAGTGACAAAGCCAGGCTAGTCTAGCTCTAGCACCCAGTTTTTTTCTTTTCTCTTTTGCTATTATTAATATACAATTACATGAGCAACATTATGGTTACTAGATTCCCCCTATTATTAAGTCCCTACCACATACCCCATTGCAGTCACTGTCCATCAGTGTGGTAGGATGTTATAGAATCACTACTTGTCTTCTCCGTATTATACTGCCTTCCCCATATCTCCCCACCACTGCTTCATTATGTGTGCTAACTGTAATAGCCCTTTTTCCCCCTTATCCCTCCCTTCCCACCCATCTTCCCCAGTCCCTTTCCCTTTGGTGACTGTTAGTCCATTCTTGGGTTTTGTGAGTCTGCTGCGGTTTTGTTCCTTCAGTTTTTGCTTTGTTCTTATACTCCACAGATGAGTGAAATCATTTGATACTTGTCTTTCTCTGCCTAGCTTATTTCACTGAGCATAATACCCTCTAGCTCCATCCATGTTGTTGAAAATGGTAGGATTTATTTTCTTCTTATGGCTGAATAATATTCCATTGTGTATATATACCACATCTTCTTTATCCATTCATCTACTGGTGGGACACTTAGGTTGCTTCCATTTCTTGGCTATTGTAAATAGTGCTGCAATAAACATAGGCGTGCATATGTCTTTTTCGAACTGGGCTGCTGCATTGAAAGGGTAAATTCCTAGGAGTGGAATTCCTGGGTCAAATGGTATTTCTATTTTGAGTTTTTTGAGGAACCTCCATACTGCTTTCCACAAAAGTTGAACTAATTTACATTCCCACCAGCAGTATAGAGGGTTCCCCTTTCTCCACATCCTCGCCAACATTTGTTGTTGTTTGTGTTTTGGATGTTGGCCATCCTAACTGGTGTGAGGTGTTATCTCATTGTGTTTCAATTTGCATTTCTCTGATGACTAGTGATGTGGAGCATCTTTTCATGTGCCTGTTGGCCATCTGAATTTCTTCTTTGGAGAAGTGTCTGTTCAGATCCTCTGCCCATTTTTTAATTGGATTATTTGCTTTTTGTTTGTTGAGGTGCATGAGTTCTTTATATAATTTGGATGTCAACCCTTTATCAGTATGTCATTAATGATATATTCTCCTATACTGTAGGATGTCTTTTTGCTCTGCTGATGATATTCTTTGCTGTACAGAAGCCTTTTAGTTTGATATAGTCCCATTTGTTCTTTTTTGCTTTTGTTTCCCTTGCCCAGGGAGATTGTTCATGAAGAAGTTGCTCATGTTTATGTCCAAGAGATTTTTACCTATGTTTTTTTCTAAGAATTTTATGGTTTCATGACTTACATTCAGGTCTTTGTTCCATTTTGAGTTGACTTTTGTGTATGGGGTTAGACAGTAGTCCAGTTTCATTCTCCTACATGTAGCTTTCCAGTTTTGCCAACACCAGCTGTTGAAGAGGCTGTCATTTCCCCATTGTATATTCATGGCTCCTTTATCGTATATTAATTGACCATATATGCTTGGGTTTATATCTGGACTCTCTATTCTGTTCCACTGGTCTATGGGTCTGTTCTTGTGCCAGTACCAAATTGTCTTGATTACTGTAGCTTTGTAGTAAAGCTTGAAGTCAGGGAGCATAATTCCCCCCTGCTTTATTCTTCTTTTTCAGGATTGCTTTGGCTATTCGGGGTCTTTTTTTGTTCCATATGAATTTTAGAACTATTTGCTCTAGTTCATTGAAGATGCTGAAGGTATTTTGATAGGGATTGCATTGAATCTGAAGATTGCTTTAGGCAGGATGGCCATTTTGACAATATTAATTCTTCTTAGCCAAGAGCATGGGATGAATTTCCATTTATTAGTGTCCTCTTTAATTTCTCTTAAGAGTGTCTTGTAGTTTTCAGGGTATAGGTCTTTCACATCCTTGGTTAGGTTTATCCCTAGGTATTTTATTATTTTTGATGCAATTATGAATGGAATTGTTTTCCTGATTTCTCGTTCTGCTAGTTCATTGTTAGTGTAAAGGAATGCAACAGATTTCTGTGTATTAATTTTGTATCCCGCAACTTTGCTGAATTCAGATATTAGATCTAAAAGTTTTGGAGTGGATTCTTTAGGGTTTTTTGTGTACAATATCATGTCATCTGCAAACAGGGACAATTTGAGTTCTTCCTTGCCAATTTGGATGCCTTTTATTTCTTTGTGTTGTCTGATTGCCGTGGCTAGGACCTCCAGAACTATGTTGAATAGAAGTGGGGAAAGTGGGCATCCTTGTCTTGTTCCCGATCTTAAAGGAAAAGCCCTCAGCTTCTTGTTGTTAAGTATAATGTTGGCTGTGGATTTGTCATATATAGCCTTTATTGTGTTGAGGTACTTGCCCTCTATACCCATTTTGTTGAGAGTTTTTATCCTGAATGAATGTTGAATTTTGTCTAATGCTTTTTCAGCATCTATGGAGATGATCATGTGGTTTTTTTCATTCTTTTTGTTGATGTGGTGGATGATGCTGATGGATTTTCAAATATTGTACCATTCTTGCATCCCTGGGATGAATCCCACTTGATCATGATGGATGATCTTTTCGATGTATTTTTGAATTTGGTTTACTAATATTTTGTCGAGTATTTTTGCATCTATGTTCATCAGGGATATTGGTCTATAATTTTCTTTTTTTGTGGTGTCTTTCCCTGCTTTTGGTATTACAGTGATGTTGGCCTCGTAGAATGAGTTTGGGAGTCTTCTCTCCTCTTCTACTTTTTGGAAAACTTTAAGGAGGATGGGTATTAGGTCTTCACTAAATGTTTGATAAAATTCGGCAGTGAAACCATATGGTCCAGCTGTTTTGTTCTTAGTTTTTCATTACCAATTCAATTTCTCTGCTGGTAATTGGTCTATTCACATTTTCTGCTTCTTCCTGTGTGAGCGTTGGAAGGTTGTATTTTTCTAGAAAGGTGTCCATTTCTTCTAGGTTATCCAGTTTGTTACCATATAATTTTTCATAGTATTCTCTCATAAATCTTTGTATTTCTGTGGTGTCTGTAGTGATTTTTCCTTTCTCATTTCTGATTCTGTTTATGTGTGTAGACTCCCATTTTTTCTTGATAAGTCTGGCTAGGGGTTTATGTATTTTGTTTATTTTCTCAAGGAACCAGCTCCTGCTTTCATTGATTCTTTCTATTGTTTTATTCTTCTCAATTTTGTTTATTTCTTCTCTGATCTTTATTATGTCCCTCCTTCTGGTGACTTTGGGCCTCATTTGTTCTTCCTTTTCTAGTTTCATTAAATGTGAGTTTAGACTGTTCATTGGGATTGTTCTTCTTTACTGAGGTAAGCCTGTATTGCAATATATTTCCTCTTAGCACAGCCTTCACTGCATCCCACAGATTTTGTGGTGTTGAATTATTGTTGTCATTTGTCTCCATATATTGCTTGATCTCTGTTTTTATTTGGTCATTGATCCATTGATTATTTAGGAGCATGTTATTAAGCCTCCATGTGTTTGTGGGCTTTTTTGTTTTCTTTGTGTAATTTATTTCTAGCTTCATAACTTTGTGATCTGAGAGGCTGGTCCTCACAATTTCAATCTTTTTTAATTTACTGGGGTTCTTTTGGTGGCCTAATATATGATGTATTCTTGAAAATGTTCCATATGCACTTGAGAAGAATGTGTATCCTGTTGCTTTTGGATGGAGTGTTCTGTAGATGTCTGTTAGGTCCATCTGTTCTAATACGTTGTTCAGTGCCGCTGTCTCTTTATTTATTTTCTGTCTGGTTGATCTGTCCTTTGGAGTGAATGGTGTGTTGAAGTCTCCTAAAATGAATGCATTGCATTCTATTTCCCCCTTTAATTCTGTTAGTATTTGTTTCACATATGTAGGTGATCCTGTGTTGGGTGCATATATATTTATAACAGTTATATCCTCTTTTTGGACTGATCCTTTTATCATTATGTAATGTCCTTCTTTGTCTCTTGTGACTTTCTTTGTTTTGAAGTCTATTTTGTCTGATACAAGTACTGCAACCCCTGCTTTTTTCTCCCTATTAGTTGCATGAAATATCTTTTTCCATCCCTTTACTTTCAGTCTGTGAATGTCTTTGGGTTTGAAGTGAGTCTCTTGTAGGCTGCATATAGATGGGTCTTTTTTTTTTATTCCATTCAGTAACTCTGTGTCTTTTGATTGGTGCATTCAGACTATATACATTTAGGGTGATTATCGATAGGTATATACTTATTACCATTGCAGGCTTTAGATTCATGGTTACCAAATGTTCAAGGGCAATTCCCTTGCTATCTTACAGTCTAATTTAACTTACTTCATATACTATTACAAACACAACCTAAAGGTTCTTTTTTTTTCCTCCTTTTTCTTCCTCCTCCATTCTTTGTATGTTATGAATCATATTCTGTACTCTTTGTCTTCCCTTGGGTGACATCTATTTAGCTTTAGGAATACTTCCATCTATAGGAGTCCCTCCAAATGCACTGTAGAGGTGGTTTGTGGGAGGTAGGTGGTTTGTGGGAGGTAAATTCTCTCAGCTTTTGCTTATCTGAAAATTGTTTAATCCCTCCTGCAAATTTAAATGATAACCTTGCCAGGTAAAGTATTCTTATTTCAAGGCCCTTCTGCTTCATTGCATTAAATATAGGGTGCCACTGCCTTCTGGCCTGTAAGGTTTCTATTGAGAAGTCTGATGATAGCCTGATGGGTTTTCCTTTGTATGTGATCTATTTTCTCTCTCTAGCTGCTTTTAAAAGTCTGTCTTAATCTTTGATCTTTGCCATTTTAATTATTATATGTCTTGATGTTGTCTTCCTTGAGTCCCTTGTGTTGGGAGATCTGTGCACTTCCATGGCTTGAGAGACTATCTCCTTACCCAGACTGGGGAAGTTTTCAGCAATTACCTCCTCAATGACACTTTCTATCCCTTTTCTCTCTCTTCTTCTGGTACCCCTATAATGCAAACATTGTTGCATTTGGATTGGTCACACAGTTCTCTCAATATTCTTTCATTCCTGGAGATCTTTCCTTTCTGTGCCTCAGCTTCTTTGTATTCCTCTTCTCTAATTTCTATTCCATTAACCATCTCTTCTACTACATTTAATCTGCTTTTAAATCCCTCCATTCTATGTCTCATTTCAGATATGGAATTTCTCAATGATTGAATCTACAACTTAAATTCATTCCTGAGTTCTTGAATATTTTTCTGTACCTCCATAAGCATGTTTATAATTTTTATTTTGAACTCTCTTTCAGGAAGATTGGTGAGTTCGATTTCATTTGGCCCTTTCTGGGGTTTGTGAGATATTGGTCTGAACCATGTTCTTTTGTCATTTCATATTTCTGTGTGGTGCCCACTAGTGTGCAGAAACTCCAGTCTCTGGAGCTGCTCAGTCCCTAGAATGAGGTTGGGGGTCATAGGGGAGTGGAGCTGGTGCCTGGGGGGAGGAGAGATCTGTTTCCTGATTCCTGTCTGTGGTGCCTGTCTCCAGTCTCAGAGCCAGTGGGCCAAGCACACACGTGTAAAACTCTGTGCTTGGTGTCTCTAGCTGTTGTAGGTGGGGCCTCCCTCTGGCTGGCCTGATACCTGCGCAGTGACTGCCGGTTTGCAAGCAGGTGCCTGCTGGCCTGTAGGAAGGCTCAGCAGGCTGTGTGTCACAGTGGGGGGCCTCAGAGCTGAGTAGGCAGCCAGGGGGATGGAGCACCTGAAGCTCCCCAAAGTTCCCAACCAGCTGGGCAGAGCACGCCCAGACAACCTTGTCCATCTCTCCCTTCTCCTGCACAGCAAGCTCCGTGCAAACCCTGCCCCTTCAGCAGCCCTCTCACTGCTAGGAAGCCTCTCAGACCGTCTGCCTTTCCTCTGACACAGAGCGGCCAGGTGTGGATCCCCTCCTCCACAAATGGCCGGAATGTCAATTTCTCAAGCACTCCACCTGTCTGAGCTCCCCAACGTCCAGAGCACCACACACTATAGGATTCTGCTCACAAAGCAGATGTCCAGGGCTAGGTGTGCAGCAGTCCTGGTCTTCCACACCGTCACCGTCCCACACTCCATTTCTCTTCCTCTCACTGGTGAGCTGGGGTGGGGGAAGGGCTTGTGTCCCGCCAGATTAAGGCTTTCCTACGTTACCGTGTTTCGTGAGGTCTGCTCTGTTCATGAGGTCTGTTTGCAATCTGGTTCAGCCTTCTTTCTTGTTGCTGTATTAAGGTTAGTTGTATTAATTAACTATATTTTTGTACTGTTTGTGATTTGGGGAGGAGCTCTCCATCTCACCTCTCACACTGCCATCCTGAAAAAAACCCCGCACCCACAATTTTTTGTCCATTACATTATATATAGTTCCTGCTCTTAAGGGCCTTATCTTCTTTTGGGAAAGCAAAAGGAAAATGGTGTTGGCTTTCACAAATAAAGCAATCAAAAGCAGGATGATGTAACAATACAAGAAAAGCAATAATACAGGACGTGATGAAAGATGAAATATGACTAGTCCAGGCAACTGGAAACCTAAGGAAGGAGAACTCAGTGTGGACTCGATTGCCTGGCAGGTAGGATTGGAATGGTTTGACTCACAACTCTGAGAGAGGTAAGAATAAACTGAGCTTGAAAATTGGTAGCAATTTTCTGAGATTTCATCAAAATTATATCCATACTACATTTTCATGAAGAATTGAACAAAGGAAGAGCTGGGTTTCAGACAAAGCAGAGGATTCACATTCGACTCACTCATGCTTCCATCTATCCAGCAAATATGTATTGCACATTTGTTCAATGCTGAAATTGTCAGGATTCTTGGGTCAGAGACCACACCTTATTCCAACTGTATTAGCACACATCTTACTAATACTCAAGGCTAACAAGTGTTTGTTGAATTAAATTGATCAAAGAGGAATAGTCATCCAAGTAGACTTGTCATTTATGTGCCTTTATATAAACCCATAGACTCTGATATTAAACCCAGATCATCCGGCCAGATTCCCTTCTCGCAGGTGAATTTCATCTTGGAAACTTTACTGCCAAGAAGCCTAAGTTAGAATTTTCCCAGCCCACTGTGAGAGGTTATAATAACATAGAACTGCAAAAAAAGTAAGTGGGTAAAGGCCTTGATCCTTTTTACTTCTAAGGAAGCTCCTTGGCCTCATTAAAAATGTCCTGGCTTCTCCCTAATTTACCCACTTATCAAAGGTGTATTGGGAGGGTCAGCTTGTACTGGGACTCAAAGGGTCTGGCTACAACCTCTGTGTTTGCTTTTTGTTGCTGATGTAACAAATCACGACAAATCAGGTGGCTTAGAACAGCACATTATCGTATCAGTGTTCTGTAACTCACAAGCCTTAGTATAGCATGGTCACCTAGGTCTGCTGCTTAGAGTCTCACAAGTTAAAATCAATGTGTCAGCATGGCCCTCTTGCTTTCTGGAGATAAAACTGCTTCCAAATTCATGCAGATTCTTGGAAGATTTCAGTTCCTTTTGGCTGTGGGACTGTGGCCCTTGTTTTTTTTTTTTTTTTTTTTTCGCTGAAAGCAAGCCAGGAGCCCCCTTAGTGCCTTAAGGCTGCCTGAATTCCTGTTACATTGTCCTCTCCATCCTCAAACCAGCAAAGACTCATCCTTTGCACATCTCACATCTCCTTGGCTCCCTTTCTGCTTCATCTCTCTTCTGTCTCCAGTAGAAGCACTCATGGTTAGATTTGGCTCAACAGGATATTCCAAGATCATCTCCCATCTTAAGGTCTGTTACCTTAATTATGGCTACGAAGTCCCTTTTACCATGTGATGTAACATATTTACAGATTCTGGAGGACTAGGATGTGAACATCTTTGCAGGCAGTTTGCCTACTATACCCTCCTTCTTGAGACAATGGGGCCTTCCTCAGAACAGTCACTGAAGTGAGTCTTTCTATAGGAAAATACATCTGCTCCAGGGCCAGATACCTGCTGTCTCTCCAACTCTAGTTAGAGGAGACAGGACACTATTTGGGGAAAAAAAGACCATTTTCATCAAATAGAAATTGACTTCAGAAATACAGAGAACAAACTGGTGGTTACCAGAGGGGAGAGGAGTGGAGCAGTGGGGGAAATAGATGAAGGGGATAAATAGGTAAAAACTTCCACTTATAAAATAGATAAGTTATGGGGATGAGAAGTACAGCATAGGGAATATAATCAATACTATTGTAATAATTTTCTTTGATGACAGATGGTAACTCACCATCATGAGCATTTCATAATATATGTAATTTTTGTCAAATCACTCTTCTGTACACCTGAAACAAATAAAATATTATATATCAACTGTAATTCAATTTAAAAATTTTCATCAGGCATCCCATTGTGTATATACTGGGCTTAGGAACATGCCCAACCTTTATGAGGTACTTTGTAGATGGTAGTGGTAGTGATAGTGATCTTAGTAAATTTGACATAAGACACTATGCTAGTGACTGAAGCTGACTTAAAGCAAATAAGACATACCTAGGAAAAATGACAGGTATACAAATACATATATGCAACAGATGGAGTGGTAAATGCCTTGAAAAGAGGTATTTCTTTTTCCTCTTGATGACTGTTCTTGATTTTAAACTGTCCCCACTCAGATAAAATTATTTGAAAGGTGGAGAGCAGATCATTAACATGCAGTTTGCCCCAACTGGTGCTCTCCCTCTATGCGATCTTACAAACCCAGAAACGCCAGACCCTTGAGAGAAACTGCCTCAGAGAGGACCAAGAACTGGGAAAAGGTCAGCAAAGCTCCTCAGATTTAAAAATGGAGAACCATGGAAACAAAGGACTTGATGCAACTTTTACAACTACAAATTAAAGGCAAAGAATGACACATCATTACATAAGCAGCATAAAATATAATTTAAATGTCAAGAGAGTTGAAGATTTTTTAATCATGTAAGGAAAAATTGCAAACTGTGTTAAATGTCTCTATTTATACTATACAAAAAAAGTGAAAAGTTAAAATGGCATTGTTTTATAATACAAAAATATACCAGTCGTGTTTTTGTAATGTTATAGGAATCTTTGTTTATTTTGCCCAGTTTTTAAAAATATCCATCCTTAAAAACTCTCATGACTTTCAGAGACTATGATGTGTTTGAGTACAAGAGGGTATTATTTAACTTATGATATTGCTTAAATGTGATACATGTGCCTATTAAAGTCATAGTTAAGTCTTATTTATATATGTGAGGAAGACATTTTCACTGGGAAGAGTAGGCATATTTCAGATTGTTCTTGCTCTATGATTTAGAATATGATTTCACATATATTTTTCTCTCTTGAAAATTAGCTTTGTGGCAGTTGGTTTCCCTACTTCTGCCACCCACTTACATCTTAGATCTCTGTTTTGAAGTGTGTGAGATATATTTAAAAACATCATATTAACATTTTAGGTCTCTGTCTGGGTACAGTGGTTTCCACATATGCTGTTCTTTGGCAGATGCAGAATTTTTCTAGTTTCTGATTGTCAAAGATACCAATATAACCAAAGCTAAATATATTCATACATATGGATGTATGTACATATGCACTTACATGTGTATATATGTATATAAAGCTATAGCCTAGGGGTTTAATCTTCATTCACTTATTAATGTTTTGAGCTCCTAATGTCCCTGCAGTGACCTGAGCACTAAGAATACTAAGGTCATTAAGTCTCAGGAGCCTGGTGTCAAGACTCTCAGAATTCTGGTCGAGAGAAACTTGGCACAGTGCATTGTGGTAAATGCTGTGCTAGCAGCTGGCAGTGCAAGTTAAGAGCTTTGAGAATACAAAGGAGAGAAACTGACTCTAAACCATGGCAGAAGGAATTGAGCAAGGATTCCCGGGGATGACTATATGTTACTGAACAAGTCTTTGGAAGTAATGTGTGAATTCAGGTTTCTGGAACTTTTGGTATCTTTTCAGATTGGATGAATTTGCCAGCTTAGTGGGAGATGGGAAAGGAGAAGGAGAAAGGAAAGGATAGTGAATTCGAAAAAAAAAGGCATTAGATTTAGTGAGGAGCAACCTCAGAATGCCTCTGCGGTTTGCCCTGGGATGGAACGTCTGGCACAGCTGACTGCTTTCTGGCTTTGGGTCTCTTAGAAGCAAGGAGTTGGGATCATCTCCCTGCATCAAGAAGAAGTCACAACAGAATATATAATCCTCTCTGGGCCTATGAGAGGCAGGGCTTGAAGGACATCTTAGAAGAGCTGCCTTTAGGGCAATGTTACCCCAGCCAATCTTGGGTGGTGTGACCTGGGGCCACGTGGACTTCCCCTCCAGGTCAGTTGTTGCTCAAACTAGGAAAGCAAAACAATGTATTATACCCCTGAGGTCTCATGAAAAGGAAGAGTCGAAATAATTCTGTGAAACCTCTAAGGAAGTCAGTAAGTAAATGGTAAAAGATTTAAAGTTGCATCTGCCAGTTTACATGTTGCTTCACTTGGCTCTCTCCAAAATTAGAGAAACTACAATCCTTTGCCAAGAATTCAGTGCAGAAATATTGTCTAATAACGAAAACCATAGGAGGAACTTGAGTTTTGTTGCAGCATGCCAACACATTTGACAGTGTTTTGTTTTTGTTTTTGTTTTTAAAGCAGGAAAAACATCAGAAATCAAGCACAAAAGAATTCTTTACAACACCTGCTTTAAAAATAACGCTACTGTTAGGAGGAAACAATTTCTGGACTAGTTTTCTTGTGTGAGTGGAAAAATCCACAAATGAATAGGAAAAACAGTTAAACTGCTCTTAGTTATACACATAGTATTCATGTTGTGGGCCAAGCTTTATACTCCATTTGCAGTTCCAGGGTCATATTCTGATTTAATGATATCATAATGTATGTGTTTCGCTCTTTTGTTGGCATCTGTCCGCATGTGGTAATTTTTGTGTATAAATAGGCTTCAGTCCAGAGAGGGGATAGAAGCAAAGACCATTCAAGGATTGCCTTCAAAACTCACATCAGCCCCCGGGAAAGATCTCTGAAGAGACTCCCCCGGCATCAGGGAATAGGTGGGTAAAATGGAGAACAAGCTGACGCAGAAAAAAAGACTGTTGCTTTTTTTCCTCACATCTGTGCTTTGCATCTGTGTTACAATAAGCATTTATAAAAAGCAATACATGCAGTGTGAGAACCTCAACACAGGAGCCAGACAGTGGATTAGAATAAGAAGTACAGAGAATGCTTGAAGAATCAAGAGCATCACATTAGTACAAAAGATACTTATTGAGAGCCTACCTTTTTTTACCAGATACTGAGCTACAATAAAAGATAAGACATACCCCTTACCCTCAAGAGTTTGCCTTCTAATGAGGAAAACAGGTCCATTCACAATTAAATATATACAAATATATCTTAAGCCATTAGCATACCAAAATGCTAATTAATTTTGTCAGCTATTAGTTTGGGTTCCAGTGACACAAAAAAAGCATATTGATGTGGTCCCTCAGGAAGCACATGATCCAATGAAAACAAGGGTGTCAAAGCTAATCATAAATAGTCTGGATTTGAGAACTGTGATTTTTTTTTTAATTCTGAAATTCGAACATAGAAAAATTATTCTCTTTCAGCTTCACCAGCAATTTGGAGTTTAAATTGGTTGCTGATACATTAGTGCCACAGAAGAAAAGGGGCCATGGGGCTTTATCACCAGTGATCTTGAGTTAAGAGAACATACAATTAGCATCTTTCTAAAGGAAAATGAATTAAGTAGCTGAAGACAGAACATTTTGTCAGATGTATAAATGCCACCCGTGGACAGTTACAGATGAATACTCTGCTTTGATAGACTTTCAGAGGCTCCCATCACCACTTTTCAAAACCACTGTACTGCATCAAATATCTAACTTCTTAAGGTAGTAGAATGAACTGGTGTGTGAGATGTAACCTCTCTATGTTCTGGTAATGCTCTGGTGGCCACAAAAGGCAATTCACAAACTTGACTATTAGCTCCTAAAATTGACATTTATTTTGAGCATTAATGCATTCCTTTCCAGAAATTCAGCAGACATAATTGATGACTTACTATGCACCAGACCCCATGGCTGGTGATAAGAAAACAAAGTAGAATGGCATGTTGCTTCCCTCAGGTGCATGGGAGCCTGAGCAAGCAGAAGGAAACAGACAGCAGTTTCTAGAATAAGCACCTGAGAGTTGCAGAAGGTTCATGGATGGTTAATTAGTAGGAGGCCAAGCAGCTCTGATGGTATCGGAGTCCAAGAAAATCTTGTAGACAGCTTAACTGAAGCAGCGCTAGTGGGCCTGTTGCTGCAATGGGCCGACGCTATCATTATTTCTCTGGTATTTGGGCCTTACTACAAGTAGATGGATAAGAGCATGCAGGTGCATAAACTGCACCCTGAGGTGCTGTTAGCTCTCAGATATTGCAGAAGTCAAAACTTGAGACTTTGACAGGAAGAAGGGTGCCTCATCATCCATCTTTGTATGATGCATGCGCTGTGTTTGGAGGTCTTAAGGCTTGGGAACCTTTCAAGCTTTTTACTTAAGTGACAATCCTGTGGTCTTCAGATGATGGGAAGTGATTCCACAAAAGCTTTCATGGCTTATTTTTTCTTTCCCTTTAAGAAATGTGGGATGAAATAAGATGAAGAAGGTGTCTTTCCAGCTGTTTTATTGCTATTTTGCTTCCCCCTGTGGATTGTTGTTCTTTTCTGGACAGATACTAAATATTGTTTTTCCTAATTATTTCCGCAGTGATAGTATCAGTTCTCTGATGTTGAGTAATGATCCCTGCTATTACTGAGATTGTGTGTGTGTGTGTTCTGAAAATTGTATGACTGCTGTCTGACTGCATTTGAACTTCACAAAATATAGAAAAGTAATTGACGGATCAACCAGCCCACCCCCCATTTCTGGAAATAGCATCTAACACCTGCCGTTAGATACTCTTATCCTTCTTTTTCGCTCACAGCAAAATAACAATATATTAAAACCACTCATTCTAAACAAGACTTAAGAAAAGGCCATATCCTAGGCAGAATGATTTTTATGGACTTTGTTTAACATGACTCTTTCTCTAGATGAACAGCTAAACAGAATTACCACTATACACAACTCCCCAGGGCACTGTTCAAATCAGAGTCTATGTGAGTGGTGGCCCTGACATTCTGTGATAAGCAGTTGGTACAGTCAAACCTCATAGCTCTGAGCTAACATACTTGAAATGTGCCCACCTTAGCATCATACACTTGGGGAATATGCTTGCTCTCCCCAGAGACTCAAGGTCATATATTAAAATTTCATGGAAATTTTGCCTCTATTCTAAAATTTGTCTGTTCCAATGGAAATTGTTTAGTAGAAATCAAGTTTAAAATTGCTTACTTTAGAGGAAAATCAGTGCTCCATGTTTAAAATCCTGTAGTTTCTTATACCTGTTGAGCACTAAAAATGGTGCATAAACACACAGAATGTGTGAGGAGTCGTGTGCAACTGCAGGACCTTGGAATTCATCTTTTTTGATTTGTGAATCCATGCTCTCTAGAGTTTGTGTGTGGCTACGTTGGTGAGCTAGCCAACAGCTTTGAAATAGTTGGACAGCCTGTGAAGCCCAAATGAGCTGGTTTGTATGGGAAGGAACAATTCATGTGGAAAGGAAACAAAAATAACATCTATAGCTGATCAGTATATTATACTTTAGAAAGTGCTCTCACAAAGACTGTGAGCCTCTTCAAGTTAAAGACCATCTTTAAATTCTTCATGTTTCTGTTATCATCCTCAAAAAATATTTGTCGTTAATTAACATTTATCATGTTTGGCCCTCCCAGCAGCCCCGTAATTTGGGAAATACTGCTATTATGCAAAGGCGATGACTTGCCCAAGATAGCATTGTTAGCTCATGGCAGAACGGGGAGCGGGGACGTGAACCCGTGCCGGCTGCTGCATCAACAGCACACTGTGTGTGGCCCCGACACCTTCCCCGTGCCCACATCCACTCCTTCCTTTCCATGACCACACAATTTCAAGGACAGGAAAAACTGCCCACACATACAGCATTGCCTTCTCTGGTTCTAATGCCTGGTTCATAGTAAGAGCTATTTTCTAAATCCAGTAAGTCTTGTCAGCTTGGAATCAGTCAGACTTCAGAATGAATGAGCAATTATAGATGGCCGTAATACAGTGCTTCCAGGGGGGCATTTCTTACCTACTTTATTCTGCTTCTTGGAAATGTCTGCTTCCATGTGGAAATGTCTTAAATCACTCTAGAACTATAACAAGAAAGACTGACATGTAGTAGGAGTTCTGTCCTGGCAGGTGTCTGACGATTTGGTATTACTCTATCATTCAAGGTTATAATCATTTGAATTGTATCAACATAACCCTACCAAGTCTTTTAGGAAGACAATAGAAATGATGATAAACATGTTTTCTCATTTTTCTGGGGTGACTGTCTTATCTGTATCATTAAAATAATACATTCACACAAATGTAAGAATTTGCACCAGCTTCCTCATGGAATTTTCTATGATGTGACCCTTGTGTTCAAATGCTCTCTATTCTTTAGATATGCTGAAATGCCCTTCTTTCCTAAAGCTTTCTATAACAATTTCTGTCTCTCATAAAAGCTTCCATATCTGACTTCCTATAGGTCAGCATGTTTGTTTTTAACATCTTTATTGATAATTCACAAACAATAAATATACCCTTGTAAAGCATACAATTCAGTGTTTAGTATATTCACAGATTTATGCAATCACAAAAATCTAAGTTCAAAATACTTCCATCCCCTCAAAAAGAAACCTTGTAATACCATTTACTCCCAAATGGCATTCCCTCTCCAATCCCACCCTTCTCAATCATAGGCAACCACTAATTTACTTCTGCCTCTATGGACTTGCCTATTCTGGACATTTCACATAAACAGAATTACACAATATTTGGTCATTTGTGACTGGCATCTTTCACGTAACAGTATTTTCAGCATCATTCATTTTGTAGCACGTATCTGCACTTCATTCCTTTCTATTGTTAAATAATATTCCATTGCATGGATATACCACATTTTGTTTATTCATCTGTTGATGGACATTTAGATTGTTTATACTTTTGGCTATCATGAATAATACTGTTATGAATATTCATATACAAGTTTTGGTATATAACTAGGAGGGAAAACCCTAGATTATAATACATTATGTTTACACTTTTGAGGAATTGCCAAACTTTTCCAAAGTGGCTGAACCATTTTATTATCAGACCAAAAATGAATGAGGGTTCAAATATTTTCACATCCTCACTAACACTTATTATTGTCTGTCTTTATAATTGTAACCATCCTAGTAGGTATAGAATAGAATCTAATTGTGGTTTATATGCTTCTCTCTTTAATAATATCATGGAATTCTTTTCACGTACTTAATGGCCATTTGCATATATTTGCAAAACATCTCTTTAAGTGGGTTGTTCTTTAGTTACTTGAGTTCTTTATACATTTTGGACACAGGTATATCCAGTTATCAGTTTTATGATTTGCAAATATCTTCTTCCACACATTGGTTTGTCTATTTACTTCTTAATGGTATCATTTGATGTAGTCAAATTTCTACTTTTTTTCTTTTATCCCTTGTGCTTTTGGTGTCATATCTAAGAAACCTTGCCTAAACCAAGATTCTGAAAAATTTCCCTATATTTTCTTCTTCCCCTCATTGAATTGTCTTGGTGTCCTTGTAGAAAATCAGTTGAAAACAGATGCATTAGTTTATTTCTAGACTTTCAGTTTTATTCCATTAATCTATATATCTGTTTTTATGTTACTATCCGTGTCTTGACTACAAGTTAAGTTTTGAAATCAGGAAGTGTGAGTCCTCCAACTTTGTTCTTTATTTCCAAGTTTGTTATTGCTATTCAGAATCCCTTTAAACCTATATGATTTTAAGACCAACTTTTCTATTTCATTAAAAAAAAAAGGCCATTAGGATTTTGAAAGGGATTGCACAGAATCTCTAGATCACTTTAGGAAGTACTGTCATCTTATCAATATTAAGTCTTCCAATCAATAAACATGGCAAGTCTCCCCATTTAATTTTTTTCCTCAACATTTTATAGTTTTTGGTGTACAAGTCCTATGCCTCACTGGTATCTTAGTCTGTTTAGACTGCTATAAAAATATACCACCAACTGGGTAGCTTTTAAACAACAGAAATGTATTGCTCACAGTTCTGGATGCTGGGAAGTTTAAGTTCAAGTGCCAACATGGTCATCTTCTAGTGAAAGCCCACTTCCTGGTTTATAGCATACACCTTCTCACTGTGTCCTCACATGGTAGAATATACTAGAGGTCTCTATGGAGCCTCTTTAATAAGGCACTAATCTCCACCCTCATAACCTAAGAACCTCCCAAAAGGCAACCTGCTAGTAAAATCACCTGGGAGGTTAGGATTTCAACATAAGAATTTTGCAAGGACCCCAACATTCAGACCATAGCATTTGGTCAAATTTATTCCTAAATGTTTTATTCATTTTGACACTATTGTAAAGGAAATTGTTTTCTTAATTTCACTTTCAGATTGTTGATTGCTAGTGTATAGTATACAAATGATCTTTGGATATTGATCTTATATTCTGCAACCTTGCTGAGCTCATTTATTAGTTCTGATAGGTTTCTAGTGGTGTCTTTAAGACTTTCTATTTACAAGATCATGTCATCAATAAATGGAAATAGTTCTACTTTCTCTTTTACAATCATGGTGCACTTCATTTATTTTTCTTGCCTAATTGTACAGGCTAGAACCTCAAGTATAATGTTGAACAGAATTGGTAAGAGCAGATATTCTTGTCTTTTTCCTGATTGTAAGGGAAAGCATTCAGTCTTTTACTGTTAAATATGATGGTAGTTTTGAATTTTTCAAAGATTGAGGGTGTTTCTTTTTATTCCTAGTTTGTTGAGTGTTTTTATCATGATAGAGTGTTGGAATTTGTCATATGCCTTTTCTCTCTCAATTGAGATGATCATGTGGGTTTTAGCCTTCATTTTATGAATATTGTATATTAATTTAACTGATTTTTGTATGTTAAACCAACCTTGGATTCCTGGTTTAAATTTTACTTGGTCATGATGTCTAATGCTTTTTTATGTTGCTATTTTCAGTTTTCTAGTATTTTGTTGAGGATTTTTATATCTGTATTCCTAAAGGAGAGCAGCCTATATTTTTCTTTTATTGTGATGTCTTTGTGTGGTTTTTGAATAGAATGAGTTGGTAAGTGTTTCCTCTAAATTATTTATCTTTATTTTTTGGAAGAGTTTGATAAAGATTTGTTTCAATTCTTTAGTGTTTGTTATAATTTACCAGCGAAGCCATCTGGTCCTAAACGTTTTCTTTGTTAGATATTTTCTAGGTCATGGAATGTATAGTCAGATAGAACAAAAAGATGTAATGCAATTTATTTATTTTTTAAGGTTATTTTGATATCATTAATCTACAATTAAATGAGTAATATTATGGTGATTACACAACCCCCTTCATCAGGTCCCCCCCTCCAACCCCATTACAGTCACTGTCCATCAGCGTAGTGAGATGCCATAGAGTCACTACTTGTCTTCTCTGGGTTGTACAGACCTCCCCCGTGCCCCCCCAACATTACATCTGCTAATCATAATGTCCCTTCTTCCCCCTTGCCCCTCCCTTCCCACCCATCCTCCCCAGTCCCTTTCCCTTTGGTAACTATTAGTCTGTTCTTGGGTTCTGTGAGTCTCCTGCTGTTTTGTTCCTTCAGTTTTTTGTTTTTGTTTTTCTTAGTTCTTATACTCCACATATGAGTGAAATCATTTGGTACTTTTCTTTTTCGGCTTGGCTTATTTCACTGAGCATAATACCCTCTAGCTCCATCCATGTTGTTGCAAATGGTAGGATTTGTTTTCTTCTTATGGCTGAATAATATTCCATTGTGTATATGTACCACCTCTTCTTTATCCATTCATCTACTGATGGACACTTAGGTTGCTTCCATTTCTTGGCTATTGGAAATAGTGCTGCTATAAACATAGGGGTGCATCTGTCTTTTTCAAACTGGGCTGCTGCATTCTTAGGGTAAATTCCTAGGAGTGGAATTCCTGGGTCAAATGGTATTTCTATTTTGAGTTTTTTGAGGAACCTCCATACTGCTTTCCACAATGGTTGAACTAATTTGCATTCCCACCAGCAGTGTAGGAGGGTTCCCTTTTCTCCACATCCTCGCCAACATTTGTTGTTGTTTGTGTTTTGGATGTTGGCCATCCTCACTGGTGTAAGGTGGTATCTCATTGTGGTTTTAATCTGCATTTCTCTGATGATTAGTGAGGTGGAGCATCTTTTTATGTGCCTGTTGGCCATCTGAATTTCTTCTTTGGAGAAGTGACTATTCATGTCCTCTGCCCATTTCTTAATTGGATTATTTGCTTTTTGTTTGTTGAGGTGCATGAGTTCTTTATATATTTTGGATGTCAACCCCTTATCGGATACGTCATTTATGAATATATTCTCCCATACTGTAGGAAGTGTTTTTGTT
The DNA here is from genome assembly GCA_032199065.1 of Smutsia gigantea. NCBI lineage: Eukaryota > Metazoa > Chordata > Mammalia > Pholidota > Manidae > Smutsia > Smutsia gigantea. Next base: position 756,287 of record JAVSCE010015388.1, read on the forward strand.
CTACTGATGGTGTCCTTTGCTGTACAGCAGCTTTTCAACTTGATATAGTCCCACATGTTCATTTTTGCTTTTGTTTCCCTTGCCTGGGGAGAGATGTTCATGAAGAAGTCACTCATGTTTATGTCCAAGAGATTTTTTCCTGTGTTTTTTTCTAAGAGTTTTATGGTTTCCTGACTTACATTCAGATCTTTGATCCACCTTGAGTTTACCTTTGTGTATGGGGTTAGACAGTAGTCCAATTTCATTCTCTTGCATGTAGCTGTCCAGTTTTTCCAACACCAGCTGCTGAAGAGGCCGTTATCTCCCCAATGTATATATATCCAAGGCTCCCTTATCAAATATTAATTGACTGTATGTGTTTGGGTTGATGTTTGGATTTTCTGTTCTATTCCACTGATCTGTAGGTCTGTTTTTGTGCCAATACCAAATTGTCTTGATTACTGTGGCTTTGTAGTAGAGCTTGAAGTCAGGGAGCGTAATTCCCCCTGTTTTATTCCTCCTTCTCAGGATTGCTTTGGCTATTCGGGGTCTTTTGTGGTTCCATATGAATTTTAGAATTATTTGTTCCAGTTCATTGAAGAAAGCTGTTCGTAGTTTGATAGGGATTGCAATGAATCTGTAGATTGCTTTGGGTAGTATAGCCATTTTGACAATATTTATTCTTCCTAGCCAAGAGCATGGGATGCATTTCCATTTGTTAGTGTCCTCTTTAATTTCTCTTAGGAGTGTCTTGTAGTTTTCAGAGTACAGGTCTTTCACTTCCTTCGTTAGGTTTATTCCTAGGTATTTTATTCTTTTTGATGCAATTGTGAATGGAATTGTTTTTCTGATTTCTCTTTCTGTTAGTTCATCATTAGTGTATAGGAAAGCAACAGATTTCTGTGTGTTAGTTTTGTATCCTGCAACTTTGCTGAATTCAGATATTAGTTCTAGTAGTTTTGGAGTGAAGTCTTTAGGGTTTTTTATGTACAATATCATGTCATCTGCAAATACTGACAATTTGACTTCTTCTTTACCAATCTGGATGCCTTGTATGTCTTTGTTTTGTCTGATTGCCGTGGCTAGGACCTCCAGTACTATGTTGAATAACAGTGGAGAGAGTGGGCATCCCTGTCTTGTTCCCGATCTTAGATGAAAAGCTTTCAGTGTCTCGCCATTAAGTATGATGTTAGCTGTGGATTTGTCATATATAGCCTTTATGATGTTGAGGTACTTGCCGTCTATACCCATTTTGTTGAGAGTTTTAATCAGGAATCGATGCTGAATTTTGTCAAATGCCTTTTCAGCATCTATGGAGAGGATCATGTGATTTTTGTTCTTCTTTTTGTTGATGTGGTGGATGATGTTGATGGATTTTCGAGTGTTGTACCATCCTTGCATCGCTGGGATGAATCCCACTTGATCATGGTATATGATCCTCTTGATGTATTTTTGAATTCGGTTTGCTAATATTTTCTTGAGTATTTTTGCATCCATGTTCATCAGGGATATTGGTCTATAGTTTTCTTTTTTGGTGAGGTCTTTGCCCGGTTTTGGTATTAGACTGCTGCTGGCTTCATAGAATGAGTTGGAAGTATTCCCTCCTCTTCTATTTTTTGGAAAACTTTAAGGAGAATGGGTGTTATTTCTTCTCTATATGTCTGGTAGAATTCAGAGGTGAATCCATCAGGTCTGGGGATTTTGTTCTTGGGTAGTTTTTTGATTACCGGTTCAATTTCATTTCTGGTGATTGGTCTGTTTAGTTTTTCTGTTTCTTGTTTGGTCAGTTTTGGAAGGTTGTATTTTTCTAAAAAGTTGTCTGTTTCTTCTAGGTTTTCCAGCTTGTTAGCATATAGATTTTCATAGTATTCTCTTATAATTCTTTGTATTTCTGTGGGATCCATCGTGATTTTTCCTTTCTCATTTCTGATTCTGTTTATGTGTGTAGATTCTCTTTTTCTCTTAATGAGTCTGGCTAGGCGTTTATCTATTTTGCTTATTTTTTCAAAGAACCAGCTCTTGGTTTCCTTGATTTTTTCTATTGTTTTATTCTTCTCAATTTTATTTATTTCTTCTCTGATCTTTATTATGTCCCTCCTTCTGGTGACTTTGGGCCTCATTTGTTCTTCTTTTTCCAATTTCAGTAATTGTGTCTGTAGACTATTCATTTGGGAATGTTCTTCTTTCTTTAGATAGGCCTGGATTGCAATATACTTTCCTCTTAGAACTGCCTTTGCTGTGTCCCATAGAAGCTGTGGCTTTGTGTTGTTGTCATCATTTGTCTCCATATACTCTTTGATTTCTGTTTTGATTTGGTCATTGACCCACTGAGTAATTAGGAGAATGTTGTTAAGTCTCCATGTATTTGTGAGCCTTTTTGTTTTCTTTCTAAAGTTTAATTCTAGTTTAATACCTTTATGATCCGAGAAGTTGGTTGGTAGAATTTCAATATTTTCGATTTTACTGAGGTTCTTTTTGTGGCCTAGTATGTGGTCTATTCTGGAGAATGTTCCATGTGCACTTCAGAAGAATGTGTATCCTGTTGCTTTTGGGTGTAGAGTTCTGTAGATGTCTGTTAGGTCCATCTGTTCTAGTGTGTTGTTCAGTGCCTCTGTGTCTTTACTTATTTTCTCTCTGGTTGATCTGTCCCTTGGAGTGAGTGGTGTGTTGAAGTCACCTAAGATGAATGCATTGCTGTCTATTTCCTCCTTTAATTCTGTTAGTATTTGTTTCACAAATGCCGGCGCCCCTGTGTTGGGTGCATATATATTTAAAATGGTTATATCTTCTTGTTGGATTGACCCCTTTATCATTATGTAATGTCCTTCTTTATCTCTTGCTACTTTCTTCGTTTTGAAGTCTATTTTGTCTGATACAAGTACTGCAACACCTGCTTTTTTCTCCTTGTTATTTGCATGAAATATCTTTTTCCATCCCTTCACTTTTAATCTGGGGATATCTTTGCGTTTGAGGTGAGTTTCTTGTAGGCAGCATATAGATGGGTCTTGCTTTTTTATCCATTCTGTTACTCTGTGTCTTTTGATTGGTGCATTCAGTCCATTTACGTTTAGGGTGATTATCGAAAGCTTTGTACTTATTGCCATTGCTGGCTTTAGATTCGTGGTTACCAAAGGTTCAAGGGTTGCTTCTTTACTATCTAACAATCTAACTTAACTTTCTTGTTAAGTTATTGTAAACACAGTCTGATGTTTCTTTATTTCTCTCTCTTCTTATTCTTCCTCCTCCATTCTTTATATACTAGGTGTTTTATTCTTTGCCTTTAGTTAGTTTTGAATGGTCTGCTTTCTTTGCTATGATTTTATTTTCTCTGTTGACAGCTTTTTAGCCATAGGAGTGCTTCCCTCTAGAGCAGTTCCTTTAAGATGTCCTGTAGAGGTGGTTTATGGGAGGCAAATTTTCTCAGCTTTTGCTTGTCTGGAAATTGTTTAATCCCTCCATCATATTTAAATGATAATCGTGCTGGATACAGTATTCTTGGATTGAGGCCCTTCTGTTTCATTGTGTTAAATATATCATGCCATTCTCTTCTAGCCTGTAAAGTTTCTGTTGAGAAATCTGATGTTAGTCTGATGGGTTTTCCTTTGAAGTTGATCTTTTTTCTTTCTCTGGCTGCCTTTAATACTCTGTCCTTATCTTTGATCTTTGCCATTTTAATCATTATGTGTCTTGGTGTTGTCTTCCTGGGGTCCCTTGTGTTAGGAGATCTGTGGGCTTCCATGGACTGCGAGACTATTTCCTTCCCCAGCATGGGGAAGTTTTCAGCAATTATATCTTCAAAGACACTTTCTATCCCTTTTTCTCTCTCTTCATCCTCTGGTACTCCTATAATGCGAATATTGTTCCTTTTGGATTGGTCACACAGTTCTCTTAATATTCTTTCATTCCTAGAGATCCTTTTATCTCTCTCTGCCTCAGATGCTCTGTGTTCCTGTTCTCTGATTTCTATTGCATTAACAGTCTCTTGCATCTCGTCCAGTCTGCTGCTGAGCCCATCGATGGCTTGTCTCATTTCTGCATTATCTTTCCTCACTTCCCTCACTTCCTCCCTTAGCTCTCGCATATTTCTCTGTACATCCATCAGCATGGTTATGACTTTTATTCTGAATTCTTTTTCAGGAAGATGCTGCATTTCCACCCCTTCATATCCTTCTCAGACGGGGTCTGGATCTTGGTGATTTTTGTCTGTATCATGTTCTTCTGTCTTGTCATGTTGATAGGAGTGGTCTCTGGTAGGTGCCATGTATGTCAGCTGGGCTCTTTAAGGTTTAAAAAGAAAAGAGAAAAAAAAAGCACCATCAAAAAAAACAAGCAAGCCAAAAAAAAAAGGAGGAAGAGAAAGAAAAGAAAGAAGAAAGAAAGAAATCAAAGAAATGGAAGGTGAAAAAAGAAAAAAGAAAAAAAAAGGGCAAGAAATAAAACAAACGAGCAAAAAAAAAAGCAAGAAAGAAAACAAAGGAGCAAAAAAAAAAAAGCCCACCTGGAGTGGATTCTCTAAGCATGCTGTAGGTGTCGCTGTTGCTGCACTAATTCGCAGCCGCGGCCGCGCCGGTTTATTGTAGGTCTGGGCGGGGCAGAAACGAATGGGACGCTATTGTTTTCTGTATAAAGTTCCAGCGTAGCTGGTCCCTTCTCTCTGTCACCAGTGAAGGGGACCGAAGTTTCCCAGGACTTCCAGCCTGCAGGGCTGAGCCCACCGGGGTGATTGTGTTCCCTCACTGGGCCCCCCGCCTCTCCGAGACCACTACAAATGGCACACCCTTTTCTCTTGCCCCTGGGTGCTGGCTGCACGGTCCTGGCACCTTCCCAGCTCAAAACCTGCACCTTCTGCCTCTCCAATGTCTGATGCACAGCGCGATTTGTGTCTGCGCTCCCAGCGCTCCCGGCGCAGACCACCGGGGCTGGTTATTTCGCAGACCTGCTCTTCCACTCCCTCCCGGCTCTGAATCCTCTCTTCCTGCCGGGGCGCTGGGGTGGGGGAGTGCTCGGGTACCGCCGGGTCGTGGCTCCATATCTTACCCGCCTCTCGGGGTGCTGAGTCCTCCCAGGTGTGGCTGCACGCTGTGCACTTTCCTGTGTGCTCTGATTTCTCTTTTAGGAATAGTTGTATTTACTGTATTTTCATAGATTTATATAGTTTTGGGAGGAGATTTCTGCCGCCCTGCTTACACCGCCATCTTCCCGGAAGTTCCTGTAATGCAATTTAAATAGCTTTTAAAAACAGTCATAAAGCCAAGTTGGCTGGAGCTGAACTGTCTCTTCATCACCTATGTGTTGAAATTTAATCTCCTTGGCTTAATTCGTGACTCTTCCTAATGTGTAGCTTGCTTAAACTCTCAAGCTTCATTCATCTCTTGCCACAACTCTGTTACAAAATAAATACCATCTATGATGAATTAATGATAGTAATTGCTATTCTCTTCCAGGTACTATGTTAAGTCTATGGCAGAAGCTCAATTAACTATTATATTCAGTTTTCCAGAAATAAAGCCCCTCTTACTTCATGACTTTGTTCATGAAGCCCCCACTGCCCAGAATGACCCATGCCTGTATTCATCCCTGCCCCCTCCCTGCCTCAGTGTTGTACAACTGACAGACACCTACTGATTTGAAACTCATCTCAAGTGTCACTTTCACAATAAAAACTTTAAGGTTCCTAAACAAAATATCAGTGAAGAACACCTAAAAAATATGGGTACTTTTTGTTAATCTGTTTCTCTCATATACTGTGAATCTTTTGGTGTCAGGCATCATATCTGGTACGTCTCTTTTCCTAAATCTACTAGAGTGCCTCTCTCATGGTAGACACTCAGTAAGCATTTGTTGAATTAGTAGATAAACCGAAATATCCAGAATGAGTTTTCCCCCAGCATTTTAGATAGCTAAGATGTTATTGTACTTCTCTGTGCTTCTCACAGCACCTGGTACAACACTGATAGATGCCTACTGATGTTAATTCAGTTGAATGACAAATTAATACTATAAATGTCAGGAGCACATTTTGAACCCTTCTCTAAAAAGGCACCATAAAAGCCTCAAAGTAGCTGTAACAAATAGAAATGATATAAATCTATTTGGATGGCACTTCTTTTTGTAAATACAAAACAATTCAGTTGTGTTTTGAAACATAATTACACTTGAAGATTTTTTGGTAAACAGAACTGTGTTTGGGGTTTCTGGTGATCATAACACTGCTTGATATTAGGGGAGGGGAAATCCATTTTATAAGCTTTTCAATGACAAGCTTTGTTTTCGGAATCTGGAAACAGTTCCTAGTGCTGTTTACTTAAATGTGTTGGAATATGGGAAACTCAGTAGCACTGTGATCTTTAAAGGGAGGAGAGCATTTAGCATTTTTTATGTTCTCCCTGTGTCAAGAGAAAGACAAGCAGATGGAGCTACAATGTTGGCTGTGGAAGCAATGATACATTACTGCCACCCAAGTAGGTCTGTGCTTTTTAGCATTGACGTTCAAGGTCTGTATCAGTTTTGCAGAGAAACAAAACCTACAGGATACCTATATTGGTAGAGGTAGATAAAGACAGAGATATAAAGAGATTTGTTTCAAGTAATTGGCTCACAGAGTTGTAGGGGTTAGCAAGGCCAGTGGGCTGGAAACCCAGGCAGGTGTCAGTGTGACAGTCTTGAGGCAGAATTTCATCTTCTTTGGGAAGCCTGTTTTTGCTCTTCAGGCCTTCAGTTGATTGGATGGGGCCCCACCTAAATTATTGAGGGTAATCTTTACTTATACTCAACTTACTGTAAATGTTAACCACACCTAGAGAACACCTTCTCAGAGACACATAGATTATTGTTTGAGTAAATATTGGGTACCATATCTAGCCAACTTGATACATAAAACTAATCATTACCAGATCCTTTGTCACATACCACCTGCCTTTGTCTACCACTTTGGCAACTTTTCATGCCTTTCCATACCCTATGCGGGCTCTGCACTCCCCTGACTTCTAGTGCTCTTGCTGGTTCCCCTATCCCTGCTCTAGTGTCTTCTTCTCTATCCCAGCCATCAGATTCTTCCTTTTCTCCCTTAAAACTTATGCAAGTGCCATTTGCCTTCCTGAATCTTGGCTGCTTTCCTATTTAGATATTATCTCTCCCTCTCTCAAATCCGCAACAGATTTCCTGGCATCACAGTCACCTTTTTCTGCTTTGCATTATTCTGAAATGTATTCATGGCAAGTATCCCCACTCCCCAGTGTCCTGAGGGAGTCAAACATCTCATGCTTTTTTGTTTTGTTTTGTTTTGTTTCTACCTTCACCACAGGATATAGAGCTTTCATTCATGCACCAATCGTTACACCAATTCTGTGCCAGGTCCTGTACTAGCTGCTGAGGAATATAAGATCAATTAGACAGGTTTTCAGCACTCTGAGAATTCAGAGTCTAGCCTGGGAGGCAGGTAAATAAACTGTAGATGTCCTTAGTATTTGTTGAGCTGAATTTCTGCTATAGAAGTGTAGTCACTCCCCTCCACATCACCTCACCTTAATATTTCTACACGTAGGCACTAGCCAGATCAGAGAAATGGCTTGTGATGGGCAGGAAAGCTCTGTCCTTGTAAAACTTGTAAATGGGTAGTGTGTGTGGTGTGATCTGGGGGCCTCAAAGAGGTCAACTGACCCAAAAATATCTCTGTTTCTATGATAACATAATTTCTGATACACCACCATTGGGAATCCATTCATGTAGGTTTAGAATGATCCTATCCCCAAATGTACCATGCAAGAATTATTAAATACATTTGCAGGTATCATTTTCAAATTCCTTTCATTTCCTTCTTTACAACCTGTGTCATCTCCTCCTCCTGTAAGACAACAAAATTACCCTCCCTGAAAGACCCACACCACCAAAGGAATTAGGGGCTTCTCATCTGAGGCTTCATAGCGACTCTGTACCTGTTACAACATAAATCTTTCATCCCCTATTTTTTACCTGTTTATTGTTTATCTGAGTTCCCCACTAGACTGAGCTCTTAAAGAAAAAAATGTTTTTCATCTCTGTAACCCCAACATTTAACATAGTTCCAAACTCATAGTGGGATGCTCTGTAAGGGTCCCTGGAATGACTAGGTGATTCTTTGATAGAAGCCATGAGCATGTCTAGGTACCCACTGGTTGAAAGGGAATTGGAGTGTAGAGAGAGGGAGATGGAATAGAAGTCTCCTTAGGGAAACCACTTTGTGTCTGGGGCCATCCTTGATCCTGCTGTTCGCTTTTGTCCACTTTTTGGTTTCATTCATGGATAAAAGTCCTTATGAATTAAACATGCTCTTTTGTTCTCCAATAGACAATCTGAAGCACTGTCAACTGGCGGGAGTTTTTCTGGGAAGTATTTATGGTGCAAAGGTGGCCACATGTGCTTCATTTACAAAAGCGAAATTGGTTTCAAAATACCATTTATTTCTGTATGAACTGAGAACACAAACCTCTTCTCATGCCTGTCTCCCGTCTACTACCCTGTGCCTTTGCTCAAAAAATAAACTAGTGAAGACAGCCAACAAAGTGTCTTTTCCAAGTCCTCCTAGGCTGCAGGGAGTACAGACCTATACAAGTTTTCTCAAATAATAGGGCTGGAGTTTTCAAGATGAATCTAGATGGAGTTGAAATCAGCACAGAAACCAGGATGCTTTCAGAGTCTCCCTAGCTAAAGGAGCTCACTCTGTTTCATGATGTCTATGGAGTTGCTCCATTTTCCTCTTGCTACTCCTGCCTTACATGTCTCTTCTCTTTTCTCATGTATTCTGCTTACCTGTAATTTCTGCTCCTTCACAATTTCACATGAGCCACCTGGCTACTCCAGACACCCACTACCTCATAAGTTTTCAGCTTCAAAAATATATGCCTCCAAATAGATAACTTTTGTTTCATACTAATTTAAATTTTTCCACAAACATATATTCAAATTAGTTTTTAGCATGGTTGATCCACAGTTTGGCTAATTTTTCTTAACATAACTAAGAGTTGATTATTATAGGCACCTGTCAGTTATTACCACTAGGTTATTCATTATAAATTTACATATGTAGTATTTTGTTTATGTTATAGATGCAAAGAGTTATTTCCACTAGGGCAGAGTTCTATCTTCTCTTGATGGTGTTCCTAGAACCTAGCTTCATTCCTGGCATCCTGAATGCACTGAAAACATTCAGTGAACGGCTAAATGAGGTTCCTGACAGTATCCTTATTGTTTACACTCTTCTAATCCACCTTCAAAAAAGTAATCTTTCCAAAGCACAAATAAAATGATGATATTCCCCACTTAAAATCATAAATGACTTTTATCATCCAATTTAGTATGAAGATATTTATTGCCTTCTTCTCCAGCTTTATTTCCTGCCTCCCGCCCAATTACTTGTATTTTGTGCTTCTACATAGCCAGTGCTATCCATGAAATGTATTACACTGTTCCATGTGCTAGCCTTTGAAATGGCAGAATCAGTAGGAAGTATGGATGGGGTGAAGATAATTTAAGAGACAGGTTGATAAGATTTAAATGTCTAAATGATATTGATCTAACTAGGGTGTAAATCTCTCAAAACCTATGATTGGCCTTCACATAGTAAGCATTTGATATATGTTCTTGATAGAGTGGATTAAAAGTGGCATTTGTGTTTTGATCTGGCTTCAGATCTGTAGGAATGAGTTAAAGGAACCTACAAGGGTGAGTTCATTGGTACATGAACAATTTCATCCTTTTATAAACTGAATAGCTATTATTGTGACTAACAAAGCAACTCTTGTGAGTTGAACACAAACAAGTAGTCAGGAGAGTTTTATGATGTCATCATAAATATTTATACAAGGGACATGATGCAATGTTGTGAGATGTGGGTTATGAAAAGCTAGACTGAATGTTCATCTAGAACAAATTATTAAACACCTGAAACTTGTATAGCATTTTCTAATTTACAAAACACCCTCACATTTATTATCCTATTTAAACTTTAATTACCCTTGAATTCACTACTCACCACATGTGCCTGGAAGACATTTAAAATTACTTCAAGATTTACAGCAGCTGCCATTTATTGTGCACTCACTATGTGCCCAACATTTTAAACTGTTATCTTATGTACTCTTTACTTTCCTGAGGTAGGCATTTGTAATAGACATTTATAGTTTCATCTGTCCAGAATAACCTCCTCCTTCTTCTAGAAAAGTTCTCTTCCTCAAACACTGGATGTTTTAATAAGGACTTTTCAAACAGCTCCTCACCTGCTGGCTAGAGGTGTTACCATGTGGCCAAAGAAGAGTCTAGTAGAATCCTTACACATGATTTTTACAGTGAATGCAAAAGGGGAAAAATGTTCTTTCCTCTAATCATAAACCTGTCAGTCATGGCCCATGACCATGTTCCACTAGAAGGAACTAGACTGAGAGAATTTACTTGATATTGAGAGAAGAATAGAGTCACACCAGAGACAGAGAGATTCAAACTAGGGTGTTTGAATCCTTCAGTCTTCCTTGAAAGTGGCGCTATCTCTAGTTTTTCAGTCTTTTTAATGGCTTATTAAATGAACCAATACTTTCCTTTTTTAAAATATTTATGTACATTTTAATTGTATATGAGGGACTGCAATTGAAAGGGCCCCAAAGAATATAGGGTATAACCTCCTTTTTATAGATGCAAGCCCCACAGTATAGAGAAATTACCTGGTACCAAAGTGTTCAAATGAGATTTGAATCCAGGTCTGCAGGCTTCTAAACACCACCCCTTGCTCCGTCTACCATACTTCGTTGCCACTCCTTTCTACCCTTCTAAGGCGTTAGCACACTCAGCAAGCAGTTTAACTTATGACACAGTCTGCTTGCATTTTGTTGTTGTTTGAGTTTTCATGGAGAAAAGTACCTAATGTAGTTAAAGAAAAATAAATTATAGCTATCCACGTGGCCCCACACATCTGTTTATTTATCAAATAACCAAGTTGGACTCAATGACCTCCATGACCTTTTTTTTCATGGAAATTTTTCTGAAGTCAAATTGATTCCTAGCGTCTCTGAAGATTTTATTATACTGACTGTGCCTCTAAGATTTATTCGAACAGGAAAATTCAAGAAGTGATACCTCCATCAGACTTCATGGTAAGAAGCCAAGTTGGCTTCCAGCCTTCCAGCAGTAACTCTAGTAGGGTGGCACTGTCAGAGCATCGTTATTATTTACAGATCAGAGTCCTATCCTAAAGGCCATGTGTATACTGTCAGGAAGGAATTACAGAATATCCAGATCTTCTTAATTAAAAAATATCCTATCTTCTAAAAGATTAACAGATGAAATGGCAGTTATTTTTTTTCCTTGAAAACTATAGTATGCAGTCCAAAATCTTGGAAATACATTATTTTGGAAATATGCTGTAAGTACTTTTCTCTGGGATTCAAATTAGGTGCTCAACAACTACAGAACATCTCGAGCTTTATAGATGACCACATTAAGAGGTAAAATCATAACAGTGAAACTCATTTCAACACCAGCACGTACAAATAGGCACAGGCATACAAACCTGAACAGATATATCACATACACACAGAGCGGCCTTTGGTTTCTTTGGAATGTGTTTTTAGACTGGGTGCTGAGTAATTGTCCCCTTGGAAACATTTTGATAATTGTCCAAGTCTAAAATATCAGGATTGTATTATTCTGAATGTGTGTCTGGTTTAACACTAAATTATTTGATAGAGAATCAGTTCATCTTTTCAGGATCTTTTTTGCACAGAAGCTCCAGTTCTTTTTGAATTCATGTTTATTTGGTATTTTATTGTTTAACAGGTGTTTTCATGAAAATTACCTATTTAACTACCAACCTATGAGGTTGGTAGTATTATTGTTTATATTTTACCAATTTTCTTTCATCATCAGAGCAACTCTACTATTATTTTCGCTCAAAGATGAAGATACAGATGTTTAGTGGTATAAATGATTTGTCCTGGGACACACAGCCAATATGCGGTGCAAGTAATATTGTACTCAGGCTTTGGATAGTACAAAGAGCAAGGGTTTTAGAGCCAAAATTATCTGGGCTAGAATTTAAGTTCATCCATGAGTTTGTGACCTTGGGTAGGTGACTTAATATCTTGGATCGTTGGTTCTGTTATCTTTAAATGAAGTTAATGATACCCGAATCATCAGCTTCTTTGGAGTATTAAATGAGAAACCATATAAAGCCCTTGACACTCATCACTCTCAGTGTGGGTACTTATCAGTGCCAAGCAGGTGTGGATCAAATGGCTCTAGTTTTAATTTTCTTTTTTTATGTGTGGTGTCCTTGTCTGCTTTTGGTATCACGGTAGTGCTCACCTTGTAAAATGTGTTTGGAAGTCTTCCCCTATCTTCAGGTTTTCACGAGAGTTTGAGAAGGATAAGTATTTAATCTTAGAATGTTTGGGAGAATTCACCAATGAAGCTTTCCAGTACTACCCTTTTGTTTGTTGGGATGTTTTTGATTACTTATTCAATCTCCTTACTGGTATTGGTCTATTCAGATTTTCTATTTCTTTATGATTCAACTGGAAGATTGTATGTTTCTGAGAATTTATCCATTTCATCTAGATTGTTCAATTTGTTGGTGTATACTGTTCATAGTAGTCTTTTATAATCCTTTGTATTGCTGTGGTATCAGTTGTAACATTTCCCTTTTCATTTCTGATTTTGTTTATTTGAGCCATCTTTTTTTCTTGGTTAGTCTAGCTAAAGGTTTATCAATTTTGCTTATTTTTTCAAAGAACCAGTTCTTAGTATCATTAATCTTTTCTATTGTCTTTTAGGCCTCTGTCTATTTCATTTATTTATGCTCTGATCTTTACTATTTCCCTCCTTCTGCTAACTTTGGGTTTCATTTGTTCTTTTTCTGGTTCTTTTAAGTTTAAGTATTGGTACTTAAGTATTAAGTAATTTAAGTTAGATTATCTGAAACGTTGCTTGTTTCTTGAGTTAGGTCTGTGTTGCTGTTAACTTCACTCTTAGAACTGCTTTTGCTATATGTCCCATTGATTTTGCTATGTTGTATTTCTGTTTTCATTTGTCTCTAGGTATTTTTTTTTAATTTCTCCTTTGATTTCTTCAATGAACCATTGGTTGTTTAGTAGCATGTGGTTTAATCACTACATTTTTGTGGCTTTTACAGTTTTCTTCTTGTAATTGATTTCTACTTTCATGCCGTTGTGGTCAAAAAAGATGCTTAATATAATTTCAATCTTGAATTTTTTGAGATTTTTTTTATGGCCTAACGTGATCTATCCTGGAGAATGCCATGTACACTTGAGAAGAATGTATATTCTGCTGCATTTGGATTTATGTTCTGTATATATCTATTAAATCCATCTGGTCTAATGTATCATTTAAAGCCAATGCTTCCTTATTGATTTTCTGTCTGGTTGATCTACACATTGATGTAAATAGGGTGTTGAAGTCCTCTACTAAGATTATACTGCCGTCAGTTTCTCCTATTAGGTCTTTCAATATTTGCTGTATATACTTTGGTGCTCTTATGTTGTGTGCATATATATTTATGAATTTTTTATCTTCTTGCTAGATTGACCCCTTTATCATTATGTAATGCCCTTCTTTGTCTTTTATTAGTTTTTGTTTTAAAGTCTATTTTGTATGCATGGAATATCTTTTTCCATCCCTTCACTTTAAGTCTGTGTGTATCCTTCTTCAGTGAGTCTCTTATAGGCAAAATATAGATAAGTCTTGTTTATTTTCTTTCTTTCTTTTTTAAAATCTACTCTGCCCTCTGTGTCTTTTGACTAGAGAATTTGGTCCATTTGCATTTAAAGTAATTATTGATAGATATGGACTTACTGCTGTTTTGTTCACTGTTTTCTGGCTGTGTTTGTAGTTCTCCTCTCCTCTGTTCTTCTCTTTCTCTCTTTCCTTCTGGTTTCATAACTTTCTTTAGTGTTATGTTTAGATTCCTTCTCATTTTCTTTTGTGTATTTGCTATAAAGTTTTGCTTTGTGGTTACCATGAGGTTCGCACATGTTGTCCTGTGTATATAACAGTCTATTTTAAGTTGGTAACAACTTAAATTTTGAACCCATTCCAAAACTCTACATTTGTATCCTCCCCAACCCACATTTTATGCTTTTGATATCACATTTAACGCCTTTTTATTTTATATACCTCCCAACTAATTATTGCAGTTTTTATTTTACTTCTTTTATCTTTTGACCTGTATACTAGCTTTATGAGTAGTTAATCCATTACCTGTACTTTATATTTACCTTTTCTAGTGAGATTTTTAATTTCACATATTTTCTTGTTGTTAGTGCCATTTCTTTTTAGCTTAAAGAAGTCCCTTTAACATTTCTTGTAGGCTGGTTTGGTGGTGATGAACTCCTTTAGCTTTAGCTTATTTGAAAAACTCTATCTTTCTTCTATTATGAGTAATAATCTTGCCAGGTAGAGTATTCTCAGTGGGAAGTTGTTTCCTTTCAATACTTTGACTATGTCATGCCACTGCCTTCTGGTCTGCAAGTTTCTGCTGAAAAATTTATTGATAGCCTTATAGGTTTTCCCTTATGTGTAACAAGTTGTTTTTCTTTCACTTCTTTTAAGATTCTCCCTTTAACTTTTGACATTTTAACTGTAAAGTGTCTTGGTGTGGATCTCTTTGGGTTCATCTTATTTGGAATTTTCTGGGCTTCATGGATTAAGGATTTCTATTTCCTTCTCCAGATTAGGGAAGTTTCCAGCTATTATTTCTTCAAAAAAGTTTTCTTCCCCTTTCTCTCTCGCTTCTTCTGGGACCCTTATAATGCAACTGTTATTCTGCTTGACACTGTCCTATTAGTTCCTTAAGGTATCTTCATTTTAAAATTATTTTTTTCTTTTTGTTGTTCTATTTGGGTGAATTGCATTGCTTTGTCTTCCAGCTCACTGATCTTTTCTTCTGTTTTCTTTAGCATATTTTTCAGTCCAGTTATTGTATTATTTACCTCTCTTACTTCTCTTTGGTGCTTTCTTATATTTTCTTCTATTTGTTGAAATTCTCACTGTGTTCATCCATTCTTCTCCTAAGTTCAGTGAGCATCTTTATGACCATTACTTTGAATTCTTTATCAGGTAGATTGCTTGTCTCTGTTTCATTAGGTCTTTTTCTGAGGTTTTATCTTGTTCTTTTGTTTGTAACATATTCCTCTATCTCCTCATTTTGCCTGGTTCTCTGTGTTTGTTTCTATGTATTTACCTCCCTCACTATAGAAAGAATGGCTTTTCAGGCCCAGAAGCACAATCTCCCCTGACCATCAGAGCCAGTTGCTTAAAGAGCATCCCCTGTGTGGGCTACATGCACTGAGGGGATGGTTACCTGGCTATAGTTGGAGGTCAGTCAAGGTGTTTTCTTGGCTTGCTATGATACTTCTGCAGCATGGAAGTGGCTCTAGCTTTAATCCAAGAGCTTTTGACTGCTGAAAAAAGCTCTTTTGATATGTGAGGGTCATTAGAAGCACCAAAATTTTATAATAGGAAGTGGTCCGTGCTGAAGTGCCTTGAGGCTCCAGGGATTTTCTGCCTCCTCCCTTCAACCCTAATTAAAAACTAATGCAGAGGACAGGGTGTGCTTTCATAAGGTTCTTTTGCAGTAAGTTTCATTAATTTTCTTACTTTGCTTTCTGCCATTCTGGTGACCCTTTAATCACACACACACATAGAATCTAGTAGTCTGTGGCTTCTAGGCCAGGGAAGAAGGCTGTTGCATACTCATTGTTGCTATTGTCTGGGATTAGTATCTAACAGAGCTGGTAAACTTTGTAAGCACATGCATCAGATCTTGGGTAAGCCAGCTAGGTTTTCTCTGTTCTATGACCACAGATCCAAGCCTGCTGACCAGTTCATGTTGATTTTCTGGTTACATTGTGTGGATGAGGTAGTGTCAGACCTTAGATAAACTGAGGAATGAGTTAAAGATTATTGTTCATTAGGATATTGGATAGATAATTATCTATTGTGTTTTTGTCTGTAAGAAATAAAAGGCCCAACTTATGAGACTTAATGTCTATTAGCCATACTGTAGTTATGGATAGGTTACTGAATTTCTCTTAGTTTCAGTTTTCAATATCCTAAACTGAGTTGATAATATAGGGTTGTCATAAGGATTGAATGACAAAAGTTCAAAGTGCTTTCTTAACCAAATACTTGACATAGAGTAAGTATTCAATGAATGTGAACTATTTTTATTGTAATTGTTGCTTTCTTATTGAGGCTGAGAAGCAAAATACAACTTCTCATCTATATCACCACCATGAAAACTTTCTGTTGAGCACAATTTTACTATAAACATTATCTCAGGAACTATGGTTTCTTACTAGAAGAGCATTACCTGAAACTCCAAAGATCTGTGCTCAGATCTCTTCACTGCCTCCCACTAGCTTTAAGATTATGCAAGTTTTAGTTATCCTGGAGACTCATCTGCAGAGTAGAATAAACAATACCTGCCTCAAATGGTGGTGTGAGTGGTAGATAAGACTGCATATGTAGTAATACCTGGCATAGTACCTGATACAACTGTGATTGTTGAGATGGAATCTGGACCTCAGTTTCCTTATCATAAAATGGAGATAAGATTGTATTGAGGATTAAATGCAACGATATATATGAAAGCAGTTTAGAAACTCTGAAGTACTATATAAAGGCAATTTGGGTACTATTATTAATCTCATCACTATTATTTTAATACTACTACTACTACTATTAATAATAGTAATGTTATATAATTATTACTACAATTAATCATTATTACTGATTTTATTATTTCTAAGTCAAAAAGTGTAGATTCTAATTTTTCGTATCAAAAACTCATGTGAGGAGATTGCTTGGAAATAACTATTTGAATTCTTTAGTGCATAAAGTTTTATTCAGAGACACATTTATTATAAGATATTTTAACCAATTAAGTCATGTTTTTGCACATGTTTTAACATTGTTCCTGCATGAAATAATTTTTTATAATGTTATTTAAAACTAGTGAGAGGTTAAAAATTAATGAAATAAAATAAGGGCTGCCCTATTGAAGTACTTAAAGGCTTTCCATCTGCCTATCACACTTCAGATTTTCAGTGCCAGGTTGTAGAGGATCTTCACCCACCACTGGTGCATGACTTATTACTAAATGAAAAAGGATGCTCAGGAGAAGTTGTTTGGTGTCTTTCATGCTGTTAGCTGTTGATGGACAGTCCACATGTCTTTGTGCTCTTAGATAACATTTATTCCCTGTTGTTTTTCCTCCTTGTGAGCTTTAGGCACAAATCTTGAAATGTGATTCTCTGTACAAATGCAAGTCTTTGCCACTGTTTTCTTCCATTTGTTTTGTGTCATTGCCCAGCCCTCTCAGCTGGAAGCCAGGATTCACTCCATCTACAACATGCTTTAGTAGAAATCCAAAAGAGAACCATTTTGCAGACATAATCCTAGAGTAATGCATTTCATGAGTATGGTCTTTTTTTCTCTGTCCTGAAGGATTTTTACTACCTGCAGTTCAGCTGTTATAGAAAGACCAGCAATATCTGTTGTAGGTAGTAGGTTTTCCTGCCCATGAAATAAAGAACTAGAGGACTTAGATCTGAGCCCTGATTCTGGGATTTTTTTAGATGAATGACCATCAGGAAGCTGTGTCTCTCGGACTTAGTTTCTTTAATTTATATTTAAATCCCTGCACTGCCACTATATCCTATTAACTGTCTTTAGGCTTCATTAAGATAAAAAGGGATGGTTTCAGAGACACCATTAATATGTGAAAAGATAACCATTAGAATGAGAAAAAATATTTGTAGATTACATTGTGGGTAAAGTGGGGTTCCTATGGCCAGGATCCTCACTGAACTTAAACCACCTGATGATGTAACTGGCCTGTTGCTATGCTAGCGCTTTCACACCTTTAGGCAATAAGCCATTATTGTGTTCATATAAAGAGTTCTGCCCAGTGCTCTGCACACAACGGGGTGGCGGGGCTGCAAGGCTGGAGGAGAGCGGAGTGGAGGCTGGAGTGGTGGCAGCACCAAGGGACTGACCTGCCACCTGGAAATAAAGTTGGGTATAACCTTTTCACCCCAAGAACCCTTTGCTGTAAATGTCTTTGGTCACAGTGAATCTATAGTGAACTTGCCTGGGTTGAAACTCATTTGCAAGAGACATATCTGATAAGAGAGTTATTTCAGAAGATATAAAGAATTTTATAACTCAACAATAAAAAGCCAAATAACATAATTAAAAAATGAACAAAGGATTTGAATAGACATTTCTGCAAAGAAAATACACAAATGATCAATAAGCATATGAAAATATGCTCAACATCAGTAGTCATTAGGGAAATGCAAATCAGAACCACAATGAGATCCCACTTTACACCCATTAAGATTGTTATAATGTAAAAGGCAGACAATAACAAATGTTGGAGAGAATGTAGAAAAGTTGGAACCCTCACATATTGCTGATGAAGTTCAAAATGATGCAGCCACTATGGAAACAGTATGGCAATTCTTCAAAATATAAAACATGGAGTTTTGATATGACCTAGTAATTTCACTCCTAGGCATATAGCCAAGAAAAATGAAAACATACATCCACATAAAACCTAGTATATGAAGATTCATAAAAGCATTATTCATACATAATAGCCATAAAATGGAAAAAAGTCAAATAGCAGTCAACAAACAAAATATGACACATCCATAAGATGGAATTTTTTTGGCAATTATAATGCAAAGGAACCTTGAAAACTTTAGGTGAAAGAAGCCACATGTTGTATGATTTCAATTACATGTAATGTTCAGAATAAGCAAATCCATAGAAATAGAATGTAGGTTAGTGGTTGCCAGGGGTTAGGGGAGGGGTAAATGAAGAGGGGTTTCTTTTTGGGGTGATGAAAATGTTCTAAAATTGGATAGTGGTGATGGCTGCACAACTGTGAATATGATAAAAACTATTGGATACTTTATAAAGGTGAATTTTATAGCATGTGAATTATATCTCAATAAAGCTGTTATTTACAAAAAAAGAACTTAAGCTTTATGACAATCCTATGGAATTGAAAAAAAGATAAGGTGCCTTTTTTTCTGTTTCCAAGAGTAAAAGCCTTGTCTTATCCTGTAGTTGTGGTGGTGAATTAGCCACATGTCATCTTTAAAATTCCCCTTATCAAATCTTTCCAGATAGGCTTTGCTAATTTTCTATTTCCTTCATGATTTAACATCAATCCTTTATTAGCATTTTCAGTAAATATGCTGCCTGACTGGATTCAATGAACCACATTCACCAATGCCTCTCTCTTCTCTGTTTAGTCCTTCTCAACAATTATATTGCTCCCTAAAGCAAATAAAGCCTTTTTCTAATAGAAGAGTTACTTGAAGATTCAGCCTGACCCAAAATATTGTTTTTTGCTTCTATTTCATTATAAACTAGGCCAACTATCTTCTTTCTTATTAGCTGTAAGCCTGTGGACTGACACTTGTTTTTTTATTCATTTATTAATTAATGGTCCAATAAACATTTATTGAGCATCTACTTTGTGCTTGGCACTAAAGTAGGCACTGACAAGAAAGCATTGGAAAAAATACAGGGATCTTGTTTCTCTTGGGGTCACATGCTGCTGGAGGTTATAGATTATACACATAGTAAAGAAATTATGTCAGGTCATAAATATTATGCACAAAAATGAAGTGACGTAAAGAGAGTGCCAGGGTAGTGTGGTCAGGGCACGCCTCCATAACAAGATGACATCTGAGCAGTGATTTAAGTGTGGGAATGAGCCATGAAGCTAACTGAAGAAGAGCATTTTAAGCAAAGAGAATGCCCATTGAAAAATTTCTGAGGCAGGAGCATGCCTGGTATGTTCTCAAAACAACAGAGGGCCGGTGCAGCTCAAATAGAGTGAGGAACGGGGACCCTAGTGAGCAGTGGGGTTAGGGAGACTATGGGGATTATATCTAGGGCCTCATAGATCCCTGGCACTTGCTCTAAATGAAATGAGGACCAATTGGAATATGTTCAGCTGATGAATGATGAGTTAGGTTTTTGAAGAATTATCTTGGCTGCTATTTTGAAAATAGCCAGTGTGGGGCAGGGACATAAGAGGAAGTCCAGTGAGAAAACTGGTTCTCGTGTCTAAGTTTTGAATGTCTGTGTACCCGTTTTTTATACCCGTTGCTGCCATTGCATAAAATTAGTCATGCCCTAAGGCCAGCTTCTCTGAGACAAAGTAAGGTTTGAGAAGTTGAAATGTGGAAACCTAGGAGCACAGATCCAATTAAAATACAGAATTATCAGGATCCAGAAGGACAAGAAATAAAACTAGGTCCTAAAATAAGAGGCATGTCTTCTCATTTGATTGCAAACCAGTGTTTGTCATGTGAGCCATTGCAATGATCACATTCTGTTCAGGGATCCCAAAAGAGGAGACCCTTGTCTTCTCTGGTGAATGCCTTTGGTGTATCATTTGTTACTTTGGGAGATGACCTTAGTTGTTCAGGGCTCTGAGGATCTTTGAACCTGGTACTCCTGTGCTGGGTTAATGATGATCCCAGTGGCCTTCAAAAGCTATTGTACATCTTAGAGACCATCTTCCTGGGCCAGAGGTGGAGTGTAAATACACACTAGCATGCTTAGAGCCGTCAGGGGTGTTGGTCCCAAACCTGGGCAAAATTGAATTTGTTATGCCAGTCACACTGTTATTTCTTTGTGTAACATAGACATTTTCTTTGCTCTGTAATCTCCTGTGGTGGAAAGGATTTATAATCTCTCCAGGGTTTTCTCCTTTGTTGTGGTCTAACATATGTCATTCAGGAAATCTGACCCTATGTGTTAGGTGTTCTTTCATCGTGCTCTGAATGGGCTAAACAATGCAGAATGAGTCAGACAGGAGGTTCGATAGCTCCAAACGCAATGCAAAAGGTAGGACAGAGAATTTTATTTGATTAATCTGATCACTACTTTGGTTAAAAGAAAACCTGGAAACATGCTGACATGTCACCAGGGATGGAGGAGTAAATGCAAAATGAGAGAGAAAACAGAGCATATTGTTTGAAGGGAGATTTTTCAACAATTTTGGAAACTCACATTCTTTCATTTTCTGATGTAAATTGGAAGACATGCTACACACACCATGGGAGCTATCATTCAGATCTGGCTGCAAATCGATTTTCTCATTTGATATCTAAAGGAAACTACCGATGATGTTCCAGTTGGATGCTTACATGTTGATTGCTAAGTCATTTGTATTCCTACCGAAAATGTTATCTACTCTGCAATGGTAAGTGGCATGCCATCGGAAAGAAAAATAAAAGGACAAAGAGCTAAGCAATGACTATGTGGCAGCAAGAACACAGGGAAATGAATGAAAATGAACTAAGTTCCTGAGTGGTGGGATATCGATAGAGCACCAGCTCTTCGGGATGTTGCATGTTAGTGACTTGCCTCCTCCCCGGCGACATTCATGGATATGGTAGGTGCTGGTAATGCTCTGAACAACAAACTTTAGCTGACAGGTCAGGAATAGAGCTGGGACAGTTTCATATTCAAAATCACTGAATAATAAGGAATTAAAAATGAGCAAAAAGACTAGGGGAAAATGATATGCTGTGTAAAATGATATGATTTGGGGGGAAATGCTTTGAGCACATTCATATATGAAAAGTTATTTATATTATCTCTTTTTAAAGGTATAGGGGTAGACAGTGAATTGAGTGGAGTTTTTCTGTAAGGATAAATTTTCTGTTTCCTAAGGCCAGGGTAAAACTTATGAATGATATTTATTTTTCTTGCCTTAGTTTTTCTCTACTTGAGCAAAAACTATCTTTGAAAAGCTTTCCTCTATTAGATTCTTGCAAAAAGAAATATAAGGTAATAAGCAGTTACTACAAGTGGTAAATATTTTTAAACCACTCACAAATATGTATTATGTGGCTAATTAATAGTTGAGTATTTTTTAGATCTTGTTTTCTAGAGCTGGGAGAAGTGTAAAATACTTGGCATTGTTTAAATATTTCTAGTGTATTGTCCAAGAATTGTATCTTCATTTTGAGAGTTAAGAAAGTAAGAAACATGGAATTATGGGTAGAACCAAGCAATGATTTGTGTAATTTTATACTGATTTAGCCTTGTGTCATCTCATAGTCCCAGATTTACATATACATCAAAGCAGAGGAATATGAGCATATATTTTAATGCAGGCATTGCTTGTTTGAGGGTTAACTTCCCAAATGCTCTGAATGTCAAGGCTTTTAGAGGTCAGAAATTATGGCTGGCATAATATTTGTTGCACAGTGCCTAGTACAGGCTTCAGACAGTTCATTCAACAAATGCTTTTGGTTGTATTGATGAGTAAATCAGTAAAGTACTCTTATTATTAATTTTGAGCATAATTAGTTCTCATAAATCAAACCACAAATTTTCCTAATCATATTTTTTTTCTAGGGTCAGTTGAAAGGGTAGGGGGTATTATGACTAGGAAAAGAATTTAGAACTTTTACTCTTCCCATCAAAAATGGAATTTGAAAGAGAATTGGGTCAAAAAAGAACCCCTTTTGCACCATTTTAATAGAATTTCAATTGAAAGTAGTCATGAGTTTTATGGGTAGAACATTAGTGGTCTCTGAAAAAATAAAAAGGAGGTGGTTTCTTAAAACTAAAAAGCAGCTAGTTAAGCAGATTTCTCGATGGTTCCAGAGCTGTTAATATACAATTAACATCACTGTGAATTTAAAAAAGCAGATATATTTAAAAAGGGAAAAAGTAACTTAAATTTTTCTAACCATAATACCTTTTTTGGGGGGTGAGAGGAGTGAAATACCTGTCTTAATACCTATCTTTATGGACCTCTGAAAAACCGTTCGGATGATATGATGCTGTTTCAATGAAACAAACACTGCCTAGAGAACCAGATCAATATGGATGAAAAGCCCAGCCTCATCTTTTACCAATGTATGACCTTGAGCAGGTCTAAGTGCTAATTGTGTTGTTTGTAAATGAAGTTATAATGCTTCCCTTGAAATGTTGAGAAAAATCAAGTGACATGATATGAATTACCGAGCATAATTACTGGCACATATGAAGCACTCAATAAGTATTAAGTTCATATTAAGAATGAAATATGAGAAACAGTATAGGTATTATGTGGACAAGTATGGTATTTAAATGAGATATAAAAGTACTTAGCCCAGTGCCTGATTCAAAGAATTAACTCAACAAATATTAGCCTCTTTACTCCTTGTCTCATTACCTTCACATTGCTTATAAGTTGGTTAGCATTTTGCTGATAATAGAAATTCTTTTAGTAATCATACACTATTCAAATCAACTTTGAAAAAAATTCCACTTATCCATTGAAATGGTTGATTCATTCATTTTTCAACATACATTTATTGAGCACTTACTAGGTACTGGGCTAAGCTTCTGGGATCCAAAGTTGCATAACCTTCAGCTAGAGTAGGCCCACAAATGAAACAATGATTATAAATCAGTGTGTTAAAACAATAATGTATGTATACACACCCTGCTTTGGATACACCTATATCAAATTGGGGCATAAAAGAAGAGACCTGTAACTAGAATTCTGATGGAGAAACAGGCTATAACTAGATGGAGAAACAGAAGAAAAGCCTTCCAAGGATACCAAACCTTCGCATGAATCATTTTGGGAAAACACTGTTACTCTTCCAAATCATGATGAAAGAAGTGATTGCTTGAGACAAACACTGAAAAGACATACAGAGCTGGATAACCCCTCATAATACCTTTAACTTTTACCTGGAAGCCGTGAGGGACCGTGAAGTACTCAAAGCAGGGAAACATACAAGCCATTGTGTGAGGCCAGCCCAGAGGCACAGACTGGTTCAGGTGTTCTCTATAGAAGCAAAAGGGGCTTCTGTGGCAGTTTTTTTTCCATTTTTGGAGGAAAAAATTCAGGCAAGTGCTACCTAACCCACAAGAGTCTGTGTTTATCTACAGTCTTCGAGATGACCCAATGGCTCAGTCAACTCCTAGCTGGCAATTTGCAGTGATCAAAACAGAGCTTCACACTTAGACTGTTGAATTGTAAGTGGTAAACTGTTTTCAGGGTTCAACAGCTAAAGGCTTGGAAACCTGCCTAAAGGATCCTTATAAGCTCTCTGCCTAATAAAGAGTTATCTCTTTTTATATAACTCCTTAAGAGTTAAATGTAGATTTATCTTTTTTCAGTTGAGCTCATTTGACACAAAAGTTTTAAGTTACTTTACCTACATTTTTCTTTCCTGTTGAGTTACAGCAAACAGTGAATTCAGGGAATAAAATAAAATTGAGCTCTACATTTTCAATCACACCCACATCAATTAATTATATGTAAACAATCACTTAAATGTGTCAGGAAAATCAAACTTAAAAGAACCTGAGGGGAAATCCTTTAGAATCAGAAGAATTATTTTTGTAGTAAAATCACTTCCCAATTTATTTGTTTCATATGTATACATACATACACACACATACATACATACACACACATTTATATATATACATATACATTGTACTACATGGTTCCCTAAAACAGGGCAAACATACACTTAGTAATGTATGGGGTTATGGGCTTCACCTAAAACTATGTTGGCTACCATGGCAGTCATATTAGAAAATTAGTTACAGATTTGTAAACATTTCTGGAGATCAGTAAATACTTGTTTTTCAAAATAATAGATGGGAAATTTATAGTCTGACAGAGTGTATTTGTCGCTGCTGAACACTGCACAGAAGCTCATGTTCAAACTGTGTAAGAGCTCATTTTGACAACCATTAAATTTCAATCCTATGGGTAGTTCTGTTGTGAAGGATGCTCTTTTTCAGTTCAAAGAAGGTCCTTTGCATTAATTACCCAAGCCAACATGAGAAAAAATGTACCTGACATCAGGTCTCTGCAATAAAGATTTTAAAAAACAGTGAAATTTGAATACTTACAAAAATTCAAATTCATTAACTTTTGCTAATGTCAATGATAGGTACAGACAGTAGGAAAAAACTCATTTCAATCAACAACTAATTTATTTAGCTTGAATATAAACAGCCAAGACTTTCAACAGTGTATTCATGTCTTTTTTTCTGTGCTATAGACATTATATTTCCCTTGAGATTCTGTCTGTAGTGCAAGCAGTATGAGTGAATGTCTGGGAGCCTACTTTGATGAAGAAAATTGTATATAACACTTGAAAAATTACATCACGTCTTCCTTCCTATGCTATTTAAAGGAACTGCACATAGTCTGCTGAAACACAGCACACACTTCTAAGTCAGAGTAATCTATCAGTCATTTCATGTTTGCTGTGCTCAGCATGAAAGCTAGATGTCAGGAGGATGCAAAAGAAGCGTGAATACATTTGCTTCAAATTTGGGACAGAAACATAATTTTTCTCCATGAGACTATTCCTTGAAAAGTCAAGCGAAGTTGTTATTTTCTTCAGGAAAGAACAGACCAAGAAAGAACACATGTTCTTATTCAGTGTTAAAATCTACATAGTGCTTAGTATTATACACTGGTTAAAGGCAGATGGCTCAGGCTATCAGCTCAGTAGAAGCCCTAAATTCACCCTTAGAATTGATTGCAGGAAGGGATAGTAGCTTGCTCCTAAGACTTTCCTCTCTGTTAGAAAATCAGCTTCCTATTTCATTGCATAATTGAATCAACAAAGGCAAGGTTCTCCAAATGGAAGAGAGACTGAAAAAAAAATTCCAGGATGGAGGCCACTGGCAAAGAAGCTGACAGCTAATCTAATAAATAACAGCCTGAGAGGGCCCCACCCACAAAAACCACAGATCTACAAGTGTCGAGGGATATAGGCACTGTCTAAAAACTTCAGGGACTTCCACCCTTGGAATATTCCCTCCCCGAAGTAAGCTCTGTTGTGCCTGTCACAGTGAGTGAGTCTGACGGCTAAGACTTACTTCATACAGTAACACAGTAATTTAATTTTCTGACGATAATTAGAAGGTTGAAGAAAATAAACATCCTAACTATACTTTTCGATTTATCCAAATGATTATAGTACAGATGAAATTAAGCATTTTAAAAGGTAATCAAGTCATAAAATTAGTGTTTCTATCAAGGCTTATTGTGTCAACAAATGAAAGTTAGCTTTTGAATTATCATGCCTGCTGAATCAGCTTTTAGTAAAACAATGCAATTGTATTTCGTGAAAAATGGTTCTATTTCAAGCAAATTCTTTCTTAAATTTATGTATTATCCAAACTTTGGTGTAGATGGTGTGCAAAGAAACATCCTAATCACAGCTAACCTCACAATTAATCTTCCTTTTCTTTTTAATAGAATAAAACTGCATTCATTCTTTCACTGGATGTCCATTGAGGGTGTTAGTCTGTTTGGTGTCATAATACTTACTAAGAATTAGTCCTTGCTAGATTTCTGCCTAGGAGCTTGTCCCCCAGTGAGAGAGGCAGACATATGTCAAGTAGATGACAATCAGAAATTCCACAAAAAGAGCTGTGCAAAAAGCTCCATAAAGCCCCAAGAATTCTGAGCACAGGCTTCACAGAGGAGGGTGCTATTTGACCTTGGCCTATCAGAATGACAAAGGAGACATTTCAGACAGAGAAAAAAACAAATGCAAAAGAATGGAGAAAGAAATGGGCATCACTGGTCCAGGGAAAACAGTCTGCACTATGGCTTATGTGTATTGTTGGTTTCTGTCCACACTCCTCCCACAACACCCCCTACCCCAAGCTGGAATGTGAACACCATGAGGGCAGGAAATTTTGTCTGTTTGGCTAATGGATACATTCTAAATGGTTAGAACAGTGTCCAGTTCATAGTAAGTGCTCAATAAACACTTGTTAAAAGAATGTGTGTGTGTGTGTTTGAGTTGTAACTGTGCGACTAGAGAGGTATCTCCACAGGGTCAAGTGGTTTATAGAAATTACATTGGACAAGCATTAGTCTTTGATCCTTTTGGCCATCTTGCAAATGCAAGGACGATTTTTGTTTTAAAACTAAGAGTCATTCTGTAGCCTTTATTCTGACTGCAGCAAAGTTTCAAAGCCCTGAAAGAACTTTTTGTCATTGCGAAGTAGCCTTAAGTGTTATAAGCTGTGGGTAAGGATAAGTCAAATTTAGGCTTGTGTCCCTGGCACACTGATCCAGAAAATAAATATTCAGGCTGTGATATTGTAGGAAACCCCATTCATGGATATTTAGTGTAGGCCCTCAGTGTTGATTTTCAGATAAGCAACAGGAATACCCTATGGCCTTCTAAAAGGGTGGGGGGGGTGCCATGGTGGCTCAGTAAACAAAGCTTAGAAGAGCTTCGCAGGCTGCCGAAGGCATTATGTTGCTGTGAAAGCCCGAAAGTTTCAGTCACATGGACAAAAACTACTTTTTTAAGATACAAAAGACAAGTCTTGGAATTGGAATTGGAATTCACACTTAAAAATACTGTGAAGTCTCATCGCAATGCCTACCATTGCTTTAAAAAGAAAGTAAAAGAGAGAAGTGCATGTTTAATTCTCATATATATGTAAGCATATATTCATATACCTAAGTATATATACATATATATACACACACATACACACACACACACACACATATATATTACTTGTAAAAGCTCAGGATAAGTGACATATTCTGAAATTACCATATAACAGTTTTCCCCCTCACAGTAAAAGAAGCCAAAGTAGATGAAAATATATCATTTAAAAATATTAAATATCTATTCTATGTCAATTTAAGATACTTTATTCCCACTCATTTATTCTTCATTACAACCTATTAGATAAGTCCTACTATAATCCCTATGTTATACGTTATGGATTAGAACTGAGGGTTAAGTGCTTTTTTTTTTCATTTTCGTGGAACAAATATTGAGGAGAATCTGAATATAGACTCAGGTCTATGTGATTCTAAAAGTCTTGCTTTTTGTACCACATGATAAAGACAATTTGATCCAGTACTGATTTCTTGACTGCTAATGTCAGTGCTTATAATTTTTTATTATTATTTCTCAAGTTTATGAATATTTCCATTTTATTTGTTGTGAACTTTATAAACAGAAAGTAATATTTACTTCCTAGTTTACTTAGAAGTATTTGGTGCTCTTGACTAAAAATATTTTAATTGCTTACAAAAGCAATAGTCTGCAAATTTTTATGGTACTTAACACTCTAGGCAGGAAGACACTACATAAGGTATACCATGTGCTGAAACTTATATAAATAAGGGAAAAGTTCTCAAGGAACTTATAATTAAGTTTGGATAATGAATCATATATGCTTAATACCTAGTCTCTGCATATCAATTATCTCTCAGAAAAAATCCACCTTCATTTTTCACTGCTTTGATTAATTCAAAGCCACTAATTAGTTTTTGCCAACCTTATCAGGGAAACTCACCCAGATATTTCTTTGTTAATATCAGAGCACCATCAAACTGTGAATGGCTAAAGGTAAACTATCTAGGTACCTGTGTGTGCTTAGAGAGCAGTGACTTCGCCCCTGCCTGGAGATAGACAGTGGGACTCTACACATGAGATGGGCTGCAACACAGAATACAATGGAAAGTAGGGGCTGCACACAGAAACAGAAGTTACATGGAGAAGAATATCCGAATATCCAGTAGCATGACATGGAGAGTGAGAGGTACCCTTTGACAAAAGAGCCCTCCTTCATGGGTTGCTCACATACCAAAAACATTTTAGAAGGAAAGAAAAGTATACCATAGTAAATGCTCAGTAAATAAAAGCTGAGTTGTTTGCTCACCATTTAATTTGCAATGTCTAGGATGACATAGTTGTCAGTCAATATTTGCTGAATGAATGAATAAATGATCCACGACACTCAGGTAATTTGGACAAGGCCAGTTGTCAAATGATTAATTGGCTTCCTGCCTGGGCTGATGTGGGCTCTCCCCTCTGGAATCATTGCAGTTTCTGGATTGAAATGGTAGGCCGTAACCACTTTAGAAGAGCTGGGAATCCTCAGAATGTGTGGATATGAAGTACATCTATCTGTATGTGATTCTGGGACTTCTAGTGGCCTTTCTCATAGCTCCAGAATTCAGTGCCTTTTTCCTCGTCTAGAGGGGAAGGAAATGGGGTTTAATTGTCAAAGAGTCCCTCAAAAAATACATTCCTGTTCCACAGAAAAGACTCTAAAATCTATTTTGTGAGATTGATCAACTGAAATCACAGATACTAATGTTCATTGATACATTTAGATTTTTCAAAAATAGCATGCCATTTTGCGGCAAGCTAGAGGAAATAGAAATGAACAACACATAGTCATTACTCTTCAGAAGCTCACACTCAGGTAGGGAGGGAGCAGAAACGTGAGTCATACACATACTGCAATCTGGTAAGTGTCTGTCATAATAAAAACATGTTAATAGGAATTAGAAAGTAGAGATAGAAGAAAAGGACAGAAAGTATTTGAAAATTTGAAACAACACAGCTAATTCAGAGAAGTAAGTGACACCAATGTGTATTAAAGGTCCCATCAAAAAGATAAAGTTAGGAAGTTAAGCCGCATATCATATAGGATCTGTTGTAACATGCTAAGGAGCAGAGACTTTTTCCAGTAAAGCTTTGAGAAGTCATGAAGGTTTTTAAGCAGGGAGTGGCATGGCCAAGTTATCATTTAAAAGGATGATTTTACAGGTAAAGCTCAAAGCAAGCGAACCGGTCAGGAGGCTGTCGCAGTGACTTAGACTGAGGGAAGAGATGATAATGACATACCCGAGCTCATCTGTGGTCAGATTAAAAGGACACCAAATTCAAAAAAGGTAAAAGAGATAAACTCCTCTGGGCTGGGTAACCAGCTAGACTGTTACTTGCTTGTTTATGATGCTGGCAAGGTTTGGCAGACCACTAGCTGATAAGACAGATTTCTCACCTATGGCTGTGAAAGGGCCGTACTTTGCTTTCATGGGTATTGATAGTGGTGATTAAGATGTGGGAGGCAAGAATGGTTCTCAAGTTGCTACCTTGGTTTACTCTGTAGATATTGTATTATTTACCTGTGTGTGCTTGGGTGTATGTGTGTTCCCACTGCCTAGAGTAGTACTTAGCACTGAAGCACCATGATACATACTTTAAGAAAATATCTAAAAAAAGCGCTATCACATTTAGAGTACTTACAAGGTGTTTATTCATGTGCCATTTCATTTCATTACCATTCTGCAGTTTCAGAGGCATTCAAGGATACATACCTATCAAGAGATAGAGCTGGGATACAATCAACACCCATCAGGCCTTAGTGCCCATATCACTACCATTATGCTGAACAAAAGGAGTGGATGAGGAATGATAGATCCAGTGATGGGAGAAACTTTAGGGCTGGATCAGTTAGGAAGCTCAGCTTTGTAAATAATGTACAATATATTTGACAGCTTTAGTGATGATTTATTGTCTCACAGCCAAATGAATGTAAGATAGCAGAAAATAAAAACATGTTTTAATCTAAATAATAGGATACTTTTTTGATGCCCTGTCTTGGGTAAACATAACTGATTGGTAAGACATTTGTTTTCCTAGCAACCTGAACTTTTGTGCTGACATCAAAATGTGTTCTCATGTTTATTCCTTGTTGAGAAAGTAAGACTCCTGCAACATGGCCTTCCCTATTTTGGGAGTCTGTTATTAGAGAAAAATATAGCAAATATAATATTACCTGATGTGATGACATAGCATGAGCCGATGATGATGCTCTGTGGACAATAGGTAAATGCTGAAGAGTATTGTTTTATTGTTGTCGGCCAGTCTGACTTCCTAGATTAACTGGCTTTGGATCCTATTCAGTTTGGCCACATAACCTTGAGATTGACATTGGTGTTTTTCTCTCTTATTTTTACCCTCAGTTTTCTCTTTACTCCACTTAAGGCTTACTTTTTTTTCCCCCCCAACTTAAGGCTTATTTTATCACACCAGCCCTGTTTGCCAATAAGCACTCCAGAAGGCCAGGAGAAGCAAGACAGTAGTTGGTGTCTATTCTTCACTCTGGTGAGAGTGTTCTCTGCCTGTTCCCCTAGGTAACTTTGAAAACAAAAATTCACTTTAAGGATGTTTATTAGTTAGATTTGCTATGCTTAGCCTTGGGAGTTCTTAGTAGCTTAAAATTTCCTTCTTTAAAAAAAAGAGAGAGAAGAGACAGAGTGGAGACTTTAAAACTATATAATTAGATTAAATGCTATATTTTTTCAATTTCAATACATTATTATAGTCTCAAGGGAAGTTGACTATTCCTAAGAGATGCTTGAAAAGTCAGTAAATAATATGTTGTGCTTAGCAAACAAAAGAGCAGTTGGCTCTGCTTTCTTTTTGGTTTTATTTTGAATGTTTTTGAAAGAAATGTTGATGCACAGAGCACTAGTTTCCTTTCTGTCAACTGTTGAGGGGTTTTTGTTTGTTGACTTCTAAAAAATAGTAAAGCTTTGCTATATATGTACCTGTATATTTTTTCCTAAACATTTGGACATTTATTGTAAACTAGATAAAGTTTATCATTTGGCTTTTATTAGTGCTTTCAAAAGAGGTAGTAATTTGATTGTTTTGAATTTTTTACACAAAATGCATGTAAACAGCAATCTATAATAATTTGATAACTCAAATATTAAAGGAAATTACTCCCATTAAAATTAAATATTTCAGTAAGCATTCTCTTGTTTAATTTAGTTTTAATTGCATTATTAATTGTCATGAACAAGATATTGCTAGGGAAAAAGCTGAGCAGATCATCTAATTGCAGTTTTACTGCTTTGAATGATAAAGTGTCTTTGATTTGGTACCGAGCCAGGAGGGCTTGATTGATAATATCTGTCTCAGATGTCACCCCCAGAGGAAAGAATAAAACCTCAGTAGACTTGGTGCATTGCAGCTGTCTCCGCTGCTCCAATTTCTCTGCCCCATTGACGTCATTGGGAGGTTTCAAACCAGTCCAGAGTGTCTAGTAAACCTGCACATAAATGAAATGAACAAACAGAAAACACTGATTCATAACCCAGCCCTCACTCTAAAGAGCTGTTATATTTTCTCCGATAATGGACAGATGTTTTTCTCCTTCCCTGCACTTAAAACAAAATTATTCAAATGTCATCAGCTCTCCAGAGATGTGGGAAAGCCTCGACAAGGAATGTGAATTACATAAGCCCTTCTAAAATCAGATTATAGTACAATGAGCCACATTGGTCCAGGGTTCTCAGATATCATAACCTGCATCCAGCTTGTCTCTAAGATCAGGGATATCTGAAGCAGAAAATAGCATGGAAAACAGCTTTCCCTGGAGGCAGAACTACTCTAACCACCCAGGTTAGTTCCTGTCACTAGGTCCTCTCTTCTCTCTTCATACACAGCCTTTTGTGTTGAGCTATAATGAGGGGCACCCACAGATGGACAATGATATGATCACAGAGCAGAGTTACAGTATTTTCCAAGGAAGATGACAGACTATCATGGTTGTGTTTTTTTATGAGTTTATCAAACAGAAAATACACATGAGGAAGCAGAGGATTTAAAAAAAATCTCTGGCAAGTGTATGTGTGTGTTTTTTAAAGTTGCTTTGTCAGCTTTATACAATAAGTATGTGATAAACTCTAAGCCTCAAAATAATTTATCATAGGGAATATTTTCTAAATGCTGTCACATAGCAATTTAGTGACTTGGCTGAGCATTAATGTTAAAATACATCCAAATGCTAATTTTTCATCTACTGGGCAACTGGACTGTGGCAGAGAATGCTCTCCTCTTCTCTTATTCAGACTCCTTTCTCATACTCCAGCAGGTATGGCAGGAAAGGACGCATAATTACCAAGCTGCTCTCACTTCTTATTCAGCCAACAATTTCGTGGCATACAATTCAAAAATAACTGCATCTTTATAATACTTTCAAGTTTACAAAACATATCATTTCCATTTTTCCATTTAAGTCTGATCAATGACCCTGTATGGTAGACAACATAATTATCATCATTTTATAAATGAGGAGACTGAGCTTCAGGCAGGTTCAAAGGAAAAATAAAAAATTTTCCCTGAGCTACTCATTTGTGAATGGCAGAGCTCAGATTCAAACCCATATTTTTGGAATTCTACATCCATCCTCTGCTTTCTTTACCATATATTCTGGGAAGCAGATATTTTTGATCCTATGACCTACCTTTCGGAATCACTTCAATTGAGCACTATGTATTAACCATTTGCTACACGTGCTAGGTGTGTTAGGGTAAAAACTATGTGAGACATGGATGGTGGTCTTAGGAGCTTAGAATATTGAGGATAAGACATGGATCCACATATAATAATAATACAAGGCAGAATAAGATAGTTGCATAAGACAAAGTGATGACATCTGATCACTGCATCTCCAGTGAAGGAGCTTTTCACATAAATACTGAAGGACTGGTGGTATTTCAATAGATAGAGATGGCAGGTGCATCCCTTTTGGGCCAAACGACCTGCCTGAACACTCAGATAGGCAAGATGGTCAGAGCCATGGTAGAAATGATACAAAGAATCCTATTTTGAAACTGAAGCTGCAATCTGGTGAAACCTCAGTCAGGGCTGTCAGTGGCAGACTAATGCCAGGGTAAGGAGTTTGTAATAATAAGGAGACAGTCTAAGGAGTAAAGCCATTACATCTGTGTGTGAGTGTAATTGGTTAAGCAGCCATGTGTAAAGTAAATGGGAGAATAGAAAATCTGGCTCATGGTGCAAATTAAGAAGTTCCATAGGAATCTAGGGGGGAAGGTTTGAAGAAATAGGATAAACCTGAGGCTACAAGAATTCATTCATTTGCTTTAAAGTATTTATTGAGCACCTATTCTCTATCAGGCTCTATTCTAGGTATGAAGATATGACAGTCACAGACTGATAACTCTCTGCCTCATAGGTCTTTCCTTCTATAAAGGAGGAAATGGAAAGGAAGGGAAAAATCACCAACTACTGTGGGGCTAGAACTAACAGCACTTAGTAACAGGTGGTTCTGAAGGGAAGTCAGCGCTGGCTTGGACATTTCTCTGCTTTGAGAGAATATGCCTCATAGTCCGTTAAGTAAATGTGTCCTTACTGCACAAAGTTACCCTGCTCCAGGCAGTATACTAACATTTCACATGAATATCAAGTATGGATTTCACATGGATTCATTTTACATGGATACCATGTAGCTCAAATATGATGAGGTATGAAAATATATTTGGCAAAGCATGGAGTGATACATAAGTGTTATCATATTAGTTGTGAATGGTTTTTAGTATATTTTCATTCTAACAAAATATGATATTTCAGAGTGTTTGATCTGGTACATTGTTTCTCATTTACTTATTATTTTAAAGCAAGGAGTCAAAATATGCCTATATTCGTTATGCATTTTCAAATAATCTCTGGGAAGTTATTTCAAAGGAATATTGCTTGGATCTTACCTTGCCATACAATCTTTTTATCTTGCGGTTTCTGCCCATATACTAATGTTGTATACATTATGAAAAATGACATGTATAGTGTAGTGAGCTACTAAAACGAATGTCCAGGGTACCAGTGCCTCATGGAAGAATTCAATTCAGCTTTATGTATTGAAACATTTTGTGTGCTATGGCGTGGTAAGCACTTAATAGTTTAAACATCTAATCATCTCCTCTGAGGTTATTTATGTGAGTGATTTATTACGTAGAGTATAGGTGTTTTTCCCTATATATCCACAAGTCTCAGAACTTATTTGTAAAGCTCACCTGAAGGTCATATTCTAAGTTATATTTTACCATGTATATTTAAAAATGAGCAGACATTAATCTTACCTCACATCCAGGCAAATGTGAGCCACATAATTAGATTATTATCCAGACAAAGGAGCACTGAGGACATTGATAATGACCCTCTTTATGTGTCTGCCTTTTGTCAAAAATGAGAATCCACATGAAAGCTGAAGTGGAGAACTGAGAACATTACCTGGATAATCATCTTTGGGGGGTTGTGTTAGTAAAAATGAGATGATAGTAAAATGACGTTCTTACATTGATAATTAGCCCTAACAAACTGCAGATCTACAGTAAAGGGCTTATTCAGCAGATGTGCACGGGCATGTAGCAGGGTAATGCCTGACATGGTTCTCTCTCTCCCTGCCTCCCTGTTGAAGACTTATTTTGTGATGCATTCTGCCCATCTGAATGAATTTGATCAATGGCCTCTTCTGGCCTATAAAGTTTCAGTTTTTAAAAAACCTCTTAGTGATAATGACCTTCATCATCGTGTTGCTTAGACTTTAGACTCAACTGAAGTGATCGAAGTTTCTGACAAGACTTTCCAAATTCCAACCACTACCCTCCCCTATCCTCCTCCACCCGCACTGTGTACTGGCTGTCCTCTTTGATGTGTCATATTGTATTTATCTGCTTATCTGTTTCTTTCAACTCTGGACTATGAAACCCTTGAGCCCACGATTGTTTCATGAGCCCACACTTGTTCATTCATCTTTACACTCACAACCCTCAGTAGAGCCTCTGACACATATTAGATCTTTAGGACATACAGAAAATGTCAGTTAAACTGAACTTTTTTTTTCTTTTATAAAAGAGACATGGATTGCATGGTTTGTGTGGAAAAGTTTTATTTTCATGAGAAAGAGCTCTTTTATCCTTTATGCCTAATAGAAAGGTGGTCTCTCTCATCACCTCTTAGGGCAACTTTCTGAGTGTCAAAGTATATAAGAGTAATAAGAATAATATTAACAATAACAATAGCAGCAGTGCCTACAGTTTACTGGGCATTTAGGGTTTGCCAGGCCTGTGTTAAGCACCTAACAAAAGCAGTGATATCTCGGTCTATCTAGGTAAATATTATCTTCATTTTGCACATGGGGAAATAAAAACTGTAAATAACTTGCCCAAAGTCACATAGATTTTGAGTCTATGCAACTCAAAAAAGGTTAACCCTTTTTTCTGCCTCAAAAGCCTCCATTTTACAGTTATGGGATTGGCAAGTTAGTATCTAACAAACCCACTAGGAAAAATGTGGGTCCTATTTGTGCACAGCATTGGAGCATGGTGGTCACACGTTAGCACTGTAACTGTCACACCTGTCTGTCAGGGCAAGATTACTGATCTCATTATCATCATATGGAGAGAAGAGTCAGTCATTTCCAAATTTCAAATTGACTGGTCTTTTAAGCATCTGGATAGACTTTGAAACATTGTTTTTTAGGCTCACCTTTGCTGTGATTCTTTGCTAAGAAAACATGTTTAGTGAAACAGTCACTGTATAGGGAGCCAAAAGACTAAGTCTAGTCTCAACTTTGCCTGCTACTAAGCTGTATGTCCCTGCATAACTCCTTAAACATCATGAGCCTGTTTCTTGGGTGTCAAATGAATAAATTGGATGGGACACTATCTTGGGTTCACTATATTCCATACCTTCCTATGCCTTTGCTGTGTTTGACTTGTTTCTGAGCAACCTATGAAGTCCAAATCAACTTAATTTGGTGGGAGAAAGCATGTGGAAGCCCTTGTAGGTGGTCATCATCATCTCAGAATTTTCTAATGAGAGTCTCCACTGACTTCTCTATGGTTTGTGATTAAAATGAAACTTAGTGACTGAGAGGAACAATAGTTTTCAACTATTAGCAATTTCCTACACTCTGCCTTTTAATCTTTCAAAATTTTGATCAAGGCACCTTTCAGTTGACTCTAGATGACACTTGAGGGAAAACTGTGAATTAAGGTTATTATCCATATGGAATACTTATACGAACTATTAAAGGGAGACTTTAGGTACTATGAACTTCAGCATCAAGCTGGCTTTCATCATGGAAAGATGCTTTTAGTGGCTAAGACCATCACAGTGATTGAGTTACTGCACTGAAAGGAAACTTCAGGTCCACCTTTTTGCCTGGGGACATGTCACATTTGAAGTATACAATGAGCTTAGAATTTTTTTGTTGTTATTTTTAAGGGAGATTCCACAATTTCCCTTGGTATCTTACTTAGATCACTAACTGATAATCTCACCTGTCAGCCAATCATTTTCATAGCTAACCTAAACCCCTAGGGCTGCAGTTTGGATTCATTTTCCCTAGAGGTAAAAAACAGCTGGCATAATAACTCCTCTTATACAGGAAGATTGTTATCAAGATGTTATTCAGCTCTCATCCTACAGCCAAATTCCTAGACCCTTTCTGCATAATTTCTTTTTGTCTAACCCTTTAATCACCTTCCTTTCACCTTCCTTTTGCACACAGGAACTCTCCCCAAGTCTTGATTTTCTCAGTTGTGAGTCCCAGGATAACATAAAATAGCACACTTAGTTAGGAACTACTTAGTTGAATATTTTTACATGATCATAATAACTTGGGCTTTGTTTCTATGAGTAAATATATGATGAAAATTTTTCTTCTGACAAGAAAAATATAAAGCATTGTATTAACATCATGAGAGATTACA
Organism: Smutsia gigantea; assembly: GCA_032199065.1. Lineage (NCBI taxonomy): Eukaryota > Metazoa > Chordata > Mammalia > Pholidota > Manidae > Smutsia > Smutsia gigantea. The sequence continues at coordinate 793,680 of JAVSCE010015388.1, forward strand.
AGGGTGCACACTGCCTTAAAACTCTTAAATTTACAAAAACCATAACCTAAAAACTAATAAATTGAGAGAGACAGTTAAAAAAAAAATCCATGGCCACTTTTATCTGGATTTCTACTCCATGCTGAGCAGAAGCTTGATATAGTAAGACAAGAATAAGTTTTGGTATCAAGCAATTCTAGTTTCAGTCCTGGATTTAGTGAACTAGTAGGTTCTAATTTATGAGCCTTACTTACCTACTATGTTACAAGATGATAACAATAAAAATGGTGAATTCTTTGAAGAAAATGACTCTTTCTTATTTATTTCTGTATATCCAAGGCCTATCCCAATTCATAGCATGGATTATTTGAATTTTACTGAGGGATTGCGTATGAGAATTAACTTAGATTATATGTGTGAAAGTACTGGGTCAACTACTCAGCTCTATATAAACTGAGTCATTACTATTAATTTATTTTTATTTTTAAATTAAAAATTTTATTGAAGTATTATTGATAGGCAATCTTATATTGGTTTCAAGTATACAACACAGTGGTTCAACAGTTATCCATATTATTAAATCCTCATCCCAGATAGTGCAGTTACTCTCTGTCAGCATAGGAAGATGTTACTGAATCACTGACTATATTCTCCATGCCGTACTACTATCCCCGTGACCAACTTATATTATGATTGAGAATTTTTGTGCCCTTTTATCCCCTTCACCCTCCCCACCCACCCACTCCATCCCTCCCCCATGGTAACCACCAGTCACTTCTCAGTGTCTCATTACTATTACTTTTTAAGGTTCATTATTAGTAGTGGGTTTTTAAAACTTTAAACCAGATGATTTGCATTCATTTTCACAAGAACATTTCTGTTACCCATTTGTTGCATATTTTATAAAAAGTTTTCTAAAAATGAGATTCCTAAAGTGAACAATCAATGGTACAAAGCTTACTGCTTGGAGTTTAATTCTTAGTCTCTTCTGATGAACAATCTAAGAATGAAAAATGAACTCAAATGTGACTAAGATGACTTTCTAGAGCTCATCAAAAGTCACACTGGCACCAAAAGAACAGTGAGACTCTGAAAAATTTATATTTTGCCAGGGCTTCTGTGACCTTGTGTACATCTCCCTATATGGGAGAGAAAGCGATATCTTTGACTGATGAAAGTACCCAAAGTTTTAAATAACATTGCCTTATATATTAGCAAAATGACTAACAGGAGTTCTTTAATTACATGACCTTCATCCATGGGGAACATTGCCAAAGGGCCAGAGGAGTAATACAGGGAAAATGTTTATGTCAGGGACTTAAACAGGAGTGTCTCTAAGTAATGTTTTGATCTTTCTAAAGAGCACTCTTCCCTGTCTTTGTACTTGATTATAAACATTTGACTCAAGGAACATGAGCTTTTCAAAGTGATTCAGGTTGAGATCTTAGGTCCACCATAAAAGTAGGGCCTTGGGAAAATTACTTAGCCTCTCTAACCTCCGTTTTCTGTAAAATGGAAATATGTTACTTAGCTCCTAAGACACTTGGCCCTGTTGGGTTCTTGGTAACTTGATTACCTCCTCCACCTCTGGTGTTCCTTCTCTTTTGCCTGTCTTGTTAATAAGAATTGGCTAACTAATATGATATACAAAACTAGTGTGTTCATGGACACAAGAGACCCCTGCAAGAAGTGGCTGAAGTTCTTTGTTCCAATATTTTATTGAATTTCTTACCAAGAGTGGTATCAATCACTTGATAATGCCACAAAGCTATAAACCTTTGAGACTGTGTTCCATTTAGAGGAACTAAGTTTAAAAAAAGAAGAAAAAATTATCTTTAAAAGTGAAAATTGATTACAGCCTGCCAAGGCCAAATGGCATGGGAAGAATTCTGGACTCAGAATCAGGAGACCAGGGTTTGAAGCCAGCTCTGCTACAAATTAGATAACTTTTCTTTTCTGGACCTTAATGGCTTCATCTTTCAAATGAGAGAGTGATGCCCAAGGCCTTCCTGCATCGACAGTCCGGGGCGTGAGACTCAGACATTGTTCCTGTCTCAAAGAGAGATGGCCTGGAGTCCTGAAGGTTCGAGGCCCCATCTTGTTTTGCCATCAAAACTTCAGACGTGGAGGACTGCTGCAGAGTGGCAGGGCCCTTCAGGCAGCACATCTGTGCTTGGAAAAAAAATCAAATGCCTGAGTGTGAACAGAAGATTCTGGAGGCACTTGATATCCTCACATTTACTTAGATGAAGATCATGCTATCTATCTTGATTGGTGAGACTGTCACTAAAAAGAAAAACAGAAACAACAACAGGATAAAGAAAATAACAAAAAGGGAGGAAAAACCATAGAAATATGAAGTCATGCAAATAATTTACTTTGCTAAATCAAATTTTGGAAATTGAAGTCTGGATCTATTCATGTTGCTGCAGTCTCTGTTGAACTGACCAAATAAGAATATCACTCTTAGTAATTTAATTTTCATGGAGCTGCAAGGGTATAGATATTTGTGGCTCCCCCACATATCACCTAAATTAGATCTATTTGGAACAAACAATATATTTGAAAAGCTTGCATTTTTATTTTTCTCTCTATTTACTGCACTTGACAGGGAACGATGTCTAACTGTATACTTGGCCTAGAGCCATATTCTTGCCATAACAGATGATAAATCAACTCACTTCACCTGACCAAAAAAGCAAAATAACATAGATGTTAATATCTCTAAGCCAGCACCAGTCTTTTTCGCTGTTAAAGGAAATAAAAGAAATCATCCAAAAACACACATCATATTAATGCATTTTAAAGTAAAATATTCCTGAATGGTATTTCTCACAGTTAAAGGGGAATTGAAATACTCTACAGATAAGCCATTGAAACTACAGTGAAAAACCACCTTTGCTCATTTCCTATAAGCTGATGAGGAAGAACACAAAACCCAAAAAGCACTGGTTTCTTGAAATCCTTTATCTGGGACTTGGAATCCGTATTTTCTATACATTCATTTTTTTCTCTCAAAAGGTCAAAATAAAATATACACTAATATAAACTTAAGGGTAAGGCAAACAAGGCTGACCAAAGGGCCCTTCCACTCTGCAGCAGTCCGCCACGTCTGAAGTTTTGATGGCAAAACTTTTGTCCAATGCATGGACAAAATTTACAATGGCTAGCAACTTGGGATTTATCCTGAAAGCATTTAAAATGCACTAGCATTTAATTTGAGAAAGAAAAGGAAGCCCCCACTGCTATTTCTGTTCAAAATTTACTGCTATTTCACTGGAATGGGGAGGAACAGATTTCTGTTAAGTTGTCAAATTAGTGGGCTGGAATGCAGTATACAGAGCAGGCCAAAGAAATCACACTGTTTTTACTGCTTTCTATGCAAAGAGCTTTCTGGACCAAGTTCATGACTGCTACAAGTAAGTACTCAATTGCAAGAAGAATGTGAGTGAGGATCAAGTAGGCAGTGGCTTTGTATCAATATTCTATTAATGTTACTAATGTTAATTTGAATCTGGAAATTTAGGAGCATATGAAATAGCTAATATTCTGCAATAAGCCCCAGGTCCTCTTCCTAGTAAGTCCTGGATGTAGAGGTAGTATATTAAATCTGATTTTTTAAAAACCCACTCTTCTGAGTGATTGGAAAATAACTGGTGTTAGAGTGCTACATGGTTCTACATGTTACCTTTATATTCTATCATATGCACAGCTATTTTTGAAATATCTTTTTTTCTGGTTACAAAAGAAGTATATGCCCACCATGGAGAATATGTAAAACAACAACAAAAAATATTTTTAAGATCCCTTTGTGTTTGGTAAAACACTCAGAAACCATAGTCAAGCTAGATAAAGAAAGAAGGGGCCTGTATTTTAAAGATAATAAGGTATCTTAGAGAAACTATGATAGCAATACAGGTGTTTAAAAGCTTCAAAAACCGTTAGGACTTACCAGGGTTTCTCTCTGTTCCTCTCTGTGCCTCTGCTGGGTTTTAACAGTCTTTTGGTAATCCAGCCTTTTCCAGCCCATGTGACAGAAAGCATGGCCACAAAGCTCCCAAATGGTAGAATTTATGCCTCAGCTGTACAGGGAGCTTGCTTATCATGCTCACTCTCCATCCCATAGCTAGACTCTTTAGGAAGAGACTCATGGGCCTAACTTACATAGCCCATTCCTGGCTCAATTATGTACAGCTCAGGAGCAGTAAATGACACAACAGAGTTGCTTCCCCTGCACTCAGATGGACTGGGGGAAGGGGAGGCTGGGGGCAAACAGCCTCAATACAAGGGTACTAAGCAAACATTCCAGTAAATCTCCTTCTTAAATCTGTAATTCCTCTACCCAGAGATAATTACTGATAACATTTTGATATATTTTCTTCTGGTTTCATCGTAAGCTTATAGATTCTTTTTAGTTTTGTTAACATCATTCTGTTTATTAGATTTTTAATCTTGCTTTTCCCAGTTACTATTCCATCATTAGTATTCACTCACAGTTTATTTTTACCAATAGCAACCACCACAGGTAGCATCCAGTTCTGTCATTGCTAAAATCTTTGCATAAACTTACTCAGTCTCACATGGAAAAACATTCATTAACTGTTTAAATGAACTGGTTACAACATACTTTCATAGTTACTCCATTGGATCATCACAACTGCTGAGAAACATGTTATTATTATTATTATTATTATTATTATTAATTCTCTATTTTACAAATGAAAAGGAAACAGAAAAGTCATACAACTAGTAAATGATCCTTTCTAGCCAGATTTCAGATCCTGTTCCCTTGAATCCATGCCCTGTTGTCCTCCCTGGTATTTTTCTGCACTCAGATGGACTGACTTTTCTTAGTTGTTCTTCAAGGCAGCCATTTGCACAGTAACGTGTCCTTCTGGGCCTTTCTAGGCACTTGCAGTGATTATGGGGCAAATGGAGAAGGTGAGGAAGAGAGCTGAAGCCACATGCCAGGAATCAGGAGTCTGTCAGCTCTTCTAGGGCACTGGTGGGGTGGTGGCAGTAAGGATGGCTTTATGGTCAGGCAGAATCTCTGAAGCTCCTCACTCTGGTCTGTGCTGCTAGGCACCCTCGGGCCTGTGTTTTCTCTCAGGGACCTCTTTTTATTTCTTTTTCCAATCCAGTTTCGTTCAGGGAAACTCATAATATACTCTACAGGAGTGAAATCCAGTGGTCTTCCAGTAGGTTCAAATGGTCTCCCAGAGGACTCCTATTTCAGCGTCCCCAAACACTCAGTGCCAGGGGCCAGTTGGGCCTGCAGCACAGACAGAACCCCTAGGGGTTGATGCAGCCCAGCTCCGCACTCCAGCATCTCATCCAAGGGAGAGCCCAAGGACCAGCGCATAGGGCATTCTGCTAACCCTGAAAAGGAAGGTGTGGAAAGCATCAAGAAATAGAAGACTTGGGCCTTCTTGGTGTACCAAGCATTCTACAATCATTTCCTGTCCTAAAAAAATCCTCCATGTGGGATAATAATAAGTGATGCTGTGTGATGCATATGACTTATAATAATGACCATTCATTTTGCCAGCAGTTAGCCTGGCTCAGAAATATGCTTGCTAGGAATTGGTCACAGGTAAAGAGATTGGTAAGTGGCAGAGCTGGGATCTGACCCAGGTAGTCCAGGTGTGAGTTTACATGGGTAACAGATGTCCCGTAGGGCAGCGAATACGAACTCATAAAATCATGTGTGGAATCTCGAGACTATATGGTTCTCCAGCTCAGGTTTCATTTGTCTTTGCATTCCTAGCATGTGAGTTTAGAACATGTAAATTAAGCTGAAAATGGTCTATAGGGTAAACATAAGCAAGATTCTGCCTTACAGCATGGTTTGAGATGGACTTACTCTATCACCATTTACCTCTGCTGCCCTTCAGTGTTCCCTCATTTGTCTTCCTCAGGCAAAACATCCAAGGATGAAAGATTACCAAGACTTGTACTCAAAGGAAATCCTACTTTTTTTTTCTTTTTCCAGCCACAAACTTTATTAGAAATAGTATGGAATTGAGTATATAAACTCAACTATCAGGCAAACATTTACAAATTCTTAATTCACACTGAGATAAATGGAGGGTTAAAAGATTAAGGGTTTTCTTTTTCTTTTTAGGGTAACCTGTTTATAATCACATTGTTTTCTTGTTATTTGTTAAGTAGTCTTTGAGTGCCATCATTTATTGTTAATAATATGCAGATTTATAATAAGGCCGTTGTAATATTCATTGATTAAAACCCAGTAGCAGCATTAGAGCAAATGAAATGTTTCTTAATGTGATGTAGTGTTGGTCTCAAGAATTCAGAAATTAAACCCCAATTATTTATACAGATGGCATTTTGCTGTCATAAATATTTATGAAACCATAGGTCACTGAAGATATAAATTAATTTCCCAGTAGTTAAGACAAATAATTTAAGGCAAACAAAAAAAACAGAAAAACAGAAATTGCTTGCATTTTTAATAATAGCTTAACCCCATTGCCGATCTTGTTACTGGCAGAAATCTCAGAAACTGAATCAGGTTTTTGGGTTCCTAAAAAATTTTTTAAGTTACTGGGAAATACAGTCTGCCTAATTTCTTATAATGATACACAAAGGGGGAAAAACTATTCTAGGATGCAGTCCCAGTTGTAATGGTGAGTCATTGCCTGCAGCAGTTAGAATGATAGAGGAATCTATTTATTCCCACTCTCTAAGCCTTGCACAATGAAGCCATGCAGAAATTATATAATTATTCCTCCTGGATGGATTTTCTTATTGGTTTGTAATTACAAAATACTCTTTCAGTACTTCTGTATCCTGAAATTAAGTCTTCAGAATTGCATGAAGAACCATAAGGCTTGATCTCAGCTTGTTTATCCTCTTCATATTTAATTTTACCAATTAATAGTGTAGCTTCCTAGGTGTTGAAATGTGACCACTTTATCTTTTGCATGGCTCAATTACTTAGACTTATTTTAAACAAATCCTGAGGGAAACCTCTTATTTTCACCATCACATGGTATATTTTCCCACTAATTATAATGTCACCCTGTATAAATCAAATAACCTGTGTTGCTCATGTTCCATGCTCTCTGCGTGTGCCGCCTTCAGTATCTCCTGTCCTAGTGGCCACTGTTCACAAATGCTTGCTCATCATTCCCATAGCTCCCTCTGACAGGAGCCTTGAGGACAACCACAGTTTCTCTCATATAAGCTGTAATGGGTACCGGTTGCTTTTGCTCTTCCCCTCCCCCACCCACCCAACTAATAACTGTTGAGTGTGTATTTTGTGCCAGGTGATGGTGGTAGAAAGATGAATTAATCTCGAAAGAATTTATGGTCTAGGTAGCACCGACCCCCAGCAAGCTGTTCTAGCTAATGCCTGCCAGCTCCAGACAGAGAGGTGCCCATGTAGCTTATTACCAGTGCTTAACTGCTTGAATTCTTCTGGACTCATTGTCAAGGATCATTATCAAGAGGAGCTCTGATAGTCTTCCTATTCAGAAGATTCCCATTTCTTTGTGGTTGTACATATGGGGAGCCTGAAATATGCTTTCCCATAGTAAGCTTATTGTTATAATGAGCCATACAATAAAATTACTAATTTCCTACAACATACTTTCTTGCTCCTCCAAAGTCATTAAGATATTACAAAGTGGGATTTATTCTATGCTTTGTTTAAAGGAAGGCTATCACAAATATAAAGCATACTATGTGGGTAGGTCAATTAAATAAATGTCAAAAAATATTGAGTAATTACAAAACAGTACTGTGGTAAATGCTGTATCTATATTATCTCACTGAATTCTCATAGTGACCCTCTGAGATATTTTATATACTCCCATTTACAGATGAAAATGTGAAGCCTAGGGAATGAATTTGCATGCCCAAATTTCTTCACTAGTAAATGTCAGCAGACCAGGACTGTCTGGACTCCAAAGAAAAGTTCCAGTCTATACAGCTTCGGACTTTCATCAGAGTTACCTTATGCTCAACAGTATATGCTAGATATGAATCCCATCATCCCATGCCAAACCACCTCATAAGCTTTAGACCTTTTTCATGTGTGTTTTTTAGATAGTGGCAATTCAGTCTAATGATTATTTCTTGTCCCACAGCAATCTACATGAAAGGAGTTGCTAACATCTGCTTTCCTTAGAAGTAGGCTTGTGTGTAGGGTCACTCAAAGCATCATGAATACAGCTCAGTTGCTTATTGGAACTGTTATTTCTTGAGTTTCTACTTCATGCTAGGTAGTTTCATGTATTACCTCCTTTAATCTTCACTGTCGAATAGATGAGGATGCCAATTTTATAAAAATTTGTAGTAATTTATTCAAGGTTACATAGCTACTACACGAATGGAGTGTCTTGTATTCAGACTCAGCTGTTTGATTCCAAAGTTTACATCAAACTACTCTGATAGTTAAGTCAGAGCTTCTGTTACCATATATGTCTATCCAGCCAACATCTAATTTTTAAAATCAATTTTGTTGAAGTATAACTTACATACATATGACATATACACTTCTAAGTGTGATGAATCAATGATATTTGAAAATTTGACATATCCTTGTGACCACTACCCTTCTGAAGCTCTACTGCTTTGTGCCCTTCATAGTTTCCCCCACCCCCTTGCCCCAGGCTACCACTGATGTGGTTGCTATCAGTACAGATTACCTTTTCCAATTCTAGAACTTCATACAAAAGGAATTGTACAGTATATACTCTTTGGGCCTGCTTTTTTCACTCAACATATTTTTTGAGATTCACACATGTGGTTGCCTATATCAGTAATAATATTATTCCATTGTATTGTACCATGTTTTTTTTTCCATTTGCCTGCTGATGGATATATGATTATTTTTAGTTTGAGGTTATTCAGAATCAAACTGCTATGAACATTCACATCCCAATTTTATCAGTTCATGAGCATCATTATTCCAAAACATTTCTTGAACTCTACATTTGTCTTGAAAGATGCTCAAATTATTCTTAATATGAGCCTGATTTTGTGGAAAATGACATGGACTCCAGCCAATTTCTGAAACCCGTGTTTGGTATAAGCATTTTTCTCTCAGGTACGTGATTATGTATTTACACTAACTTCCATTTGCATTGCAATATGTCCTTCTAATTGATTACATTGCTCTTAAAGTCAATGATCTTCTCACTTTCATGTAAGTAGTATTTTTATCATTGTATCTATTAACCAGACTTCTGGTTCCAAGCATCTGAAACCAATCCCACTCCCTTAAAAAGTAGATACATTCATGGAAAGAATATAGGATAGTTGATGCATTCGCCAGGAGCCTGCAGAGCAGCGTTTGGCAAACAGGTAGGACCAAGGACAGGTGGGCAGCTGCCAGGACCACAATGAAGGTCACATCATGAATCCCATCTGTTGATGACACCGCTGACATAGCTGCTGACACTGGGCTCTGCATTTCTGCTCCTGCTATAAAACCATAAGTAGTTATTCCTTTGCCCCTTTGTCTTCAGAAGGTTGCTTCTAAGAAACTTCCAATGAGGCTGTTGATAAAGGTTGTGGAGGAGGAGTAGAGCAGCAGGAGAAGACACCACTGGCCAAAAATCCTTGCCTTCTATCGAGACATCTAGACTTGCTTGAGTAGTCCCTCCTCATGACAGAGCACAGCAGGGCAGGGAAGGCTGGGAACACTACAGAGGCCACACGGTGACCTGACCTGAGCCACACGGTGACCTGACCCTGTGTGCTATGAACATGATATTACATGGCTTATGGATTTGCTCTCCACTCAGACATTAGCCAGATGCAACATCTTCCTTGTGTAAAAGGCATGGTTTTTCTCCAGGCACTTCTATGACACATTGTAAGTCCATTCACTCTTCTAAAATTCTAGATGAGTAATTCACACCTTCACCTCTCCTCTAGTTCTCATTACTGGCTCACCGATCCCCACTTTCTGTTGATCTTTTTAATTCACTGAGTAAATTGAAGCAGTAGGAAAAGACTTCCTCTGTTATTAGCATCTTCACTCAAATGCTCTATCTTCCTGCCTGTAGATTATAAATTATCCATGCTTATATCTAATGCTAATTAAAAAATGATGCTATATGTCAGAGTAAAGGATTTTGGTTTATTAACAATAAAATAATACTCCACCAAGTGTTCTTCATGCATCATCTCATTTAATACTCTCAGGAACCTTTACAGTACTTTAATTAGACCTGATTTATAAAGAAAGAAACTGTGGCTTAGGGAAGCTAAGTAATTTGTCCAAGGTTCTACAACCAGTACATGACAGCAGACCAGATTTGCTTAACTTTAAAAGACAGCTTTAGAAGAAGGAACTCAATCCTTTATTCTTGATAGACCTAATCTCTGAGGTCCTGAACACAGTACTTTTCTTGCCCTCTATCACCAGACATGGGGCATCAGAAAGTACTCCAGAAAATTCTTGGAGTCCCTCAGTATTTTTCCCTGTCTTCTTTGTGTATCAACAACTATTAGCCACAGCCTATGATTAAGTTCGGATTCGTACCTTTGTTTCTTTACCAAGAAAAGGGATGGCAAGATGCATCACATGAGGCTCAGCCACTGGGAAAACCGTGCTTCCCCACTGTCCTTTGGGGATACCCCTAGTGACCTCTCTTTCATTTCACAGAATCCGCATACATGTGGTGCCAAGCCTTTGTAGGGAGGACACTGAATTCTCTCTCTCTCAAAACCTAAGTAAAGGCCCCATTTGATATGGCAATCCATTACTTCTCTGAATTCTGTGTCTCTGATTTCTACTTCCCTCCTCACTCTTCTACTCAGCCACATAGGTTTTCCTGCTATTCTTTAAACACACCATGCATACACAGTCCTGCCTTGCACCACTGTTCTGGCTGTTTTCTCTGTCTGAAGTCTCCCCACCCCCATGTCTCCATGGCTGACTCACTCAGCTCCTTACAGCCTTTGCTCAGTCCCACATTCTCAGGGAGGCCTGGTCCCTCCACCCCAATTCCTGATCCTCATTATCTTGCTCTACTTTATTCACTCTTTTCTATAGCACTTGCTACTTTCTAAAATACTATAAAGTTTACTTATTTATTTATTTTTATTGTCTTCTCTCCCCATTAAAATGTAAACTCTTGATGTCATTGCTTTTGTGTTCATTGACTGATCATAAGCACCTAGAATAGTTCCTGGCCCAGATTAGGCTTTCATTAAATATCTGCTGAATTGGCCCAAATCCTGGAAATCTCCATTATGATACACTTCTGTGACATGCTGTAGACTCCATACGGCTTCCTAATCTACACCCACTTTTATAGCATCATTGGATAAGCTTAATAAAGAGCAAGTGGCATGCATGTACCACAGCACAGCTTGGCAGGAAGGCCGTCTCTTGCTCTGGACTCTACTCAAAGCTAGAAGCCTTCAAATCACCTGCTCAGTGAGTCTAGACAGAACACCACAATACGGTATGTATTGCCTCCAAAGTCCATGGAGGCCTGTGAAACTTTGTTCCTCTTTCCTGGCAATTGCTTAATCAAGCCTTGTTTTCTAGACAATGGATTTTTTTCAGGTAAATCAGTAAAGTCCTTAATTGGCTCTGCCCATTTAGGGCAGAACCAATTCTCTCTCAGCTGTAGAGACCCCATAACTAATTAGCCTGTATTCTATGGACACTCTTTCATTGTGCATCTTTACTCTCTAAAGGAAATCTCCTTCCTGAGGAAGCAGTAGAAAGCTCCTTGAGACTGAACTAGATGATATTTCAATGGCACGAGCTTGTCCACCAAACATGAGTAAGTGTCCAGGGGAGGACCAAGATCCCTGGCTTCTTCTGATTCAGAGTGATTCTGCTTCCTTCTTAGAGAATACTTTTCTAGCTATCTTCTTCAAGCTGAAAATCATTAGCTCTAAAATCTCTTCCCATATTTACCTAAGATGCCTAATAAGTCTGCAAATAGGGCTTTTGGTGCCTAGACCTGATATCCATGTGCTTCACTGGTTATCTTAATCCATGGACCTTTTGCCACATACCTGTGGCACTTTTGTTTTAGAGCAACTTTGACTAAGCACAGTAAACGTTATTACTGCAAATCATAGGTTTCACAGAGTAGCTCAAAATGACCTAACATAGTTTGTGCTTTTTGTCCTTTCAGGATCTCCTCTCTGAAACCTGAATCTGTAAGCAATAACCAACTGTATATAGTAAAGTCAACATTTTTTCTTTGTCCTGCTTGAGGGGGACCATATGTGTGGCTGGGCTTTCCTGAGTTAGTTTACTTTTGCCCCATTGCTCCTCCTCCATGCATTTACTGTGACTTGAAATTTAAAGCCCTTTGTAGCTTTGGGCTCCAGTGTAGTTTTAGAGCACCTCTACTTTCATTTATTCAGTTCCTCATCACATTGCCCTGAATGGTTTCTTTGGAAATACCAAATATAATTATCTTATTATCTCATTCATATCTACATATAATCTTTCCATAGTTCCCCATCACTTACAAGAGAAAAGTTTGAACTAATTATCATGACCGAAAGTTTCTCACAATCCAATCCTGCTTATGATCACAAACCTTTCTGCCAGCTATACAGATGCCTACTGTATAAAAATAGTATTTCTGTATTAAAGAACTGAAATGTCATTCGAAACCTACCTCTTGCAAGAGACATACTATGATCTAGGCATGAGGCAATGAGAACTAAGCAACATCCCTTTTTTCTTACATGAAAAACTTTCTTTTATCTTGGTCCTGAAGAGAACATCTATTTTCTCCAGGAAACCATACTTCTGGGATCAGTATTATGTTTAGGCTTTAAGTGAAAAAAGCTTTTTTTTTAGACAAAAAGAAAAATCAAAAGAATCCTCAGAACTTTTATCCATCCTCTCTTCCCTTTTGGTGTTTTTTTCATAACTTTGATTGATTTTTGAAGAAGGATGAGACAGTGGCATAAAGCGAAGCCACAGAGGCAGAGGAGGGGAAATGAATCCCTTTCTACTGGGCACTTACTCTTGCTTAGGTATTGCGCTGAGGCATTAAACATATATTATTGCATCAATTCTAAGATGTACACATCTCCTAAGTTTTAATATTCCACGGATGTTTCTTAAATCAATAGTTTCTTAGATCCAGTGAAATATGCCTTGCTTAATCACAGTACCATCTTCATTATCTTTACAGATCCAGACTTTGTAATCAGTGAGATTATTTTCTCTAAGTCAAAAGTAGAAGAACCAGGATTCCAACTTAGGTGTGGATAATTCCAAAATCTATTAAGAGATTTAAAGACATTACTTCAAATTTGGAATAAATACATACAATTCATTATGACATATTCAGGATTCCAAATAATCTCAGCTGTCTAGGGCAGCTCAGTTCAAACTAAAGGAAATGTAAAATGATCCTGTCTTATACCATGGCCAGGCTTGAAGGAGTTAAAAACAGTGAGAAGGTCAGGAGCAGGTGTTAGGCACTCCTACTGGAATAGAGCAGGTACTGGAGTCAGGTAAAGGTTAAAAAGTGAATAGCAGTGGGTAAGAATGAACACAGAAGTCTAGACTTTAGTAACAGACAGAAGAAACCTGCTGTGACAGGTGAGGGAAGTCTGGTAAGAGGTAATGGGTTGTTTTGACAGGTAGACAGAGACTAGGAGGTGGAAAGCTCTGCACAGACAGTGTATAAAGATTCAGTCAAAAGGCCTCAGAGATCTCTCTCAACAGATTTAGGGCCATTGGAAACATGTCCATGGAAAGGTTATAGTTTGAACCAGTATCAGCAAATATTTTCACTCTAGAAGGAAATAGTTTTGACAGTTGGTGAGGAACATGATTTTTCTAGGATGGTAATGGGACAAAATCCTGCATCTAGGAGACACCAGGAAGGAGATGAGACATCCAGCAGTAACAGAATGCAAAGAACCCTGAGCTAGGTGTAGAACTCCTACTTTCTAGCCCCTTTCCACTAGAAAGAGGAAGGACACTCCAGCAGCTCTGTAACTCCACATGAAGGAGGTTAATGTGGACACTAACAGAGGAGATAGAAGCAGTAAGCTGGCCATGTTGTTGCTGGTCAAATAACAGAATATTCTACCTACAGTTTCCTGAGGACACTGATTCCTTTGGGGCTGAAGAGCAATATGATGACCTCTCTGCAGGAGTCTTCAGAGATGGGGACTGGGCTGAACTTGAATATACCCCAGTTAAACAAAGCTCTTGGGTCTGCCTAGGATGTTATTAAAGTGGCACAACAAAGGAAATTTCAAAAAAGTATATTTGAATAAAGTAATTAGAAAAAAATCAGTTTATCCCCAACAGAGATGACATCTTGCAATAAACTAGTTGTATTAGTGTTATGAAGTGGCCCCACAGTATTCCCTTTGAACATTTGACTAAACATCTGAATTCTCTGCATTGTTTCATGGCTTCAGCTCCAGTACATCTAGCAAATTAGTCTCTAAATACAACATATTACTGTTAACAAAAATGTACTTTTATTATTATTAAAGAAGGCAATGCAATTTGGCCATGAGCCTGCTTTCTTAAGACATCACTGAAAATGTCTCAAAGCAGAGTCAACTACTAGCTAGGAACAGGGTTTGACATATTCATTTCCCAACTAGTCAGTTCATGGTGTACAATAGAAGAAGGAAAAGGGATAGTGAAAAAACTAATTTCAGCCACAGGAAAGAGGAGGCTATTTGGAGAAGTCAGTCTTGGAGGTGGCACAGCCATTAATTTGTCCAGTTCTCTCTGCATTTGACTGTGACTGTCTGGACAGCATGTTCCTAACCTTGGCACAGCAAAATGAATTAGGGACAAGTCATGGCCCTGTATCCAGCCTCAGCTACAAATTCCCTTGCTTTTGAGATTGATAAAGACTTGAATTTAAGTAACTCTTCATTTGTTCCAAGTTTTTTCTTTTAATGTGAAAAATAAGATATGTCCTTAAGTATAAGAGGAGGAATGTGATGGTTGTAGAGGTCTCAGCTTCCCTCTCCAAGCCTTTGTCCATGGACGTCATTGGTGCCCACATTTAATCCATGGGATCTGTTCAACCTTATTCATTCTTGAAGGCCACATGAGGCCAGTCCCTTTTGTCATGGAATGTTTACCCCAACGGTGTCGTGGTTATGGTCTTGGCAGGTAATATAAGACATATTCAACTGGGAATGTGAATTAAATTTTTACAGGTTTGTTTATAGAAGTGTGGGCAGATTTAAGGGAACCACTAAGGGATATCGAAGTGCCGAAGGACTGGTGACAATGGGAAGTGTTCACTAGTGCTCATCCTGAAGGAGCAAGAGGAGGAACGAGGGCTAGTATGGCATAGAATACGGCCATCACGGCTGCAGTGCCAAGCAGGAGGAAGCCAAAAAGAAATGTGCCTACATCTTTCTCCTCCTGCCTGCCTATCTCCTTCATGTCTCCATTTGGCTGAACTCAGTCAAAAGTTAGAAGGCAAGGGAACTTAGGCGCCAGCCCCATATCACAGCGAAAGTTGGGGAACAGATTGGAGGGTGGGGGTAGAGAGAAGCAAATAATCAGCCCAGCTATTTGGGGAACTTTGTAGTTTGGTTTATTAGTAGTAGTAGTGTTGCATTTCTTATTAAAATACTATTTAGTAAAAAATTTTATTTCTCTGTCAAGGCCTGGGTTTTGTCTTGTAATTATTATCTACTAACATTCCTGGTCCTAGAACTGGGCCTGGGATCTCCTGTACAATGTATCATGTACTCCTTACTATAACTATGAAGGGAATATATTACTAAGCCCAATTTTTAGATGAAAAAAGTACAGCTGAGAGAGTGTGAACTTTCCCAAGTTCTCATAGCTAGTAAATTGCAGTATTGAGATTTGCATCCATGACTTCTGATGGCTAATGTATTTTCCTTTCTATGCACCATGGATGATGCACTTTAGCATGGACACAACTGGATCAAATGTCTCTAACATACATGCATTTATATATTCACTCAATAACTTATCCATCCATCCATGCATTCATCCTCCCATCTATTCATTCATTAATTCTTTTTCTAGACTCCTTTGGGCAGTATTGTGAAATGAGGGAATGGACATTAAGTTGTTGAGTATTTCTCTGCTACACCCTTTGTGTGACCTTGAGCAAGACCTACTAAATATCTGAGCCTCAGGATTTTCATTGAAAAAAAAAGAAATGGGCTATTTTAGTGGTTTCAAAACTTACTGTTAAAACTATGGTAACCTCTTAAAAATAAGATCCTACTCAGAAACTTTAAAAAAAATAAATGAAATTGCAGTTCTTTGGATGAAGCCTGGAGAGAAGACCTCTGAAGTCTTGTTAAGTGTTTTATTGGATCCCAACCACCCCTCCCCTAAAGGTTTACCCTCAATGGATTGGTCTTCATAGAGTGTCTGTAGACAACCATTTGGTCACTCCTGATTTCCAAGATTCAATCCAACGCTCTAAAAAATGCATGTGTTGTAATTGCTCTCCCTGTACTGTTTAAGCACAAAAGCAGGGTGAGAGGTTCTGGCCATGTTTTAGTAGCAATAAAAGACAACACACTAGGCATACTTTCTAGCAGATAAGGAAAAATAGGATGTTTATAACTTCTCAAGTTAGCAGGTTTCAGCTAATTTGTGAAATCTAAGTTTTTCCAAACCTAAGTTTATGTGCATCTATCCTCTATGATTTTGTTTCTTCCTTTTCTATTCCCAATTACACCCTCATCCTCAAACTGTAGTGGTACATTTCTTTTTTCAAAATGCAACCAATGATGAGGCTATAAAATTGAAAAGTGTGTTTCCAACTCTAGCCAAAAAACTGATTATACTTCTTTTACTGTGACCCAGATAAAAAAAAGAAAAACTAAGGGGGGAATTGCATTGCAACTTCCAGAAAATACAGCTTTGTGTGTAGCTGGAATTTAATAGGAACAACAATTGCATCTGCTGAATAAATTTATGTTGTTAACTCTTTACATTCCCCCTTCCTATTCTATAGTGAATTTCTTAGTGGTAACTACTTAAATTCTAAGTGTCATAAATAGTACTGTGAATATAATATTTATCTACATTTCTTGAATTAATTCAGAGGCAGTTATGTGTGTAATTAATAGAGTATATTTGAAGTATTATGAGAAAACTTTCTGGAAGCAGCATTTGAAAAGAGCCTTGGACAATGGCTGGGATTTGAAGGATGAGAGAGAAAAAGTACTTTCCAAGCAATGGAATAACATAAAATCCAGAGGCAGGAAACTGAATTGTATACATGGGATTGGAGAAATTTTGAG
The DNA here is from genome assembly GCA_032199065.1 of Smutsia gigantea. Taxonomy (NCBI): domain Eukaryota; kingdom Metazoa; phylum Chordata; class Mammalia; order Pholidota; family Manidae; genus Smutsia; species Smutsia gigantea. The sequence continues at coordinate 810,903 of JAVSCE010015388.1, forward strand.
ATATTACTAGTTAATATTTAAGGAGAAAAGATACAAAAAAAAAGGGTAGCTAGAAAACAAGTTTGAGATCAGATGATTGAGAACTTTCATTGGCTGGTGATTTTTAAATGCAATGGGAAGACATTGAAGGATGTTGAAAGTAAAAATGGATTAAAGAAAGATTAAATTGGCACTATATCACATGTATTGATGGAACAGAAATTAAAGACAGGGAGAACAAGGGAAAGCAGCAATAGCCTGGCAATAACACACCAAACACTTCCATAAGGCTGCTGGGTGCAAATAAATAGTGATATTACTATCCAGCACATTGGAAATACAGGAAAAGTTCAGTGTCCATCTAAAACAGTAGCACCTAACTACCAGATGAAGGACGAGGAGGAAGCTGGGATCCTCCTAGGTGGGATCTGCTGAGATCTCAAATGCAATGAAAGAGAGAGAAGGAAATAATCCTCAAGAAATCCAAGGACAGAGTCAGCAGGAAAGGAATTTACTAGCCTCCACAAGTGGAGGTGGGTGTGGCCCCGGGACTTCTGCTGTGGAAAAAGCCCCAAAGTCTCTTTCTCCTTCTTTATCTCTTTCTCAATTGTCTGGGAAGTGCAAAGGAGGGAGGTAAGGAGATAACTCATTAACCAGAGTTCTGGCTGAGTGGTTACTGCTGTTTCTTCTCAACAGTCTTATTTCCATTTGCCAAAAAGTTATACTCCATCTAGACAATCAGTCCTTTTCAGTATAGGTCCTCACTGTCGTATCTTGAGCCCAGCAAATTTTAATGTTTCCATGACCCCATGAGATCTCTTTAATGTCCTTCAGAGATGCTGTGGTCTTGGAGGAAATTTCAGTCAGATCCTTGTGCATATGTTATTCCACCTCTAGACCATAGGGGTGCTATTTATTCATCTTATCATTCTTAACACCTAGCATAGGGCCTAGCATTTGATAAAATTAAAGAAATTTTGGTTGATTGGTTACAGAGAATTATAAGAATAGAATTATATAATAGAATAGAAATATATAATAAGAATAGAATTATAAGAATTTAAAAATCTGTTTCATTGGGTTTTAACTGTGGGGTTCAATTATATTTTTCTTACAGAAAAGTCATGCTCTCATTGTATTTACTAACATGCACCATTTCTGCCAATACCATTGATAAGCATCAGTAGTCCCATCTCAGGCTGAATAAAAAAAGTCACATTACTTCGTACTTAAGGACTGCTAATATGTAGGAGCCCCATTCTCAGAGAACTTAGTCATCTATGACCTCTCTTAAATACAGGCTCAGGAAAGATAAGTCACTAGAGGATTCTTCTAATATAGTTTCCCATGCAATATGGTCCAGTGGCAAAGGGCAGCGGTGGAAGTGGCAGGTGCCAGTGGACATCTAATATATCATAACATAAGTGGCATGTTTCATCCAGCTCTATTGGCTGCTGCTAAGAATCCATTGCTTTTCCTTGGCATCCCAGACGTTTCATAGAGGTTGAAACTGATCCATAAACCATCTTGGAGATTTTATAGTTAACACAAATCCTTTCACTTGTAAAGCATTTTCCTAAATTGCAGTTTCATCTGTGGTCACAAAGTGTGCAGTCTCCATTCTGCTTATGGTGGAGAAGCCCAAGTCACAGGGAAAACTGAAATCCAGGGAAGTTCACAAAGCACAGTACTAGCCCTCCTTTTATTCCTGGCGTACCTTTAAATTCTACACCCCATTTTTAACCATTTAAAAGACTGAAAGGTGTTTTAGTGATTTCTGGGTGAGGCCGTGGCATTTGAAGATGTGTTCTTTTTACATGGCAATACAGAGATCAGATTGTCCAGATAAAACTCCGTCGTCTCATTTTCATTTGCCAGAATTATGCTCTCAAAAACTGTGGTTGGGAACTTCAAGATTTTTGCCGAAAGACAGGATCAGACAAAGAGTAGGGATGGAGATGCGCCTAATCCACAATACAAAAAAGAGCAGGAGCAGAACAGAACTTCTCATCACCGTGTGTGCCAGGAGATTAGAAAGGAAGGCCACAGACCGCACACCTTGTACGATTTTAGAAACCTTTATCATTTCTCTAGGTCTTTATTTCTGTGATTCCTTGGCAGGTTTTCTGCAGTGATGAGGACCAAGACTCTTAGAACTGGAAAGGCCTGCTTACCTCATGTCCGAGGCAGCACGGAACCGGAGGCTGAGGAAGTTACATACTCCAAGCCAGATTCAGGAGGAAAATTCCCAAGGGACGACAAAAGCTATTTAACCACAGGACAGACTAAGTAAAAGGAAGGAAGCAGGAAGTGCAGAAAATGTCTGGAGCCTTGCAGGTGGTCTAAGCAGCCAAAAAGCTTACAAGATTGGATGTTTTACTGATCTTAGGAACAGAAGAGCAGAGTATAACTGATAGTAAGAATGTTCTTTGGTCCCCTACTTCAAAGCATTATAGCTCCAGATGAATATTCAGTCTTTTTTGTTCGGGTGCTTTTCTCTCAGCCTCACTTCCCTTCCATTATAGAGAGAAAACATTTTATAGTTTTCAAATTGTGTCTTCATAAGTTCCAAGGGATAAAGTGGGAGACATTCAGGAGCCTGGCACATTAGCATTCTCTTAATGCAGTATGAAGCGGAGGGGCTTTTAATGTGGATATTAGTTATCAAAACGGATTATTGAAACTGCAGAGAAGCCTTGTCTGTTGCTTGCAGGCTAGGATGGATGATGCCAGCGAAGCCTTTTGCATTATAAATTAGAATGGATGCTTCCTTTTTGCGTCATTGCTCTTTCATGTCGCTAATTTATCTTTTTGTCCGTGATTTATCCTTCCCTACTTGTGTTCTTAAACTGCCTTTCCTGTGCTACTATTTCTTAATGGCAGAGACTTGGATTTACTGTGACTGGTTTGGCAAATTTAGAGTTTTAGAATGGGGTCTTAAAATTGTTGCCGACCGCTTTCCAGAGATGGGTAGTAACATCTATTGGAATTGACAGTCCCTTGTAGGAGGAGAAGTTGAAAATGTTACCAGGTCTCCAGGGAATGACATGAAGTTGACATCTTCATTAATTTTTCCAATTAAGCCTTGGCTATTTCTGTCTAAAGTGGCAAACAGACATATTGTTTTCACTGCTGTAATAGCAGTAGCAGTAACAGTATTTATATATTATGTATTAATATATCAGACTTCTTTGGTTTCTTACTACAGATATTGAGTTTGACTAACTTAAACAAATGGGAATGTATTGAAAAGATATTGGAAGTTTCTACAATGGTTGGAAGCCTGGAGAGCCAGCCCTGGAAATAGGCAAGAACAAAAGTAGTTCTGGAGAGAAGAAGCCGAACCCTCCAGAAAGGCCTCCCGACCAGAATTGTGGTAAAGACCACCCTACTAGGAAGAAAAGGATCTCTAGCCATTTTTAACTGCTTTGTCTCTCTAGCTAGCATTTCGGTTCCAAGGATGGGGCATCTTGTTTAGCCCAGGCAGCATCCCATGCGGGCTCCTTGTCTGGGTTATCAGGACCTCTGATTGCTTCTTACATCAGCTGACTTTACCTAAGGGGAAGGACAAAATTGCTTATGGAAAAATTGACATATTTGTTAAAAATGGGAAATGCATGCTTGGCAACCAAATAAATCTGTTGTACTTTATTTTCATAAACAATGTAAAACGTCATCCAATTAATCTTGGCAGCAACACTCTGAAGCATGTGGTATTGTAACTATTTTATAGATTAGGTAATTTAGGATTAAATATATCATATAAATTATTTCGAGTCATGTAACAATTAGTGACAGAATCGTATTGAAGACCAAGTCTCTTGATTATATATGTTATATTCTTTCCTCCTGTCTTTCCTATTCTGTGGTGCTTTGATATTCAGACAGGTATGATCCTTGAGGAACTTGAGTTTCAAAACCTTTTCTCCTTTCCTCCCTCTGACCCTCCCACCTTTTTTCATCATTCCTCTCAGACTTCTTACATTCCTGTTTTCCTAATTTACCATTACAGGTCCAGCCTTCCTTAATGACCCTGACATTTAGCCCCATATGACCCAACACCTCCTCTATTATAAACCAATCTCCCCTAACCTTTCCATCCTGCTGCTGGAACTTCTAGTCTGGGAATCACTGAGATTTTCTGCATTTCAGCCTCTTAGCTGATTGTACCCTTTCTTGCTCTGACACCTGGCTCTTGGCCACTGAGCTACCCTTGCGATGGTCTCAAGATACAGGGACCTTTTTGTTTTCTCCTATTCTATACTCTGAAGGGCCTGGAGGTGGAGGAAGTGTCATCCTTACTTTTCATTGCTGCTTGTAGACCATTTTACTACCCTTCTCTCCCCAAAACCAAGCTCCTTTGAAGGGCACACCATCAGACTATTCCACCCACCACCCCTCCTGGTGTAGTCTCTACTGATCTCTGGGTCACTCCCTCTAATGCACTGAGCTTGCAGCATCTGACTCGTTCTTTCTCTCTGTTACAAATCGTGTCATCATTTGTGATCACTTCCACATCCATGTAGATGATTCATTCAATACTCTGTTCTCATAGTTACTTACCATCACTTTGAATCTTCTTCACACCAACTAAGCCATCTTCTCTCCCATGTTTATCCTAGACTTTTTAGTTACCAATAATGGAACCATCTCCAAAATCTTGATGTTGAGCATCCTACTTCCCATCTTTCCAGCTCATCAGTCTGTTTCCCACTGCTTAGACTGTGCCCCATGGTGACTTACAGCTCACTGACCCTACCACCTTTTCCCTGTCCCTTAATCCCCTCAACACAACTCACACACATCTCCCTATTTCTTTCCTTACCCATCTTAGATTTCTGGGTTTATCAGTAAAACTTCTCCTTTATAAACACCCTTAACTATCCACAATACTTATGGGCAGCATTTCAGAAATGATTAGATTAACTCTTTACTCAACCTCAGCACTAGAGCAATGTGACATGGCTGGGGAAAAACTCAATCACTCTCTTTGGGTTCATTCTAAATAAATGACAACAAATCTCAGATGATCTGTCAGCATTACTGAGCAATTTACTGCATGTTTCAAGTCAGTTCACTTCCCCAGTCTACAAAACAACTATTTCACACCATCTTCTTTCTCCAGAAATCTAGAAGACCATGTTCATCTATCTCACTCCTACAGAGAAAATAAATCACAGGAATGCTATTTCATCTAATGATGCCAAAATCTAGCAATGCACTCTGTCTTTTCTTTAGACACAGTCCATGAACCTGGTCCAGTCACTCTGATGTGTACTGGACCCCATCTTGTCTTGCCTCCTCCAGGACTTTGCATGTGCATCTCTCTCATGTTGCACCTATATCATCATTTTATCTCTCTTACTCAAGCATGATATTAAAGAAGACATATCCCCCTCCAGTTACTACCCCATAGCTGCCCTCCCTTTCACAGCAAGACTCTTTAAAAAGTTATCTATCTCCTCACCTTCCATTCACACCTCAACCCACTTCAGTCAAGGCTTTTGTCTCCTACCATCAAATGGAAACATCATCAGTATTCTCCCTTTTCCCAAAACCTATAGCATATTACCAATCCTCATCCTACCATACTCAGTACATAATATTTCTAAAAACTACTGCATTCTTAATGTTAACTCAAAATATTTTTACAGCCTCACATTTCATAATGGGAGAGCCTGAGTGATATGAATTCCTTTACACTCATCAAGTAGGTCTGATGAGTTAAGTGAAGAAGGCCTTTCCCTTCTTGAGTACAGATGTACCAGCTCCCATGGAATTTCTTGTGATGGACTTTGAAGCAAGACTTATGCACAGCTGCGGCCATGGTTCATCAGACTGGGGTTCTAGTAATTACAAACTGGATATTCGGGCCTGGCAACCAGAGAAGGTATATTTGATACTTAGCTATGAAATCTTTTTAAAACCACTCTGTTTAACAGATGTAAATTCATACTGTTTCTTAATCTCCCATTTTATTTTGTTTTCCTGGTGATTAGAAATTCTAATTCCTTATTTTCTTTCAAAAACAAATTTGTTTTCATGGATTTATAACAGTTCCCATCAATAAATTTCCTGCTGTGAGAAGTAACACATTTATTGTGTGTGTCATATTTAAAGAAAGACTAGGTAGCTGGATGGGCTCTTCCGTTTGTGCAATCATTAGGGTAAAAAATATTTTGCTGGTAGCAGTTCTTATTTGCATACTAAAATTCAGTATCATTCTATTTCTGAATTTTCAGGTCTTCAACCTGTTGGAATTGGTAAGGGTGGTCAAGAGGTAAAGTGGTAGGGTGCAGAGATTATAAATTCTAACAGACCTTTTGATTTGGCCAAGAAAGCTTTCAAAGAAACTTACATTCCATTAAGCTGAGTATACATCCAGTGTGCCAAACACCAACAATGCCCCCTATTATTTTATATTTGATCAATTTCATTGAACATATCTTTGTTGAAGGTCTTCCATGTGTCAGGCACTGTACTAGAACCTAGAACCAGGAGATAGAGCAAGGAACAGGGTAAGACAAGGTCTCAGATCTCATGGGACCTACATTCCAGTGGAGAGAAATTGATAAAAATTAGTAAACTAATTGAGAAGACAAATTCAAATAAGGATAAGCAAACAATGAAGTTAATACAGTCAGACGATGAGGCGTGAAGTGTTTGTGGGAGTGGGTGATAACGCAGACTGTGTAGACCAGGAAGGACTCCCTGGCTGACATCTGCTCTGAGGCCTCAACGACATGACAAACCAGGGACAAAGGATGGAAAGCAGAGCCAACGGCACGTGCAAGACCCTGCGGCAGGAAGAGTTCGGTTTATTAAGGGAAAAGGAAGGTCAGTGCAACTAAACTATAATGAGCAAGAGGGAGACTGGTTTAAAATGAGGTCAGAAAGGCAGCAGAGAGCATATCATGGGGAATTTCATAGGTAGTCATGAGGATGTTGGATTTTATTTTGAATGTGATGGTTAGGTATAGACATTAAGGCATGATCTGGTTTCTACTTCTTAAAGTTTATTCTCATTATTGTGGGTAAAACAGGTTATTGAAGCTAGGAATGGAAACAAGAAGACCAGAGTGACGACTGAAAAAAATCTAGATAACAGGTGATAGCAGCTGAAATGAGGGCTGGAACTGTGGATGTGAGCAGAACATATAAATATGCACAAATGTTGGGAATAGAGCCTTGCTGATGAGTTGGGTGCATTAGATGAGGGAAAGAGAGAGATCAGGGACACTTGTTTGGGGTTTAAGCAGCTGGGCAGACGACAATGCCATTAATTGATATGAGAAACTGAAGGGCTGCAGGAGGAAAAGAAAATAAAGGATTCTGTTTGGGCCTCTGGAGTCCAAGTTGCCTATTAAACCCTCATGTGTGAATGTTGAGTAGACACTGGATATAGGAGCCACTGCATAAATTCACATCGCCCCTAAGAGCTTCTAAGTTTGTAACTGTGGTATAGTATGCCCATTAAGACCATTGGCTGAGAGGTAAAAAGATGTTGTTAGAATCTAGGTTCTGCTGTTTACCAGCTCTGTGACCTTGAACATGATTGTTAAGTTTTCTGGACCTCAGTATCCTCGTTTATATAAGGAGGTTAAAATATTACATCCCTCATCAATTGATTGTAAAGCTTAAATAAGTTAATTTATGCATAGTGATGAATAAATTCCCTGGAAAAATATAAATACTTAGATATCCCCTTTATATATATTATTTCATCTAATCCTCTCCAAACTCCTAACATCAACCATATCAGCTCAGTATCAGTCTTCAGGAGTCAGAGAACAGGTGGATGCAAACACAAATCTACTCTTCACTTTTTGAAAAAATGCACACACCTGGACAGACTACCCCTGACTTACCAGCTGGAAACGTTCATGTGAACCTGAGATGTGCACATGTCTCTCCACTGAAATCCAGATTCTTATATCCAGCTGACTATTTGACATCTCTTCTTTGATGTTTGTCACCTCAAATTTAACATGGTCTGATCTTCATCCCCAGACTCAGAGCCTGCTCCTTCCGCTGTCTTCCTCATCTCAGATGATGACATCTCAGGCCTCCTAACTGCTCGGGTATAAAACTCGCAGTCACCCCTGACCCCTACCTTTCTCACAAGCGCTTTAAGGAAGCCGTGTTGGAAACGCCCCCTGCTCTCACCGCCGCCACCCCTCCCCCTCGCTCCCTTTGCTACAGCTGCACTGGCCTATCTGACGTCATTCAAATACACCAGATATGTTCTTGCCTTCAGACCTCATAACTTCCTGTTTCCTCAGCCTGGTCTCAAATACTCCAGATGTTCCCTCAGAGATCTGCTTTGCTAACCTGACCATGCTGTGTAAAATTGCAACTCTTCTAACATTACTTTCCTTCTCATCTTTTCCATTCCCTTCTCTTCCTTTCCTCCCTTTCCCTTCCTTTTCTTTCTTGTCCTTTCTAAGAAAGGCTTCATACCATGTAGCCTCCAGAGGCAGTATAAGGTGCATTTCTACTCCAGATGTTTCGGTCATCTTGAGAGATACTATACTCCCCGAAGCCAGTTTCTGTGGAGTCAGTTCTTCCACCCAGTGAAGGGTGGTCCTCCGCCTGCTGGCTGACTCAGGACCAGGGCATCAGTTGGGGGTTGTTTCCAGCTGCAAATAAAACACCTTACTACAGTGGATAAACAGGACTGTATCTGTGTGTTCAACAAGAATTTCAGGGGTATGTCGTCCATGGCCTTACATCACTCAGTGGTGTGATGAGAATCAGGATCCTTTAACTTGTTTTTCTGCCACCATGGTGCTTATTCTCAAAGCCATAAATTGCTACTGGTTGTGCATTGAGTCCCCTGTCCAGGAAGAAAGGAAAGAGGAAAAGTAAGGAGCAAAGGGTAAAGAGTTTTCCTGGGTAGTAAAGTTTGTCTTCTATAGGTTGAACTATCTGAAATTGCTGACTTTCAACTATTTTTTTAACCTAAAAAAAAATGACAATTTCATGTATCTGACCTAAGATTTGGAAAGGAACACCTTCCCCAGAGACATCCACCTACATCTCATTGGCCAAAACTGTCACTTGGACACTCTTAGCTTCAAAGCAGGATAGGAAGCAAAGATTGTGTGAGCCTCTGGGGCTGCCAGTTCAGTGCCTGCCACACACAATGTGGGTCTTCCTGAATTGCTTACCTTCCAAGACTATTCAGCCTCCCTGACTTTGGGTCATTCTCCCCAGGGCCTTGATTACAGGGTGGCCACCACTCCTCCAGACCCAGGCATTCTCAGCTCTTTGCCGAATTCCTCCTCCATACTTCAGCATCTTCCTAGGCAACACGAGAACTTTTAGGTCTGCTCTGTGATGCCTACAAATCTTGGAGAATTACATTTCAGGAGTGGAGACAGGTAATAGCAAAATCTGAGTCCCCCTGTCTAAATAAAGCATACCGCCATTCCTGTCCCACTGCATTTGTCCTGTGCTGTGAACTGTAGAACTGAGTGTCTCAATCCTTACACATATTATTAATTTCATCCTCATAGCAAGCCTTTAGCTTTCTCTTCTATCACTGTTATACACATTAGGAAACTAAGGCTCCAAGAGGCTAAATCCGAAAGGGTTTTTAGTTAGCAAATGTCAGGCTTCTACTCCAACCCAGATCTGCTTCATTCTAAAGCTTCTGCCTGATCTGTTACATTAAACTGCTGCTAAGTAGATCTTTCCCAGGACAATCATTTCCCACTGTATATCGGATCCCCTGAGTCACCCTGAGTATTTCTTAATAGGGCTGATAACACGGGAAAGCTTAACAGTCTCTAGGCAGTCACTCACACAGAGAGTTGCTAAATCCTCGCTAATTCTTGGGCTTTCCATCCCCCACCAGTCCCTTGCTCACATGTGAATCTGGATTTGTGGAAATGTCAGAAAGGATATTCTACATGGAAGGATAGACTAGGAAGTAGGAAGAGCATAAGCAAAAGTAAGTAAATATAGGTCTGGGAGAGTGCATAATTCAGCTTGGTTAGAATATAGGTAAGTTATCTAGCACTTAAGTTTAGCAGGTCAAGTTTATATGTTACCGTTAGGATCTTGACCACCAGGCAAAGGAATCTGAACTTTCTTCTGTCTGCAGTAGTGATGTGGTAAAGGTTTTGGCACAGGAGAGTTAAATTACATGTTATATTTTGTGTTTCAACTTTTTAAAAAGTTTGAAAAGTGTCTTACCTACCAGGTGGTCATGATGATCCTATGCAGGAATTATTAAAGGAGAGTTGGGAGTTTTGTGTCCTTTCTGTCACTTTTCATTTTCCAGGAGAGCAATGAATTTACAGTTGGAGCACCTGAAAACCTGCTAGCCTACAGACAAAACAAAAAAAACCTGACTATTCCCAAACTCCATTTTCCTAAGAAGATAAAAGTTGCTGCTACTTCTATAAAATAAGAAGTGACTTTAAGCATCTTTTAATTATATTTTAAAATAGTCACTAAATTGTAAAATCTGAATGAAAATGTAATAAGTATTATGGCTTCCTTGTCTAGAAAAAAGGGTCACACTTCAGGATAGATTAAAAAAAAAACGTATTGAAGAAGTTGACTCATTCGTAAAATTGAAAATGAAACATGCAAGGAAACAGCCAGACTGCCTAAGGTGACAGTTTTTAATTTGTCAAAGTAATGCCACATTATGGAGGTGTCACAGCACATAGTCCATCCATCTCAGAAACGTGTAAGTCAGAAACACCACGTGAAGGGCCCTCTGTCTTTTTGATTGCTAAAACTGATGTTTTCGTTTGACTGGATAATTTACCAGTAAGTTAAGGCAACTGAGTGTTAGAAAGAAAATCCATGTGGAGAGAATCGGTTGTGAAAAGATAAAACAAGGAAATGGGATTATTGACAGGGCTGAGAAGAAATATTCAGAGGATGTCTGCATCAAATAAATCAGCCCTTCAAATGACTTGCTTAACTGTGAGTTAGTCAATCAAAGGACAGGGATGTAGAAGAAGCATCTGAAAGGAAGAGAGTATTTTACAAACATATTTCCCAAAGTACTTAAATTTGGAGGCAATAATTGTTTCCATTATTGAAAAGATGGATGGGTACTAACCATGTGCTTTCCAAAATAAATTATGAGTAGGTATTGATATCTGAAAAGTAAATGAATTCACATTGGTTAAAAAGGAAGGACTTCTCTCTGTCTAATTCAAAACACTGATGCATATACAGTTGCCCCTTGAACAACAGGGGATTGAACTGCAGGGATCCACTTATTTGTGGATTTTTTTCAATAAATATATTGGAAATATTTTTGGAGATTTGTGACAATTTGAAAAAATGTTTTCTTTTTTCCAGCTAACTTTACTATAAGAATACAGTATATAATACATATAATATATAAAACATATGTTAATCAACTATTTATGTTATCAGAAAGGCTTTCGGGCAATAGCTATTAGTAGTTAAGTTTGGGGAGTCAAAAATTATACATGGATTCCCTGACTCCTGCCTTGTTCAGGGACCAGCTCTACCTCTTTGGAAAGATTACTCTAGAAAGAAAAACTGAAGCCTGTCATAGTACTTTAGGGTTTTCCTTCTCCAAGAGGGCCAAATGTGAGGCAAAGGATCCTCATAGTTCCTCAAGGATACTGTAATGGTGAAGCCTACCCCCCAAGTCTGACTGGCTCCACCTTACCTTCATCTGGGGAATGAAAAGCGGCTGCCTTACCTGATGAAGAGCAAACTGTTACCTACTCAGAGGCATTTGGTTTAGATCACAGGAAGATTTTATTTCTAAAAATAATGGCAAAGAACAGCAAAGCCTGGAGACTTTGCTTGAGCTCTAATAGAATCATGATACAATTTATTTTTGGAACATTGATGTTTCCGAAACTCTTCAGATGCAAAATCAATGCTAAGTAATTTTATAGAAATTGAATGCATTTTACATAAAATTACCACCAGAGCTGAGGACAATGATACACAAAAGCAATGCTTACCAGGTCTCAAATACATTGGAAAACATAGTCTGGGAGCCTCTCTGGCAGCAGCGGGCATCTATTCCACATTTTAAAGTCTTTAACCTTTAAGCTGCCTTTGCTTTTCTTGAGGTTTTCCAGCTTTGTCTAGTTAGATTATGAGCCTCTTGACCATTCATCATATTATTCTTGTAGTCATCGCCATTTTAAACACACTAGGGAGTAATTGGGGAATAGATAGTATTTTATTCTCTGATAAAGGCAATGATAAAATGATAAAAATCACCTAGGAAATTAGTCTAGATCAAGAAAACAGGCCTGAAAGCTGAGCCCAGGGACTTTCCAACATGTAGAGTTTGGAGAGAGATTAAAAATAGAGGAAAGCTGTTGAAATAGAAGAAAGCCAGAAGGTGATATCTTGAAAGTCAAATTGTGTCAAATGCTCCTGCCACATTAAGCAAGATGGTGACTGAGAATTGGCCATTAGTTTGGGCAACATGTAGGGCAATGATGGTCTTGACAAGAGGGATTTTGTGTGGAGTGCTGTGGACCAAGTCCTGGCTGTAGTGCGCTGAGAAGGAAATGGAGGCAGCAAGTGAAGACGACGTTTTGAAGAATTTTGCTTAGTGAAAAGAGTGCAAAAAAGTGAGGCAATAGGTGGAGGATCACATAAGGTAATCACAAGTCTTTCTTTAAAAACAGGTTTATTTACAAACGACATGCAAGAAAATCACTTTTAAAGGGTACAATTTCCAATACACTCATGAAACCATCACTCCAATCAAGATAATTCAGAACCATCAGACCCAAAGGTTTGCCTTTGCAACGCCTCCCGCCTCTCCCTGGTGCTGCCCCTCTGCCCCCAAGAAATCACTGGTGTCCTTTCTGTCACTATAGCTTAGTTTTATTTTCTGGAATTTTGTATAAATGGAATCATTTAATATGTACTCTTTTTACCTACCTCCTTTCACTCAGAATAATTAGCTTGAAATTAATCCATATTGTTGCAGGTATTCATAGTTCATTCCTTTTTATTATTAAGTGGTACTCCATTGTGTGCATATATTACAATTTGTTTATCTGTTCACCTGTTACATTTGAGTTGTTTTCAGTTTTTTGCTATAAAACACTGCAGTGAATACTCTACATAGACAATCATCTCATCTATGAGTACAGACAATTTTAGTTCTTCCTTTCCAGTGTAATTGCTGTATATATTTTTCTTGCCTTCTGCACTGATTAGAACTCCCAGTAAAAGGACGACTAGAAGTGGTGAGAAAAGACATTCTGATTTTGTCCTAATTTTAAGGGAAAATAATTCAGTCTTTCACACTTAAGTATAATGTTAGATACAGCTTTTTCACAGATGCCCTTTACCCAGCTGAGGAATTTCCCTTCTATTTCTAGTGTTCTGGAAGTTTTTATCAGGAATGGATATTGAATTTTGTTAAATTTTTATCTGCATTTATAAAGATGATCTTTAAAAAAAAATTTTTTTTTAGTATGGTGAATTACACTGCTTGATTTTTGAGTGTTATAACAAACTTATATTCCTTTGATAAACCCCACTTGATCAAAAATGTGTCATCCTCCTTATATAGTATTGGATTCTATTTGCTATAATTTTGTTAAAATATTTTTCATTTATGTTCCTGCAGGGAACTATATGTAGTTTTCTTTCCTGGGGTTGACTTTTCTGGTTTTGTTATCGGAGAAGTGCTGACCTTATTCAGTGAGTTCAGAAGTACTCCTTCCTCTTCAGATTTCTGAAAGGTGTGTAGAATCAGTATTTTTTTCTTCTTTAAATTTTTGGCAGAATTCACCAGGAAAGCCATCTGGACTTGCAATTTTGTTTGTGGGAATGTTTTAAATTTAAAATTTAATTTCTGTAATAGATATAAGCCTGTTCATGTTGTCTCTTTCTTACTGAGTGAGCTTTGACAGTTTGTTTTTTAAGGAATTTGTCCATTTCATCAGAGTTGTAGAATTTATTGGCATAATGTTGCTCATAATATTTCCCTATCTTTATCTTTAGAATCTGTACTGATATCTCCTTTCTCATTCCTGATATTGCGAATTTGTATCTTCTCTTTTTCCTGGTAAATCTGGCTAGAAGCTTGTCAGTTTTGATGGTTACACAAAGAACTCGTTTTGGTTTCACTGATTCTCTCTCTCCATCTATTTTATGTATTTCTACTCTAATGTTTTGGGTTTTTTTTTTCTTCTGCTTGTTTTGGGTTTCACTTAGTCTTATTTCCTTAATTTCCTAAGCTAGGAACTGAGGTCATTTATATTCTCCTTTTCTAATCAAGTCATTTTAGTGCTATAGATTTCCCTGTAAGTACTGCTTTAGCTGCATCCCACAGATTTTGATACATAATGTTTTAATTTTCATTCAGTTCAAAACACTTTCTAATTTCTCTTTTCACTTTGCCTTTAACCCATGACTTAATTAGAATGTTTAGTTCCAAATACTTGGCACTATACTAGAGCTCTTTCTGTTACTGGTTTCTAATTTAATTCCACTTTGATCAGAGAACATACTTTGTATGACTTAGATTTTTAGAAACATATTGATATGTGTTTTATGGCCTAGAATATTCTTTATCTTGGTAAATATTCCATGTACACTTTAAAAGGATATGTATCTACCTGTTGTTAGCTGTAGTGTTCTATCAGTGCCAGTTAGGTCAAATTGATAGTGTTGTTCAAGTCTTCTCTATCCGTATTGGGTTTCTTTTTCTATTTATTCTAGCAATTATTAAGGTTATACTTGTAGATTTTTCTTTTTTTCCATTTTTGTTTCTGTTTCATGTATTTTGAAATTTTTTCATATAAATTGTTATATCCTCTTTATGAATTGTCTCATATCATTACAAGATGACCTTCTTTATTCCTGGTGATATTCTTTGTTCTGAAATATACTTGTTCTCATATACTGTGACATTCTAGATTTGTTTTTATTCGTGTTATCACAGCATATCTGTTCTTATTCTCCTAACTTATGTGTGTCTTGTGGCTCATTATATACAGCAAAAGGGTCATTTTGGAAATGTCTGCCTTTTCATTTTGGTGTTTAGACTGTTTACACATAAGATAATTAATATGATCAGCTATCAGTTTATTACATTCCTATTTGTTTTCTATTTGTTCAATGTATGCTTTTTCTTCTTTTTCTGCTGTGCTTTGGATAATTGTTTTATGCTTCCATTCTATTTCCTTAGGTATTGCTCTTCACTTTTTTCTTTTGAAAAAATAATGTGCCCATTTATTCATTTTTCTGACAAGTCATAATAGATTTTTTTAAATTTATTTTGGTATCATTAATCTACAATTACATGTACAATATTATGGGTATTAAACTACCCACTTTATCAGGTCCCCCCCACCAACCCCATTACATTCACTGTCCATCAGTGTAGTGAGATGCTATAGAATCATTACTTGTCGTCTCCACATTGTACAGCCCTCCCTGCACCCCCCCAACATTACGTCTGCTAAATTTAATGCCCCTTTTTCCTCTTTGTCCCTCCCTTCCTGCCCATCCTCCCAGTCCCTTTCCCTTTGGTAACTATTAGTCCATTCTTGGGTTCTGTGAGTCTGCTGCTGTTTTTTTCCTTCAGTTTTTTTCTATGCTCTTATGCTCCACATATGAGTGAAATCATTTGATACTTGTCTTTTTCGGCTTGGCTTATTTCACTGAGCATAATACCCTCTAGCTCCATCCATGTTGTTGCAAATGGTAGGATTTGTTGTCTTCTTATGGCTGAATAATATTCCATTGTGTATATGTACCACATATTCTTTATCCACTCATCTACTGATGGACACTTAGGTTGCTTCTATTTCTTGGCTATTGTAAATAGTGCTGCTATAAACATAGGGGTGCATATGTCTTTTTCAAACTGGGCTGCTACAGTCTTAGGGTAAATTCCTGAGAGTGGGATTTCTGGGTCAAATGGTATTTCTATTTTGAGTTTTTTGAGGAACCTCCATACTGCTTTCCACAATGGTTGAACTAATTTTCAGTCCCACCAGCAGTGTAGGAGGGTTCCCTTTTCTCCACATCCTCGCCAACATTTAATGTTGTTTGTGTTTTGGATGTTGGCCATCCTTACTGGTGTGAGGTGATATCTCATTGTGGTTTTAATTTGCATTTCTCTGATGATTAGCGATGTGGAGCATCTTTTCATGTGCCTGATGGCCATCTGAATTTCTTCTTTCGAGAAGTGTCTATTCATGTCCTCTGCCCATTTCTTAGATTATTTGCTTTTTTTGTTGAGGTGCGTGAGTTATTTATATATTTTGGATGTCAACCCCTTATCGGATATGTCATTTATGAATATATTCTCCCATACTGTAGGATGTCTTTTTGTTCTACTGATGGTGTCCTTTGCTGTACAGAAGCTTTTCAGCTTGATATAGTCCCACTTGTTCATTTTTTATTTTGTTTCCCTTGCCCACGGAGATACATTCATGAATAAGTCGCTCATTTTTATGTCCAAGAAATTTTTGCCTGTGTTTTTTCTAAGAGTTTTATGGTTTCAAGACTTACATTCAGGTCTTTGATCCACCTTGAGTTGACTTTTGTGTATGGGGTTAGACAGTAGTCCAGTTTCATTCTCTTACATGTAGCTGTCCAGTTTTTCCAACACCAGCTGCTGAAGAGGCTGTCATCTCCCCATTGTATATCCAAGGCTCCTTTAATCATATATTAATTGACTGTATATTTTTAGGTTAATGTTTGGATTTTCTATTCTGTTCCACTGGTCTGTGGGTCTGTTTTTGTGCCAATACCAAATTGTCTTGATTACTGTGGCTTTGTAGTAGAGCTTGAAGTCAGGGAGCGTAATTCCCCCTGTTTTATTCCTCCTTCTCAGGATTGCTTTGGCTATTCGGGGTCTTTTGTGGTTCCATATGAATTTTAGAATTATTTGTTCCAGTTCATTGAAGAAAGCTGTTGGTAGTTTGATAGGGATTGCATTGAATCTGTAGATTGCTTTAGGTAGTATAGCCATTTTGACAATATTTATTCTTCCTAGCCAAGAGCAAGGGATGAATTTCCATTTGTTAGTGTCCTCGTTAATTTCTCTTAGGAGTGTCTTGTAGTTTTCAGGGTATAGGTCTTTCACTTCCTTTGTTAGGTTTATTCCTTGGTATTTTATTCTTTTTGATGCAATTGTGAATGGAATACTTTTCCTGATTTCTCTTTGTTAGCTCATCATTAGTATATAGGAATGCAACAGATTTCTGTGTGTTAATTTTGTATCCTGCAGCTTTGCTGACTTCAGATATTAGCTCTAATAGTTTTGGAGTGGAGTCTTTAGAGTTTTTTACATACAATATCATGTCATCTGCAAATAGTGACAATTTGACTTCTTCTTTACCAATCTGGATGCCTTGTATTTCTTTGTTTCATCTGTTTTCCATGGCTAGGACCTCCAGTACTATGTTGAATAGCAGTGGAGAGAGTGGGCATCCCTGTCTTGTTCCCGATCTTAGATGAAAAGCTTTCAGCTTCTCGTTGTTAAGTATGATGTTAGCTGTGGGTTTGTCATATATGACCTTTATGATGTTGAGGTACTTGCCCTCTATACCCATTTTGTTGAGAGTTTTTATCATGAAATGGATGTTGAATTTGTCAAATGCTTTTTCAGCATCTATGGAGATGATCGTGTGATTTTTGTTCTTCTTTTTGTTGATGTCGTGGATGATGTTGATGGATTTTCGAATGTTGTACCATCCTTGCATCCCTGGGATGAATCCCACTTTATCATGGTGTATGATCCTCTTGATGTATTTTTGAATTCGGTTTGCTAATATTTTGTTGAGTATTTTTGCATCTACGTTCATCAGGGATATTGGTCTGTAATTTTCTTTTTTGGTGAGGTCTTTGCCCGGTTTTGGTATTAGAGTGATGCTGGCTTCATAGAATGAGTTTGGAAGTATTCCCTCCTCTTCTATTTTGTGGAAAACGTTAAGGAGAATGGGTATTATTTCTTCTCTATATGTCTGGTAGAATTCAGAGGTGAATCCATCAGGTCCGGGGGTTTTGTTCTTGGGTAGTTTTTTGATTACCGCTTCAATTTCATTGCTGGTGATTGGTCTGTTTAGTTTTTCTGTTTCTTGCTTGGTCAGTCTTGGAAGGTTGTATTTTTCTAAGAAGTTGTCCATTTCTTCTAGTTTTTCCAGCTTGTTAGCATATAGATTCTCATAGTATTCTCTTATAATTCTTTGTATTTCTGTGGGTTCCGTCGTGATTTTTCCTTTCTCATTTCTGATTCTGCTTATATGTGTAGATTCTCTTCTTCTCTTAATAAGTCTGGCTAGGAGTTTATTTATTTTGTTTATTTTTTCAAAGAACCAACTCTTGGATTCATTGATTTTTTCTTTTGTTTTATTCTTCTCAAGTTTATTTATTTCTTCTCTGATCTTTATTATGTCCCTCCTTCTGGTGACTTTGGGCCTCATTTGTTCTTCTTTTTCCAATTTCAGTAATTGTATCCTTAGACTATTCATTTGGGATTGTTCTTCCTTCTTTCAATAGGCCTGGACTGCAATATACTTTCTTCTTTTTTTTAAATATAATTTATTTTATTATCATTAATTTACAATTACATGTGCAATATTACGATTATTAAACTACCCCTTCATCAGGTCCCCCCCACCAACCCCATTACAGTCACTGTCCATCAGTGTAGTGAGATGCTATAGAATCACGACTTGTCTTCTCTGAGTTGTACTGCCCTCCCTGTGCCCCCCCAACATTATATCTGCTAATCGTAATGCCCCTTTTTCCCTCTTATCCCTCCCTTCCCGCCCATTTTCCCCAGTCCCTTTCCCTTGGTAACTATTACTCCGTTCTTGGGTTCTGTGAGTCTGCTGCTGTTGTGTTACTTCAGTATTTTTTCTTCGTTCTTATACTCCACATATGAGTGAAATCATTTGATACTTGTCTTTTTCGGCTTGGCTTATTTCACTGAGCATAATACCCTCTAGCTCCATCCATGTTGTTGCAAATGGTAGGATTTGTTGTCTTCTTATGGCTGAATAATATTCCATTGTGTATATGTACCACATTTTCTTTATCCATTCATCTACTGATGGACACTTAGGTTGCTTCCATTTCTTGGCTATTGTAAATAGTGCTGCAATAAACGTAGGGGTGCATCGGTACTTTTCCAATTGGGCTGCTGCATTCCTAGGGTAAATTCCTAGGAGTGGAATTCCTGGGTCAAATGGTATTTCTATTTTGAGTTTTTGGAGGAACCTCCATACTGCTTTCCACAATGGTTGAACTAATTTGCAGTCCCACCAGCAGTGTAGGAGGGTTCCCTTTTCTCCACATCCTCGCCAACATTTGTTGTTTGTGTTTTGGATGTTGGCCATCCTCACTGGTGTGAGGTGATATCTCATTGTGGTTTTAATCTGCATTTCTCTGATGATTAGCGATGTGGAGCATCTTTTCATGTGCCTGTTGGCCATCTGAATTTCTTCTTTGGAGAAGTGTCTATTCATGTCCTCTGCCCATTTCTTAATTGGATTATTTGCTTTCTGTTTGTTAAGGTGCATGAGTTCTTTATATATTTTGGATGTCAACCCTTTATCAGATACATTTTTTATGAATATATTCTCCCATACTGTAGGATGTCTTTTGTTCTACTGATGGTGTCCTTTGCTGTACAGAAGCTTTTCAGCTTGATATAGTCCCACTTGTTCATTTTTGCTTTTGTTTCCCTTGCCCGGGGAGATATGTTCATGAAGAAGTCGCTCATGTTTATGTCCAAGAGATTTTTGCCTATGTTTTTTTCTAAGAGTTTTATGGTTTCAAGACTTACATTCAGGTCTTTGATCCACCTTGAGTTTACCTTTGTGTATGGGGCTAGACAGTAGTCCAGTTTCATTCTCTTACATGTAGCTGTCCAGTTTTTCCAACACCAGCTGCTGAAGAGGCTGTCATCTCCCCATTGTATATCCAAGGCACTTTTATCAAATATTAATTGACTGTATATGTTTGGGTTAATGTTTGGATTTTCTATTCTGTTCCACTGGTCTGTGGGTCTGTTTTTGTGCCAATACCAAATTGTCTTGATTACTGTGGCTTTGTAGTAGAGCTTGAAGTCAGGGAGTGTAATTCCCCCTGTTTTATTCCTCCTTCTCAGGATTGCTTTGGCTATTCGGGGTCTTTTGTGGTTCCATATGAATTTTAGAATTATTTGTTCCAGTTCATTGAAGAAAGCTGTTGGTAGTTTGATAGGGATTGCATTGAATCTGTAGATTGCTTTAGGTAGTATAGCCATTTTGACAATATTTATTTCTTCCTAGCCAAGAGCATGGGATGCATTTCCATTTGTTAGTGTCCTCTTTAATTTCTCTTAGGAGTGTCTTGTAGTTTTCAGAGTACAGGTCTTTCACTTCCTTCGTTAGGTTTATTCCTAGGTATTTTATTCTTTTTGATGCAATTGTGAATGGAATTGTTTTTCTGATTTCTCTTTCTGTTAGTTCATCATTAGTGTATAGGAAAGCAACAGATTTCTGTGTGTTAATTTTGTATCCTGCAACTTTGCTGAATTCAGATATTAGTTCTAGTAGTTTTGGAATGGAATCTTTAGGGTTTTTTATGTACAGTATCATGTCATCTGCAAATAGTGACAATTTGACTTCTTCTTTACCAATCTGGATGCCTTGTATGTCTTTGTTTTGTCTGATTGCTGTGGCTAGGACCTCCAGTACTATGTTGAATAACAGTGGAGAGAGTGGGCATCCTTGTCTTGTTCCGATCTTAGATGAAAAGCTTTCAGCGTCTCGCCGTTAAGTATGATGTTAGCTGTGGGTTTGTCATATATAGCCTTTATGATGTTGAGGTACTTGCCCTCTATACCCATTTTGTTGAGAGTTTTAATCAGGAATGGATGCTGAATTTTGTCAAATGCTTTTTCAGCATCTATGGAGATGATCATGTGGTTTTTGTTCTTCTTTTTGTTGATGTGGTGGATGATGTTGATGGATTTTCGAATGTTGTACCATCCTTGCATCCCTGGGATGAATCCCACTTGATCATGGTGTATGATCCTCTTGATGTATTTTTGAATTCGGTTTGCTAATATTTTGTTGAGTATTTTTGCATCTACCTTCATCAGGGATATTGGTCTGTAATTTTCTTTTTTGGTGAGGTCTTTGCCCGGTTTTGGTATTAGAGTGATGCTGGCTTCATAGAATGAGTTTGGAAGTATTCCCTCCTCTTCTATTTTTTGGAAAACTTTAAGGAGAATCGGTGTTATTTCTTCTCTATATGTCTGGTAGAATTCAGAGGTGAATCCATCAGGCCCAGGGGTTTTGTTCTTGGGTAGTTTTTTGATTACCAATTCGATTTCGTCACTGGTGATTGGTCTGTTTAGTTTTTCTGTTTCTTGCTTGGTCAGTCTTGGAAGGTTGTATTTTTCTAAGAAGTTGTCCATTTCTTCTATGTTTTCCAGCTTGTTAGCATATAGATTCTCATAATATTCTCTTATGATTCTTTGTATTTCTGTGGGGTCCGTCGTGATTTTTCCTTTCTCATTTCTGATTGTGTTTATGTGTGTAGATTCTTTTTTTCTCTTAATGAGTCTGGCTAGGGGTTTATCTATTTTGTTATTTTTTCAAAGAACCAGCTCTTGGTTTTATTGATTTTTTCTATTGTTTTATTCTTCTCAATTTTATTTATTTCTTCTCTAATCTTTATTATGTCCCTCCTTCTGGTGACTTTGGGCCTCATTTGTTCTTCTTTTCCAATTTCAGTAATTGTGTCTTTAGACTATTCATTTGGGAATGTTCTTCCTTCTTTAAATAGGCCTGGATTGCAATATACTTTCCTCTTAGAACTGCCTTTGCTGCGTCCCACAGAAGTTGTGGCTTTGTGTTGTTGTTGTCATTAGTCTCCATATATTCTTTGTTTTCTGTTTTGATTTGGTCGTTAACCCATTGATTCATTAGGAGAGTGTTGTTAAGTCTCCATGTATTTGTGAGCCTTTTTGATTTCTTTCTAAAATTTATTTCTAGTTTTATACCTTGGTGATCTGAGAAGTTGGTTGGTAGGATTTCAATATTTTTGAAATACTGAGGTTCTTTTTGTGGCCTAGTATGTGGTCTATTCTGGAAAATGTTCCATGTGCACTTGAGAAGAATGTGTATCCTGTTGCTTTTGGGTGTAGAGTTCTGTAGATGTCTGTTAGGTCCATCTGTTCTAGTGTGTTGTTCAGTGCCTCTGTGTCTTTACTTATTTTCTGTCTGGTTGATCTGGAGTGAGTGGTGTGTTGAAATCTCCTGAAATGAATGGATTGCTTTCTATTTCCTCCTTTAATTCTGTTAGTATTTGTTTCACATATGTCAGTGCTCTTGTGTTGGGTGCATATATATTTATAATGGTTATATCCTCTTGTTGGACTGACCCCTTTATCATTATGTAATGTCCTTCTTTATCTCTTGCTACTTTCTTCGTATTGAAGTCTATTTTGTCTGATACAAGTACTGCAACACCTGCTTTTTTCTCTTTGTTGTTTGCATGAAATATCTTTTTCCATCCTTTCAGTTTTAGTCTGTCTATATTTCTGGGTTTGAGGTGAGTCTCTTGTGAGCCGCATATAGATGGGTCTTGCTTTTTTGTCCATTCTGTTACTCTTTGTCTTTTGATTGGTGCATTCAGTCCATTTACATTTAGGGTGATTATTGATAGGTATGTACTTATTGCCATTGCTGGCTTTAGATTCGTGGTTACCAAAGGTTCAAGGGTTGCTTCTTTACTATCTGACAATCTAACTTAACTTTCTTAAGTTATTGTAAACACAGTCTGATATTTCTTTATTTCTCTCCCTTCTTATTCTTCCTCCTCCATTCTTTATATACTAGGTGTTTTATTCTTTGCCTTTAGTTAGTATTTGGATGGTCTGCTTTCTTTGCTATGATTTTATTTTCTCTGGTGACATCTTTTTAGCCTTAGGAGTGCTTCCCTCTAAAGCAATCCATTTAAGATATCCTGTAGAGGTGATTTATGGGAGGCAAACTCTCTCAGCTTTCGCTTGTCTGGAAATTCTTTAATCCCTCCATCATATTTAAATGATAATCGTGCTGGATACAATATTCTTGGTTCGAGGCCCTTCTGTTTCATTACGTTAAATATGTCATGCCATTCTCTTCTGGCCTGTAAGGTTTCTGTTGAGAAGTCTGATTATAGTCTGATGGGTTTTCCTTTGTAGGTGATCTTTTTTCTCTCTCTAGCTGCCTTTAATACTCTGTCCTTATCTTTGATCTTTGCCATTTTAATTATTATGTGTCCTGGTGTTGTCTTCCTTGGGTCCCTTGTGTTGGGAGATCTCTGGCCTTCCGTGGACTGCGAGACTATTTCCTTCCTCAGCATGGGGAAGTTTTCAGAAATTATTTCTTCAAAGACACTTTCTATCCCTTTTTCTCTCTCTTCTTCCTCTGGTACTCCTATAATGTGAATATTGTTCCATTTGGATTGGTCACACAGTTCTCTTAATATTCTTTCATTCCTAGAGATCCTTTTATCTCTCTCTGCCTCAGCTTCTCTGTACTCCTGTTCTCTGATTTCTATTCCATTAACAGTCTCTTGCATCTCATCCTTTCTGCTGCTAAGCCTGTCGATCGCTTGTCTCATTTCTGCATTGTCTTTCCTCATTTCCCTCACTTCCTCTCTCAGCTCTTGCATATTTCTCTGTAGATCCATCAGTATGGTTATGACTTTTATTCTGAATTCTTTTTCAGCAAGATTGTGCATTTCCATCCCTTCAGACTCCCTCTCTGGTGTCTGGGTCTGGATAAGCTTTGTTTGTACCATATTCCTCTGTCTTTTCATGGCGATAGAAGTGGTCGCTGGTAGGTGCCACGTATGTCAGCTGGGCTCTTTAAGACTCTTAAAAAAAAGAAAAAAAAGAAGAGAAAGAGAGGAGAAAGAAAAGAGAAAAAAACACACCAAACAAAGAAAAAATGCCCCCTGGGAGCAGATTCTGTGAGGATGCTGTAGGTGGCGCTGTTTGTCCACTATTCCTCAGCTGTGGTCGCTGGTAGGTGCCACGTGTGTCAGCTGGGCTCTTTAAGACTTATAAAAAGAAAACAAAAAACAAAAAAATGCCCGCTGGGAGTAGATTCTATGAGGATGCTGTAGGTGGCGCTGCTGCTCCACTGTTCTGTTCCGCCGGACCCTTTGTGGTGCTGGCCGGGGATGGGGAATGAATGGGAGGCTGCTGATCTATGTGGGAAGCCTTGGCGCGGCTCCTTTGCATGGCCACCGGGCAAGGGGTCCGAAATGCCCCAGGACTCCCAGCCTGCTGGGCTGAGTGCGCTGGGATGATTTTGTTCCTCTGTTGGGCCCTTGTGTCTTTAAGACTTTTTTAAAAAAGCGCACGCTTTTCTTTTGTCCCGGGTAGCTGGCTGAGAGGACCTAGCTGCGCAGTCCCTCTCACATTCTGCCCCTCTGTCTCTCCAATCTCTGATACACCACATGGTGTGTCAGTGCTCCCGGCGCAGATCACCAGGGCTGGTTATTTGGCAGGCCCATGCCTCCACTCCCTCCCCGCTCCGAATCCTTTCCTTCTGCTGGTGTGCTGGGGTGGGGGAGCGCTCAGGTCCCGCCGGGTTTTGGCCCCTTATCCTACCGGCTTCGTGAGGCTTTGAGTTCCCAAAAGTGCAGCTCTAGTCCGGCTGTTGTGCTGTATCTTCTGGTCTCTCTTTTGGGAATAGTTGTATTTGTTGTTTTTTCATAAATATATATGGTTTTGGGAGGAGATTTCTGCTGCCCTGCTCACGCCACCATCTTCCCAGAAGTCTGCTCTTCATTTTTTATTTTACTTTAAGATTCCTAGTATAAATCTCTAGCTTATCAGTCTACCCTCAAGTAGTCTTATACTACTTCACATACAGTATAAGAACCTTTTCACCTGCACTTCCATTTCTCCCTTCTTTGTCTTTATGCCCTTGTTGTCATATGGTTTACCTCTTTATACATTGTAGGCTTTGCAATACATTGTTATTATTTTTCCTGTATTATTAATTTTCCAATATTATTATATTTGCTTTTCATTCAATTATATTTTGAAAAGATCTTTAAAAAGAACCAAACAATCTTCATTCTTTTGTGTAGATACAGATTTCCATCTGCCTGAAGGATTTCCTTTATTATTTCTTATACTTCAGGTCTGCTGGTGATGAATTCTTTCAACTTTCATATGTCTGGTAGAAGTCTTTTTTTTTTTTTTTTTTTTTTTATTTTTTTGTGGGTTGATTTATTTCAATATAAATCTTTACTGCTTTGACTGTTTGCTGATGTGCAAAATAGAAAATGATGATGCAGGAGAGAGTAAAATTACTGTAGTAACACACTATGTGTAGGGTTGAGAGGGCATGGTCCAGACAGAGGGCTTGGCTTCAGATACAATCATGACGATTCATCTGTGGTAACAAGGAAAAGACTGAACAGATGTTTACTGATGTGAGTTGATTGATTTATTAATGGATACAATAAACGAGGTTTAAATCCAAGATCTGCCATCAATAGCTGAGTATTCTTCAGCAAATTATTTAAATGTTTTGAATTTCAGTTTTCATACCCATACAATTAACACCTTCACCACAGAGTGACCATAGCAATGATGAGTTAATATATACCAAACAACAGGTGTCCTGGAACATTCTAAGTGCTCAGTACCTGTGAGGAAAAAAAATGTGTAGCTTTTCTAAGCTTTATACTGCCTAAGTCAAGGAGAAAAGACTCCGGGATCTCATTTTTCCACCTGTACTTTCTCTTATCTGCCTTCTTTCACCACTCCTTCCATACCAAAATAACATATTTACAACTCAAATGCCAGGCTGTCAGCAGGTGCAGTGTTTAAGACTGATAACATTTGGAGGCCAGATGTTAACTGATGTAAACACTATTAAAGTGCTCCAAAGACTGGAGGCTGAGGCAATGATTTCCAATTTTATGATTTTTATTTAAGTTATAGCAAACCATATTGTCACTACTTCCACCACCGACCTCCACCAAAAATGAATATATAGCCTATTCATTCTCAAGAAACTATAAATTAGTTTTTAAAATACAAAGTTCTTGAAATAAATATTAAGTAATGGCATTTCACAAGCCTAGGACTGGGAATACAGCCTCAATTGCAGACCTCAACACCTCCTTGAAGCTCTCTCTGAAAGGTCCATGACTTATAAAATTTTATCTGAAAACTAGTCTCATTTCCTGCAATAAGATCAGAGTAGTAATTGCAAAAAAGGACTTCAACATTGTAACAAGGTTTTACATCAACTGATATTTTAAATTTGAACTTCCTAATGAGCCCTTCTCCAAATGAGGACATTTTTTTTTAAATAGCAATAAGATGGGTCTGCTGTGATTGTTAGTGTTTAATACACTCATACACTCATTTATTCATTTATTAACACAATGAACAGATATAAGGAGCAGTATGCCCAGGCACTAGTTAATGCATTGGTAAATAGAGCAGATGGCCCCCATTAAGCTTAGAGTTTTATGAGAGAGAAAGACAATTTAAAAAATAATAAGCATATAAATAGTATAGCAAAAAAAAGTGTACTAGGTGCCATGAAGAAAGCATAGTAAGTACTACTTAAACAATGAGTTGGGGAAGGAATTTTTTTAGTAGTTGACTTACAGCTTAAAGAATGAGAAAAATGCAGCCATACAAACAGCTCTAAAAGGCAGAGAGACCAGCATTCATTCATTCATTCAACAAATATTTATTCAGTACTTTCTATGATCCAGGAACTATTTGAAGCAAAGAAAATATACTAGTGAACAAAACACACACGTGCAAAATTGCTGAGATTGGAAAGGACTTGGCATGTTTCCTGAACAGAAAGAAAGCCCCAGAGACTGAATCATACTGAGCAGCCAGGGGTGTGGTACAAGATAAGGCTGGAGGGGTGTCAGGGGCTAGATTATGTAGGGATTTGTAGTCCATGGTAAGGAGTTTGGATCTTATTCTTAATGCAAGTGACCTGATTTGATTTTTGTGTTAAGAGATTGCACCTGCTGTTGTGTGGAGAAGGGTTGGGAGGATGAGGGGACAGTGGAAGCAAGGAGATTTCATAGTGACAGTTCTAGTTCAAGTAAAATTTTAATGATCTGAAACAGTGGTAGCAGCAGAGATAAAATGCATAGTTTTGATCTAGAATGGATAGGACTTGTTAGCCAACTGAAAGAGAAGAAGGGGCCTTGAGGAGGGAGGTAAAACTATGGATGATTCAACAGAGTAGATGGAGGCTCTATTTACCACAATGAGGGAGACCCAGTGAGCAAGTGGATTGCAGGGGTGGGGATACCAGGGGAGGTTTGGACTAAAGATTAAAATAAATTCAAGTTTTCTGACACAACTCTTAAACCATTAAATCAATCCAAAAGTGAAATTCACTATCTCATGGGGACATGTCCCCCATCACTGGGGTATATACAAACAAAATAAATGACCATTTTCCTACAGTATTTTAGCTACAGATTGGAAGCACAATTCTAGATATGATTTCTAAATGGCACATGAGAATTTCTAGAAGAAAGCAACAGTTTCTTGAAACCACCATTGCTTGAATAGGAACAGGTTTTCCCAAATCAGTCTCATTTCTTGTGAAGGGAACTTCACTTGCCTTTCAGCTACTGGAAGCCAACACCATAGTTTTTAATAAATATTTAAGTAATAGATTTATTATTAGCAGAGCTTCTAAACTTGCAAATGGGAGTATTTGCATCTTGTTAAGAGACCCAACCAATTGAATACCACTTGAACATCGTTTATGACAATGTTTTAGAAATGATGGTGAATGTAGATGGGAAAATACTGAGCTACTAGGATAATCTGTATACACAAAGTGCAGCTATGGCAGCAGCAATTCCAGGTAGGAGTTCTCAACCTTGGTTCGACTCCCTTGCCTCCTACTTGGTAAAGTCCACGTACAAAACACGTTCCTACACAAAATTTTTCTCATCTGGGGAACCTCCACCTTCCCTGAGCATCACTGTCCTATAGAAAATGACCTTCACTGTTAAGAGTTGTTCTATTTCTTAGGAGGTTTTAATAGATAAAATTTGAGAATGAGTTTGTGAAATTTCAGCCATGATTAGAAAACATAGAGAAACATATGCTTACTTTATAGCATTCTAATTTCTAAAAATCATTTTTTACCCAGAAATAGATGGACAGAGTAATTTGTAAACTTGTTATAAATAATATTTTATAATTATAAGATAGGATTGCTTATATTTGGTCCTCTTTTCCTTATGTATCAAATCACATCACATTGGAACAGCACAATGTAAGTTTATTAAAGGATCACATTAAAACAGTGGGAAGCTGTTTCTAGAATTCAGATGAGCTGAACATCATAGTTCCCCTTCCTATTCTAGGTGAGGGAAGTCATAGACTTAGGAACTGGATTCTTAGGGCAGAACTGTGACATTCTTCAGTAACTGCGACCAGAGGTGGTCTGCCTGCCTTCAGCTAGGACATGGGCTCTACAGCATGCTGGCTGTGATTTTGCACGGTTAAGTCTTTCAGTAGAAATTGGGACTGGCCACCCTCTGCAGCCATTAATTATATAAAGGTGGGTCACTGTCATCGTGGGTAAAAAAATGCCTGCCCCTGTGCAACCTCCACATCTACAGGGGCCATATAGCAATTGAGGTGATGGCCACTGTAAGTACGTAAGTAGATTGTTATTTATTTTTATCAAAATGATAACCAAGCATTGGAAGATGTTAGATTGTGAGTACCACTGAGGGAAATATTTTCCAACAGAAAGAATATACCACTGCAGCAACAGACACACACACACACACAATACACATATATACACCTTGTGATAGTCGCAGAAGTTCTCAAAAGCCAAAACTTCGGGGATTGGAGTTCCTGGAACACTGCAGGGAGGGTGGGAAAGGGGAACTCACCAACTCCATTTAGACTCTTTTGAGGTCTTCACCTGCCAGAGGTTTGAATTCAACTAGAAGAAGCTTTTTGCCAAATGAGAGGTATAGACTGTGAGAGCCTCACATTCACTCAACATATATTTGTTGTATGCGTTCTCTCATGAGAGTCAGCTCCAGGCCCTGAGAATAGGAAATGACTAAGGTTTAGTCCCTGCTTCAGGGTCCCAGTCTAGTGGAGTGAAAGAGATAAGTAGACAGGGGACTATAATGCAGCCTGGTAGGTTCTGGGATCAACAAGGGTCTGCAGGCACATGGAGGAGAAGTCCCTGGGCACAGTTACAAAATTTAATTAAAAGAGGACACATTTTAGAATTTCTCAAATGAGTCACACATTTTGGAGCATCCATTTCTCTCCTCTTTGAAATGGAGGGAAGAGAATTAGACTGTCAGATTTGTGAGCATTCAGCGATGTACAAGATACCCAAATGAGTAAATTTTTAAAGAACAAAAGCAAAATCTAAACAGCAGAGCACTCCCCTCAAAAGGTGATGAACCCCTCTGTTGGCCTGTGAGTTTAAATCTCTTTTATAGAACTTACAGTCATTTCAGTGGGACTATTCGTTAGAATAATCCAGAGACTCACCTAGAGAAGGATTGAGCTGAAAAAGAAAAGCCTCCTCTGATTCAGAAATGAATTATTCCAAGGACGTTGTTTCATGAGTCTTTGTTACAGAAACTGGGGTATGTGCAGGTAACTGGAGATCAGGAAACAACCACCCTGCGGACAATTGCAGGCAATTCTGGCTTAGCTTGAGTTCTTGGAAATAGGAGCTTCGGTGTAATCAAAGGTACACTGTGTGGTTCTATTCTTTGTCCTGATTTTTCCTCCCAGGCTTATGAATAAGGCTTCAGTCATATTTCTCCCTCCAAGACTGGCAGGCAGCCCCACCTGCTCTGCCTGGAGGCGGGAGGTGTAGCCTGAGGCAGCTGTAGCTGTCTTCTGCCATCTGCTGGCGCCCTCTCTGCACCAGTTCAGGGCTGGCTTGGCGTGAATTCCTAGGGAGTGGGTACCACCAGGAGAGAGTATAAGGCAGAGAATATTCCTGCTTTTATTAAATGAAGGAGACAAGAAGATGGCAAAAAGGTGATACAGGACTTTTCCCATCATGGGAGTGTGTGTGGAGATGTCACATCTCAAACATCTAAGCCAGTGATTTTTCTATGCAAGTTGTTTTGTAAAGGAAGAACACAGCAGTGCTTATTTTATTTTATTATTTTTAGATCATTGCCTCACAAGGCTTATCAAATAAGTGATTGCCACCTCTCTATAGACTCATTTGAAGGAAGCACCAGAAACCCATGCCAGAGGGAGTGGGTCTGAGGAAAGAGCAGCAGGAGAAGGGGAGGGATAGGAGAAACATTTCATGGTGAATTTCAGTGTTCCTTAATTGACTCAGTAGACATTTTTTGAAACCCTACTATTTATAAGGCTCTAATCCAGATGCCCAGGACACAAAAATGAGTAACATTGGGTCCTTTCTCTCCAGGAGTTAAGAATCTGCTGGGAAGCCATTCAATAAATGGAGAATTGCATAGAGGTACAAGTACTACAGTAAAGGAGTCTAGGAGAGCACAGAGGAGGAGCATTATCTACACCAAACTGGGCCTGTACAGTCAGAGAAAGCTTACTGGAGGAGGTGAGGAGGGGTGTTTTGAAGATAGTAACTTACTGGACACAGTGGCGAGAAGGGCGTTCCACTTACAGGAAGCATCACTTCTCACTCAGAGCATCCCCCACTACCACCACGGCCTTGAGGAGCTGAAACTGTAGGTACAAAGCAGCGGCATGTTGTTAAAATATTAGGTTTTAGACAGCAAGCAATTGATTCAGTCCAGAGACATCAGTCCAGGCACGGAAAAGAGGCAGAATCACATGGGAGGTCAACATACAGAATTCTGCACATCAGAGAACAGGACGGGGCCAGAGGGGTGGATGGGTGTCTCTGATCCTAGAAAAATGGTCACTTTCAATACTGTTTCAGCCCATAAGCTGGATATGGGCAACCCTTCCAGGTGGGTACAGTAAATTATTCATAAACTTGTGAGTGACATCCTCTCTCAATCTATCTGGAACTTCTGAGAGACCTCATGTAAATATTGATGTAGCAATAAGCTCAATGATATCAATCACTGTGTTATTTAAAATCAGAAATATGATGGCCAACAATAGGAGAAATGTTTAAGAAAGTATGGTACAGCTTCTGGATGAACCATTAAGTTCTGTGGGCATGGAAAGTGATAATTCTGGAAACTGTGCAGAACATGAAAAATGCTTGTGAAAAAAATCAAGATCTAAACTTACAGAAAAATACCCAGAAGGAAAAATGCTAAGCTGCTAGGAGAGGTTGAATTTTTTGCTCTGTTGTCTGTTTTATGTAATTCTTATAATGATTTTCTTTTAATTATAAAGAAACCTAAAGGTGAAAAGTGTGCCCTGATTAAGGCAGAGGCAAAAATTACCCTAAGTAAATAATGACCCCATTTCTGTGTCCATTTCTGGTATTTCAGATTCTGTTTTTTCCCTAACTGTAGTTCAGTTGTATGGTATATTCATTTTGCTTGTTAAGTACGTCCTGTCTTCCTCCTGCCCACACCCCTCCTCCCTCTTGGGATCTGTGGGGTGTATTGTGATGTCTGCCCGCTAATTTTGCTGTGACTGGGACTGGTGTCTGCTTGGTGATTCATGTTTGTTCCTAAGTTGTACATCTGTGTTGGTTGCTTTGAAACAGTGCCCCAGGGAATATGAAAGGCCATTTGTCTCACTGAGACTGCTTCTTTGCACCAGAGAATTCTTCCCTGGCTTCTTCTGGATTCTAGCAAGTTCTTCTGTAAGTTTGGGCAGGGTAAAGAAGAAAGGGAAAAAACAAAGGAGAGCAGCATGGACGGAGTTTTGGTGTCTGGATCTAGTCTCTGCACGGCCAAACTTCCTGGATACTCACACTGGAGGAAGGATACTTTTGACTTCCCCGTTGAGGGTAAAGCTTTATTGCCTTAGTTTCTGCCCACCAGGACTGCTTCTAGCAGTATAGAGGGCAAAGTGAATCCTCACGGAATCCCTCAATGGGCGAAATTCTGAGAGTGTGCTAGGCACCTCTCCTGAGGTTTTTAGCACAGATACACACCTTATTGACATTCACAATATTCAGTGACTGGTACAGCACGGGTCCTGACCAGCTAAGTGACGCAGGCTGTAGCGCAGAAGCTAGAGACTCCCTGCCATTCCAGACACCCTTTGATACTGGATCACCAGGAAGTCCAGCAGATTCTAAAGGACCCAGAAGAATGCTAAGCTGCTAGGAGAGGTTGTATTTTTTGCTCTGTTGTCTGTTTTATGTAACATTCTTACAATGATTTTCTTTTAATTATAAAGAAACCTCATTGGCTGGTTGCCAGCTGTTACTGAAGTATTTCAGTGTTTTAGTACCCACAAAGGCTATATGTCCAGATACAGACTAAATGAATAATTACATGAATACAAGTGAAATTTTAAAGCTTATGTCCCCTCTTAGTTTTATGTAGTCCCACCTTTCCTTCAAGAACGTACCCTCCTTGTCCTTAAGAAGAGTAAAGAGGCAGTATCAGGACTACTGGTTCTACAGGATCAGGGTGGCTCAAAGGAGCCCTTACCCACAAAGGAGCTCTTTATTTTGCTCAGCTACTGTATAGATAGTACCCGAGGAAAGTTTGCAAGTCAACGTCAATTATATTTTTACCTGCTGCAACATATTTGGTTCACAAAATAGCTCTAGCTCTGGGCAGGCTGGGAAACAGGCTGTTGGGTGTGTTTGCCCACCGCTCACTCGCTGCAGCCTTTGAAAGGCAGTCCTGTCCCAGACCATTAGCCTGCTGTGAAAATCCATTTACAGTGCCTTGAAAGCCCACA
This sequence comes from Smutsia gigantea, assembly GCA_032199065.1. Classification (NCBI taxonomy): domain Eukaryota; kingdom Metazoa; phylum Chordata; class Mammalia; order Pholidota; family Manidae; genus Smutsia; species Smutsia gigantea. Next base: position 843,715 of record JAVSCE010015388.1, read on the forward strand.
TACGTATTGGATTGTTATGGCTCTTCCTTGGCCTTTTAACCAGAGATTCTCACCTGCTGCTTCTTATCAGACACCTGGAGTTTGTGGGTCGGCTAAAAGCAGCTTCTCAGAGTGGTCTCCAGGGATTCTGAGAAGAATCCTGCGGAATCCTGCATTCTGTCATTTCTTCTTTCCCTGTTTCAAGAAAACCTTCAGCATCAGGGCAATTTGCTGCCTTCCTTGTCTTTAGTCAAGATAACAGCCAAGGTTGCTCATAATTGACTGATTCTCTATATACAAAACAGAGATGGAAGGGAAATTGTGCTCAGTTACCCAGCAAGCCTGTCGGGACATCTGTGATTCGAAAAGTCTGAAGTTGTAGAGAAGTGAGAAGGGTTTCTCTAGAAGCCAGAAAAGGTTTTCCAGTTCTTGCTCTACAAGTTACTAGCCTATCACACTGAGCAAGGTATTTAAAATCTCTCTAAGCCTCATTTTCTGCAAATGCAGAGCAGTATCATATTATATACTTCACAGGGTGGTTATGAGAAGTAAATGGAATAATACATCAGAGAACAATTTGTAAATTAAAGAATTACAAGCAAAATCCACTCTCCAAGAAATCAAGTTATAAGAACCACAAATACAGAAATACCTTATGAAAACTCAGTGCATATAAAAGAAGCCCACTCTGTTGTCTAACTTGGAAAAGAGAACATCCTCATCCTCATGCCTTCTTCAACACGTGTCTGCTGAGCTTGTGGCTTAAGAAATGCTGGGCAGGAGGGTTGCTGCCAATCTGAGGCTAATGGAGATTACAAGCATGGGGAAAATGTGTAGTGGGTGTTGGAAAATGTGGGAAGGATGTACGGTCTAAGGTAATACCAGGATGGGGAGGGAGAAAGCAAAACACAAAACCTTTACTGCTCCTACCTGTGCGTTCATTGATCAGAGTTTGTTCAAATAATTCTGGGTTTGAGGGTATCCTCCTAAATTGGAGGAGATTCATCAGAAATCTTAAAACCTCTCCTCTGCTGGAGCCAGGGCTGTCTTCTCCAGAGATAAAACTCCACAGGTGGAGATTGGCTTAAAGATGGTGGTGTGAGAGGTGAGACAAAAACCTCCTCCCAAAACCACAAATATGAAAATATACCAAGTACAGCTAATCCTGGAAGAGCAAGAGGAAAGAAGGCTGAGGCAGACTGCCTACACCTGGGGAAAAGTGCAGACCTCCTGGAAAAGGGTAAAGTACCAAAGCCATGATCTGGTGGGACCCAAGCCCTTCCCTCACCCCAGCTCACTTGTGGGAGGAAAAGAAATAGAGCAGGGAAGGGGTGGAGGCCTAGGACTGCTGAACACCAAGCCCTGGAGATCTCCTCTGGGATCATGAACCTACATAACATAGTGCTCTAGAGATTAGTGGGGTTGCAAAGCTAAAACTTGGCAGAATACTTGAAGAGACTGAGATTCCAGCCACTTGTGGAGAACAGGTGCCCATAACTGGCTGCCCTGGGACAAAAGACAGGCGGCACTCTGAGAGATTTCCTAACAGCAAGAGGGCTGCTAAAGGGACAAGGGCTGCACAGAGCTTGCTACTCAGGAGAAAGGACAGGTGAACAAAATTGTCCTAGTACACTCAGCCCAGAAGGTTGGGAACTTTCAGGAGCTTCAGGTGCTCCATCCCCAGGCTGGCAACAGAGCTCCAAGGCCCCCCACCATGATATGCAGCCTGCCACTCCTTCCTCTCAGCCAGCACCAGCTCACAAACCAGCTGACTCCACCATTAAGCCAGGCCAGCCAGAGGGTGGCACCACCTACAGCAGCAACAAGTGTGTAGCATAGAGGCTCCTCCCTGTGTGCTTGTCCCACTGGCCCTGGCAGTGGAGGCAGGCACTGCAGCTGGGAAGCAGGAAATAGCTCTTTCCTCCCGGCAGGCACTAGCACCGCTCACCTGTGACCCCTGCCATCGCTACAGTGGCTAAGCAGCTCCAGAGAGTAGAGCTTCTGGGCACTAGAGGACACCACCTACAAATATGAAAAGTCCAGGGAACCTGGTTCAAACAAAAATCCCCAAAACACCAAAAGAGGGCCTAGTGAAACTGAAATCACCACTCTTCCTGAAAGAGATTTCAAAATAATAATCATAAACATACTTATAGAGCCACAGAAAAATAGTCAAGACCTCAGAGAGGATTTCAAGAAAGAGATAGAAACTTTGAAAAATATAGTATCCAAAATGAAACATACAATGGAGGAATTTAAAAGCAGATTAGATGTAAAGGAAATGGTAAATGAAATAAAAATTACAGAACAGGAATACAAAGAAGCTGAGGCACAGAGATAATAAAGTATCTCTAATAATGAAAGAATGTTGAGAGAACTATGTGACCAATCCAAATGGAACAATATTCGCATTATAGGGGTACCAGAGGAAGGAGAGAGAGAAAAAGGGATAGAAAGCGTCTTTGAGGAGGTGATTGCTGAAAACTTCCCCAATCTGGGGAAGGAGATAGTCTCTCAGGCCATGGAGGTGCATAGATTTTCCAACACAAGGAACCCAAGGAAGACAACACCAAGACATATAATTAAAATGGCAAAGATCAAGGATAAGGACAGACTCTTAAAAGCAGCCAGAAAGAGAAAAAAAGATCACATACAAAGGAAAATCCATCAGGCTATCATCAGACTTCTCAACAGAAACCTTACAGGCCAGAAGGGAGTGGCATGATGTATTTAATGCAATGAAACAGAAGGGCCTTGAACCAAGAAGACTCTATACTCTACCCAGCAAGATTATCATTTAAATTTGAAGGAAGGATTAAACAATTTCCAAATAAGCAAAATCTGAGAGAATTTACCTCCCACAAACCATCTCTACAGTATATTTTGGAGAGACTGCTATAGATGGAAGTGTTCCTAAGGCTAAATAGCTGTCACCAGAGGTAATAAAACCACAGTAAAGGAAGTAGACCAATTAATTACTAAGCAAATGCAAAATTAAATCAACTACCCCAAAGTTAGTCAAGGGCCAGACCTGGACCTTGTCTATAACTGCTTCAGGAACAACTTTAGTTTTACTCGACCAGACAACTCCCAAGAATTTCACAGACAAACCAGGTCCCTGAACCTTGGTGCTGTTCACAACCCATCCTTTTTCCTGTAGATGTTTCAACAGTCTAGGAACTGCCCCTTTTAAATCTGAGAGAGAATCAGATGTGAGCATAATATCATCAATGTAGTGATACAACCGCACTGTTCGCAGTTTCTTCCATGTGGCCAAGTACTGGGTTACAAGTCCATGACAGATGTTGGGACTGTGGAGATATCCCTGTGGAAGGACAGTGAATGTCCACTGCAGGCCTTCCCACAGAAGGCAAACTGATCCTGGCTTTCCTGTGCTATGTCAATAGAGAAGAAAGCATTAGCAAGGTCTACTTCATAATGATATATTCCCAGTTCATGGCTGAGGGTGTCCAGAATGTCTGCTATAGAGGGGACAGCAGCATGCAAAGGGGGTGTGAATTTATTCAATTCCCTGTAGTCTACAGCCATATGCCAGGAGCCGTCTGGCTTTCTCACTGGCCACACTGGGGAATTAAAAGGACTTTGAGTGGGCTTTATGATGCACACCCTCTCCAACTCCTGTAGAGTTTCTCCAATTTCCTTGTGCCCCACCCCCTCCAGGCAATTTATACTGCTTAATATTTGTCAACTGCCACGGTACAGGCAGAGCTACAGATGGGTGCTTAGCATGTCCCCTCAGAACTTCCTTTACCACACATACCCTCAGTCTGAACTCACCTAGTGGTCTGTGACCATATGCCCTGCAGAAAATATACCCCCAAAATATACTCAGGGATGGGAGAAATGTACCCAGTATACTCCTTTGGGGGTAAATGCCCTATCCCCAATGAGATTTGGGCTTTCTTCACTCTAATTGTCATATCCCTAAAGCCATCTATCACAGCAGGGGTCCCAGGAAAACCCTCAGGGTTGCCATGAATCAAAGAACACTCAGCCCCTGTGTCCACCAGTGCCAGGACACATTGTACATTCACAGGGGGACCAATGAATTGCTAATTCTACATGTGGCCTCTGGTCCCCACCATGTCTCCCAAGGTGGGGACTTTGACCTTCCCCTCAGTCAAACCACAATGCCCAATCATTCTCCTGTGGGGGGTGAGGGCTCAGGCAAGTCCTGAGTACTATCTCCATGAAGTTTTTCAGGGACACAGGCTGGGCATGAGGACTTGACTCTGGTTTCCATGTCCTGGACCTCAGCAGCTGGAACTGTTGCTCTGGCTTTAAATGGTGCCACGGGTCTAACAATATTCTATTAGGCTGCCCATCTGGTTTTTCTTTCACTACCCTGGCCTTTATCAAATCAACCCACATCTGGGTCCTCAACACCTTCACAGGGCCTTTTACACTTCTCCTTTCAGTCGTGGCCCGTACTTCCCTCCATGCCCTTATTGTTTCAACCTCCCCCAGATCTTCTAAAGTACGAGTAGCCTCTCTTGTGGGTTGCCCTAGGTGGGGGGCAAGAGTATTCACTAGGGACCCAAAGAGAGATGTGGGAGCTGTATGCAGCACCAGGTTTCTCATTCCTATAGAGAACACTTCATCAGGGCCCTGGGGGTCCATATTATAAATGATGTTTTTTATACCCAATTCACACAGTACCTGTTGGGGCTCTGCGTACGTTTTCCAACTCCTGTGAAAATATGGTAAAACACCCTGATTAGACCAAACTATCCTGATGGCAGCTGTCAGCCATTCCAGGAGTATCTAGTTTCCCTGAGGCGTGATGGGCATTTTGCAACCACTGCCAAAGGGAAGGGTGAGTCATCAGGGAAGCCATTCTACTCATCTCAGTACCCAACACAACAATATTCCAGAGATGTAAAAGCCATGTAGGCAGAGATTCCAATGACCTCTGCCTGTACCGGATGCTCATGTCCGCCAGCTCATCCTGGGCATAGGGGCGGGGCATGGAGTGCTCCCCAACCTGGGGAGGGGGCTGCTCCTCCCCCTGAGGAGCCCACGGTTGTTTCATTTTTATTTTCTTAATTACAGCTGCGCGGGCCTTTAAAACAGGAGAAGATGGTATCTCTGGTGGAGGCCCGGGTAGCAGATCCGTCAGTGGCCCTGCCTCCTCCTCTTCTCCCCTTGGGCTCCTCCACTAACGACTCCTCCTCTATCATTTCCAGGGCTGAAAACACTACTCTTTCCTCCCCCTCCCCCACAGCCTCCTGCAACACGGCTTTTCCTGCCATCTCCCCGCTCTCCGCTGCTAAGGAATCTTCTAGGAACGTGACCTGCCTTTTCAGTAACTCTCTCTCTTCTTTAACAGCATCCCATAGGTTATCACGCAGCTCCTCCAAGCAATGCTAAAGTGTGTCTCTCTCCCACCTAAGTCCCTTGATAATCCTCTTTCTCCTGTATAACATTTTCCACTATCTTGCTGAAAAGAGACGCTACAATGTCAGCTGCTACACGGCCCCCTAAGGTCTCCAAACAGTCTTCCAACTCATGGAGGGATAATTCTGCAGCTTCCGGTGTGTCCACCCTTCCCCAGTTCTGGGGAAGGCCCCACCCCTCTAGGAGGTACTTTACCCTAGACCAATTCCCCATTACGGGTTCCCAAGTTGGAAGCACCACAGCTGGGGTGATAATAACAGGTGAAGCAGCACCCTCTGCCAATGCATCCACTGAGGGCTTCCCACCATCCACAGGAGCAGCCCTCCCAAAGGTCTCACCCATTATGACAGATTTCAAGTTCAGAGGCACCCTGCTGACTGCTGCCAGATGTAAGTCCAGGGAGAGGAAATCCCAGGGCAAAATACCTCTAAAAACCGAAATCAGTCAAAGGGAGAAATAAAGTTTAAAACCCATTTATTGCTTACAAACTGTAGTCCAGGGCCATCTCTCTCCTCTGCTCCTGAAGAAGCAAGCAAGCAAGCCAGCCCCTCCCTTTAAACTCTCAGGTTCAGACATGCCCTTGGTTGCCCAGGTAATTACCCATTGACATGGGGATGAACTTCTCTCCACCCCGGAGGATATGCAAATGCACTAAAGCCAAGCAAGATACTCTGGAAATGTTACAATATTACCCACAGTCACCCTAAATGTCAATGGTCTGAATGCACTGATCAAAAGACATAGAGTCACTGAATGGATAAAAAACAAGACCCATCTATATGCTGCCTTCAAGAGACTCACTTCAAACCAAAAGACATACAAAGACTAAAAGTGAAGGGATAGAAAAGATATTTCATGCAACTAATAGGGAGAAAAAAGAAAGCAGGAGCTGCAGTACTTGTATCAGAAAAAAATAGACTCCAAGAAAAAGAAGGTAACAAGAGACAAAGAAGGACATTACATAATGATAAAGGAATCAGTCCAACAAGAGGATAGAACCATTATAAATATCTATGCTTCCAACACAGGGGCACCTACATATGTGAAACAAATACTAGCAGCATTAAAGGGGGAAATAGAATGCAATGCATTCTCTAGGACACTTCAACACACCACTCACTCCAAAGGACAGATCAACCAAACAGAAAATAAGTAAGGAGACAGAAGAACTGAACAACATATTAGAACAGATGGACCTAACAGACATTCACAGAACACTCTACCCAAAAGCAACAGGATACACATTCTTCTCAAGTGCACATGGAACATTTCAAGAATAGATCATATACTAGGCCACAAAAAGAGCCTCAGTGAATTCAAAAGGATTGAAATTGTACCAACCAGCTCCTCATACCGCAAAGGTATAAAACTAGAAATACATTACACAAAGAAACCAAAAAAGCCTGCAAACACATGGAGGCTTAACAACATGCTCCTAAATAACCAATGGATAGATGACCAAACAAAAACAGAGATAAAGCAATATATGGAGACAAATAACAATGATTACTCAACACCACAAAATCTGTGGGATACAGCAAAGGCTATGGTAAGAGGGAAGTATATTGTAATTCAGGCTTACCTCTCAACTGATGAAACTAGAAAAAGAACAAATGAGGCCCAAAGTCAGTAGAAGGAGGGAGATAATAAAGATTAGAGCAGAAATAAATAAAATTGAGAAGAATAAAACAATAGAAAAAATAAATAGAAGCAGGAGCTGGTTCTTCGAGAAAATAAACAAAATGCATAAACCCCTAGCCAGACTTATCAAGAAAAGAAGAGAGCCTACACACATAAACAGAATCAGAAATGAGAAAGGAAAAATCACTACAGAACCATAGAAAAACAAAGAACTATTAGCGAATACTATGAAAAAGTATATGTTAACAAATTGTATAACCTAGAAGAAATGGACAACTTTCTAGAAAAATACAACCTTCCAAGGCTGACCCAGGAAGAAACAGAAAATCCGAACAGACCACTTACCAGCAATGAAATTGGATTGGTAATCAAAAAAACTGCCTAAGAACAAAATCCCTGGACCAGATGGCTTCACCACTGAATTTTATCAGACATTTAGAGAAAACCTAATATCCATCCTCCTTGAAGTTTTCCAAAAAGTAGAAGAGGAGGGAATACTTCCAAACTCATTCTATGAGGCCAGCATCACTCTTATACCAAAACCAGGCAAAGACACCACAAAAAAAGAAAACTACAGAACAATATACCTGATGAACATAGACACAAAAATACTCAACAAAATATTAGTAAACCGAATTCAAAAATATATCAAAAAGATAATCCACCATGATCAAGTATGATTTATTCCAGGGATGCAAGGATGGTATAATATTAGAAAATCCATCAACATCATCCACCACACCAACAAAAAGAAGGACAAAAACCACATGATCATCTCCATAGATGCTGAAAAAGCATTTGACAAAATTCAACATCCATTCGTGATAAAAACTCTCAATAAAATGGATATAGAGAGCAAGTACCTCAACATAATAAAGGCCATATATGACAAACCCACAGCCAACATCATACTTAACAGCGAGAAGCTGAAGGCTTTTCCTTTAAGATTAGGAACAAGACAAGGATGCCCACTCTCCCCACTTCTTTTCAACATAGTTCTGGAGGTCCTAGCCACGGCAATCAGACAACACAAAGAAATAAAAGGCATCCAGATTGGCAAGGAAGAAGTCAAACTGTCCCTATTTGCAGATGACATGATATTGTACATAAAAACCCTAAAGAATCCGCTCCAAAACTACTAGATCTAATATCAGAATTCAGCAAAGTTGTGGGATACAAAATTAATATGCAGAAATCTGTTGCATTCCTATATACTAACGATGAACTAGCAGAAAGAGAAATCAGGACAACAATTCCATTCACAATTGCATTAAGAAGAATAAAATACCTAGGAATAAGCCTCACCAGGGAGGTAAAAGACCTATACCCTGAAAACTACCAGATACTCATGAGAGAAATTAAAGAAGACACCAATAAATGGAAATACATCCCATTCTCATGGGTAGGAAAAATTAATATTGCCAAAATGGTTATCCTCCCTAAAGCAATCTACAGATTCAGTGCAAGCCCTATCAAAATACCAACAGCATTCTTCAATGAACTAGAGCAAATACTTCTAAAATTCATATGGAACCACAAAAAAATCCCCAAATAACCAAAGCAATCCTGAGAAGAAAGAATAAAGCTGGGGGGATTGCACTCCCTGACTTCAAACTCTTCTACAAAGCCACAGTAATCAAGACAATTTGGTGCTGGCACAAGAACAGACCCATAGATCAATGGAACAGAATAGAGAGCCCAGATATAAACCCAAGCACATATGGTCAGTTAATTTACAATAAAGGAGCCATGGACATACAGTGGGGAAATGACAGCCTTTTCAACAACTGGTGTTGGCAAAACTGGACAGCTACATGCAACAGAATGAAACTGGATTATTGTCTAACTCCATACACAAAAGTAATCTTTAAATGGATCAAAGATCTGAATGTAAGTCATGAAACCATAAAACTCTTAGAAGAAAATATAGGCAAAAGTCTCTTAAATATAAATATGAGCAACTTTTTCCTGAACACGTCTCCTCAGGCAAGGGAAACAAAAGCAAAAATGAACAAGTGGGACTATATCAAGCTGAAAAGCTTCTGTACAGCAAAGGACACCATCAGTAGAACAAAAAGGCATCCTACAGTATGGGAGAATATATTCATAAATGACGTATCCAACAAGGGGTTAACATCCAAAATATATAAAGAACTCATATGCCTCAACATCCAAAAAGCAAATAACCCAATTAAGAAGTGGGCGGAGTATATGAACAGATATTTCTCCAAAAAGGAAATTCAGATGGCCAACAGGCACATGAAAAAATGTTCCACATCGCTAATTATCAGGGAAATGCAAATTTAAACCACAATGAGATATCACCTCACACCAGTTAGGATGGCCAACATTGAAATGTCTAGAAACAACAAATGCTGGCAAGGATTCGGAGAAAGGGGAACCCTCCTATACTGCTGATGGGAATGTAAATTAGTTCAACCATTGTGGAAAGCAGTATGGAGGTTCCTCAAAAAACTAAAAATAGAAATACCATTTGACCCGGTAATTCCACTCCTAGGAATTTACCCAAAGAAAACAAGATCTAAGATTCAAAAAGACATACGCTCCCCTCTGTTTATTGTAGTACTATTTACAAGAGCCAAGATATGGTAGCAACCTAAGTGTCCATCAGTAGATGAATGGATAAAGAAGCGGTGGTACATATACACAATGGAATATTATTCAGCCATAAGAAGAAAAAAATCCTACCATTTGCAACAACATGGATGGAGCTGGAGTGTATTATGCTCAGTAAAATAAGCCAGGCGGAGAAAGACAAGTACCAAATGATTTCACTGATCTGTGGAGTATAATAACGAAGCAGAACTGAAGGAACAAAACATCGGCAGACTCACAGACTCCAAGGAGGGACTAGTGTTTACCAAAGGGAAGGGATGAGGGAGAGCGGGTGTGAGGGAGGGAGATGGGGAATGAAGGGTATTATGATTGGCACACATGGTGTGTGTTGGGGTCACGGGGAAGACAGTGTAGCACAGAGAAGGCAAGTAGTGACTCTGGCATCTTACTACGTTGATGGAAAGTGACTCCAGTGGGGTTGGGGGGGGGCTTGATAATATGGGTGAATATAGTAACCACAATGTTTTTCATGTAAAACCTTCATAAGAGTGTGTATCGCTTAACCTTCAATCAATCAATCAAGCTCCACAGCCCTCCAGGGTACTTTGATGTTATCAGATTAATTACTTCATTTTCTGTGGATAAACTTGCATATGAGTATTAAATCTCAGACTGGGCTTCCCGTCTAATCAGCCAATGGATATTTTCAGGATAGCAATTTGTTCCTGAAACATTCAGAAATATGTATATTGCATGTTTAATGAGACTATGAAACTTATTTGTGTCAGGAAGAAGTCTCCCAGCTAGGAAGAGTCATTGAAGTGATAGTTCCATGTCTGACACCTAGAGCTGTGTTAGCTGCTGTCTCTGCAGTGGCTCACTGTCACCAAATTTTGTACAGTTGACGCTTATTCTGAATCTGTCAACTTTGCTCATGCTGCTGAAAGGCCATGGTTTGGTTTTTTTTTAGGGAAAGAAAGGGACTTTTAATGAGAAACCAAAACAAAGGGATTCAAAGTGCAAATCGTCCACCCCCCATAGGGGGGGGCAAACTGAACCCCAAGTATACCCCCTCACCCCCCTTCAGGCCCCCAGCGGAGGCCTAAGGCCTGGAGCTTCTGCTCCAGGTAGCTCTTGAGCTGGGGCATGAAGGGCAGCGGCAGAAGCTGGTAGCCCCTCAGGCCCAGGTGCCGCTCCCGCAAGGCCCGGGAGCCCAGCAGCATTCGGCCATCCCGGCAGAAATGCCAGCGTTCCCGCAGGACCAGCACCACCCTTTGGGCAGGGTCACGGGTGGGAGGCTGGGAGGAAGCCTGGCCCTAGCAACAGAACCAGGTAGGGTACGGTAGGAAGGGGTCCTGGGTGCTCACAGGAAGCACAGCACCAGAACTGCTGACGCACAGCCGGAAGCCTGGAGGCACGGTCAGGTCCTGGCGGTATTTCTCCTCCCCCAGCAGCTGGCGCAGCCCCTCGGCTACTATATCCTTGTGACCGTACTTGCGGCGGGCACGGTCAGTGATGAGTGGCTGGGGGGAGATGGGCACTTGCTGCCTTCGGGGAAGGCGAGGACCCCGGTATCCAGGGAGCTCCAGCTCCACAGCCGCGTCTAGCAGGGAGAGGTAGCGCTGCACAATCAGGGCATGAGGGGTGCCACTTGACGTGGTTGATGAAGCCTGGGGAGAAGACAAAGAGCAGGGCACGGGAGGGAAGGCACTGCAGCTGGCACAGTGACCTCAAGATGTTGACAGTGGCCAGGGGGGACACCCCTGCTTCCCGAGCCAGGATCCTCTCAAGGCAGAGGATAAACTGCTGTTCCAGGGGCAAGTAGTTCAGCCACCCAAAGGATCCACTATTTGCTAATGACTAAACTGTTTCTGTGGGATTGTTTCCTTTAAGCAAATTGATAATAATGACTGCAACTCAGAGCCATTTGAGTTTGGGGGATTAAAACAGTCCATAAAGTGTGAAGGTTTATGGAAAGTGCTTGGGACACATTGGTTCCAGTGTATGCCTGTTAGATGCCTTCCTCCGTGGTGGTTCTCACCTGACTAGAGTTTTCTGCTTTCTCTTTAAGCTTTGATGTGGAAAATGGCCCTTCCCCTGGTCGGAGCCCGCTGGACCCCCAGGCCAGCTCTTCCTCTGGGTTGGTGCTTCACACCACCTTTCCTGGGCACAGCCAGCGCAGAGAGTCCTTTCTCTACAGGTCAGACAGTGACTATGACTTGTCACCAAAGGCGATGTCGAGAAACTCTTCACTTCCAAGCGAGCAGTAAGTACTAGCTTGTCTGGCTTCTAGTCTCACTCTTACCTCATCTTTAACCCTGCCAGCAGCAGCAGCAAGTTCTCCCCTCTAACCTGCCAGAAGGAGGGAGGAAAAAACAAACACAAGCAGAGGGGACATAGATGACCATCTTAAGGACATTAAGGCTCTGTAGCATGAGGCATATGTAGCTGGGTTCTCCAAGGGTATTAGAAACCTCAGGCAGTGTTCACTTTACATCTGTTATTGATTTTTTTTTTAATTTCATCTGGCTTCATTTCCTGAACTGCTGAATCATTTATGAGATGAGAACCTTAACACTTTTTTCAAATCACATTTGAATATTCTGCAGCGTGTGCAGTTTGCAAGAAGCTACAGTAGAGAGCAAAAATGATAGTTGGTGACATCTTCTTCCAGTGGCCTTTGCTTGGTTACATTGAATAAGTGTCATCCAGCCACATGTCTGTGTCCCTTCTCTGGAACCTTAACGCAATGCCCACTTGTGGTCTGGCTCCTTGCTGAGACATAGCACACCCCACCACGCTATTAAGGACAGCTGATATTTCTGTTTTGCTGCTATTAAGTGTAGATCTCTAATTTTTACTTACGGAAGAACAACAACTGGATTGTGTTACTTGTTTATTAAATTTCTGAAACCAAATAAAGTTGGCTGCTGGAAGTCCTGTCTTAAAAGTTTTCTGGGCACACATACAATTGTTTTTAACATCATATATAATAAAAATATCTGTAGCTCCCTGAAGTCTTCAGCTTGGAAAATTCCACTGGGCTCCCTTCCACTATTGGAAAGGAAGCTAAAAGAGCTTGTCCTCTTGTGAAGGGGACAGGGGACATTGTAAAGCTACCAGTAAGAAAATATATCCAGGGCATTTCTGCCAGCAAATTCCTATAGAAGCACCCCTACCCTAAAATGTCTCAACCATTGGATGGGCCAAAATTCATTTATTCATCATTGAGCAAATATTTGCTGAATCTCTCCTATATACCATGTAGCATGCCATGCTTTAGGGATAAAAAATAAATAAAACAGTGAAAAATTCACAGATGAGCTAAAAACAGATATTCTCAAAAAGGTTGAATGTTCTTAGAGAGGTTGCAGTTAAATAAGAAAAATAGGAGGAACACCCACATAACGTTACTAGGAATGGAAGGAAACGTTTAATGAGTGCTTACTGTGGGGCCAGCTGCATTTACATGTTTTCTTTGTTAATCTTCAAAACGATCCTGTCAAGTAGGTACCATTATTATCTCTACTCTAGAGATGATGAAACTTAGACTCTGAGAGACTGAGAAACCTGCCTCTATCCCATGCCACACTATGTATGCTGTACTAAAGCTGACCATATTTAAAACTTTGGGAATCTATTCACCTATGTTCTTCAAACGGCAAAGGAGAATCTCTACTAGCAGGTAGAAAACATGAATTCAGAGTTGAGATACCAGTGCTCAGGAGAGGTGACTATTTTGTTGCAGGTCACAGAGAACCAAGGAAGTTTCTGAGCCAGATTTCAATGGGGGCTGTGTCAGTGAATAAACCTGGAATTCTCTCTTCCACCAAGAGAAACACCTTTCTAGACTTCTTAGGGAGAGAGCGGTGAGCTGAAAGTAGTAAGTGCTTCATTCACATGTGTCTCACAGGCAAAAGACTAGTTTTGGAAGGCAGCTAACAGTTCCCCCAGAGTATGACTAACAGCATGACAAGTCTCAGGGTCCTTCAGAGCTTCCCAGAAGGTTCTAACCACATTTCAGATTAAACTCTGGTGATTCCTTACTTAGAATCAAAAGGTTATAGAAATTTTGAACTTGAAGAGACCTTAAAGATTACAGTCCAACTCCATCAATAGCTGTTGATACAATTGATCTCATTTTGAATGACTGCCTGCAGGGTCTCTAATGGCTTACCCTCTTTTTTCAATTTTACCAGCCAGCAACATTTCCCCCCTAACTTTAGAATCTGCATAGTGTTACCAACTTTAAATTTAGGCAAGTAAGTATGTGTAAGCTATCTAGTATCATTCTGACTTTTTTGAAAAAAAGGAAGTTTTTAAAATAAAAGAAAAAAAGTAGGAAAAGCATACTTTGATAATAAAGAGCAGCCCTTCCCAAGAAAACACAGTTGGCAACATATTACTCTATCAGATATACTGCTAACAGGCTATATTAAAATCTTTGAGTGAGTAAAATACCGCAAAATTTTGTTTTGCCCATATTTTAACATTGCAATAAAACTTTTATACATTTGTCAGTTTAGGAATTAATATTTCTCAGTGAAATAAGAAATGGAGCTTGAATAATATCCAGATTCTGCTGGTATTTCATTTTATCAGGACCATGTTGGAAAATCCAGTTTCATACAACTACCTTAGCTAAACTGAAGCAATGCTCTCAAAGCATTTCACCCAATTATTACTTTTCAGGGTGAATTGAAATAATCAGAGGTACAACATTCCCTGAGCCTCTCACTGCTTCTCCTGCCTTCTATGCATAGAGTTAAGGAAATGAGGGACAATAAAAGGTCTGGAGTCTAGAGTAAAGGCCCCTGGGTGGGGCTACAGGGTGTTCCCTGCTCAGAAGCCCTCATATCCAGCGCAAGCGGTCATGAATTTACGTAAGAGGTGGGAAACTTTGCATAATTCCTCTGCATTAAATCTTATTAATAGAGACAACACTAGCTTTTTAAAATTTCTCATCTGAACTCTTTCGGAAGAGTAACAGGAAATAAAAGTGGGGAGAGTGACTGAAAAGATATTAAAAGCAAAAATGGGAATGGGAAAATCAAAGTGGCTTTAACTTACAGCAAGAAAAGAGAGATTGAAGTAATGCTTTCTAGTAAAGATAACAAGATCACCACTGGGTCCCAAAAGGAAATTTCAGATGCTTTCCTTGATGTGGCAATAATCTGTTGGTTTCTATTCAGTTCCTGTATTGCAGTCATCTCTAACATATTTGACCAAGGTACAAATTTCCCAACAGGAACGTAAAGTACTGGAAACTGGTGAGGCTAGTTACATTGGCCAAAATGGTGGCAGAAACCACCCTGGACAGGACTGAGTTCTGAGGACCTACCTGCAAAGCTGCCAGGAAGGGAGATGCATCTTTCCTCCATTTGGGCATCGTATTTACAAATCCTTATATAAATAAGGAGCTTTTTAAAGCCAACATTTGTGTGAGGACTCAGTGGAGTCTAGAAGGAAGAGTCAAGGGAAATAAGGCCTAAGAAGCAAGAGGAAAGGCAGAAATAATAGCCCACTTAAATTTAAGAACTGTGTATTTGATGGACTATCAGAAAGGTGCAAAGTGGTATCTAAGACCTGAGTTAGGCTTATAGCCATTAACACTCACTAGCACCGTGGCTTTGAGACAATAAATTTCTTTTATAGTATTTAAATTATCTGTAAGTAAAAGTGCACATTTATTGAGCATTTCCTGTGTGATATTTAAAGTACTTTGCATATTTTAATCCCAGAACCCCAAGGTGACTGGTATTGTAATTTGTCTTAAAGGTGAGGATGGTGGAGCATAGAGAGGCTAAGTAACCTGCCCAGTTAATGGAGAACCAGGGTGTCTAGATGATTAAGCCATATGGCTATCCAGTGCATAAATGACTCTCAATGAGGATGAAAAATAAAAATAATAGTAAATAATAGTATTATTCTCGGCTCTGCTGGCCTTTCCATCTGTTGTGAGGGTCACATTCATTCCTTAACAAAAATTTACTTAAATTTAGGCACTTTGCTAACAAATAAGATACTTCCTGTGTCTTCAAGGGAGCTAAAAGATTAGTAGGTCAAAAGGCAGTTTTAATAACTTCAGATAAGGGCAGTCATGGGAGGTACACACAGGACCCTGCAAGGTCTGGCCAGGCAGGGCGAGTAGCCCACTTTGAAGAATGACAGCTAAGTGAAAGGAGCTCGCCAGGCAGAGAGGCTGCAGGAGGAGGGGCAAGGTGCCAACTAGCTCCCTAGTTGTCAGGAGGATGTGGGGAACCACAACTCAGTACCACTGGGGCAGGGATGTGAGGGGATGAGGAAGTGGTGAAAGATGAGGCTAACAGAACTCAGCAGGAACCTCATCATGAAGGGCCTATGCTAAGGAATTGGCCTTTATGCCTCAGGGAAGCAGTGGGGAACTTCTAAAGCCTTGTAGGCAGGAGCATACATAATGAGACACATGTTTTTGAAAGAGAACTCTGATTATAGTATGAAGAATGTTTGGCAGGTGAACAAGCCTGAAGACTAGAGTCCAAGAACCAAATGGGAGGCTGCTTTGGTAATCCATATAGTGGAGGATGGGGATGTACATTAGAGCAGATCCAGGGGGCAATTAATAAATATTTGCAAGTTACGACCAACAGGTCTTGGTGTTTGACTATGGAGTGAATGGAGAGGGAGGTTTCAGGCTTGAGCAACAAGATAAGTGGTTGCACCATTCCATAGGGCCAAGGACAATCTATTATCACATCAAATAATGTACATGAAAATGCTTTGTAACTGTAAAGTACAATATAAATATTAGTTGTCTTGACTACAATGGGGACAGACATGACTATCTTAAGGAAGTTCTCACTAGCTGAGAAGATAGTTATGCAATTCCTTAATTATCATAATAATGATAGCTGATAAGTATAATTACTAGTAAGCACTAATAACTATAAATAAAGTGCTTTTGTGTTCCAACCACTGTTTGAAGAGTTTTACATATACGAAAACTCATTTAATTCTCACAACACTCCATTTTACAGAGGAAGAAATTGAGGCATAGAGAGGTTGCCCAACGTCTTGTAGTTAGTAATAGTACAATAAAAAGAAACAAACCAATCTTATCTGGCTCCAAAATCTTCGCTCTTAACTACAATAGTGAATGTCTCTCTGTCGGACAGACCAAAATCAGTGTTAAAAGAAAAATACAAGTGAGATTCTAAGTGTAGGTATGAAAAAGAGAAATTGAAATAATCCAGAGTGTGGGAGGCAGCATCTTTGGTTTCTAGAAAATGTCATTGTTGAGAGCACACCTACACTCAAATCTAAGGCTCATGGAATTCTGTGCTCTTATTCTGTGTGTTTGTAATGTGCTAGTTTCGTCACTAGATGTTGCTCATGACCTGGTTCTGAATACCTGGCCTGGCGTTGCTTTCTCCTGTGGTTCAGGAAACTAAGAAGTACGTCAGTTTTCGTAACTGATTGTTTTGTTATTTCCATGCCATTTTAATATATCAGATATGATTTTAAAAACAGAATAGTACAGAATCTGTACTCAAATGGGAGTTTTTGTTTTGTTTTACTTCTTTGCTGTAAGTCGTATGATCAGTTCTCTAGCAGCCATTATTTGACATACAGCGTTAGTTTAGCCTTTGACACTCAGATCCTGCAAGGGAGCCAGTGCTGGGGACTTGCAAGTGCATCTGTTGCTTCTGAAGGCTCCTCTCTCCTGCACTCCTACATCAAAAGTTCCATAATGATAAAGCTGTGTTGACATGGTGCACCCTTAATGTTTCTTTACCTGCCTTTAATCATTAGTTTGGGCAGCTTTAGTAACTCCCCATTCACGCAACAACACATCACCTTTAGGTACTACATATGTTTGGGATGAGCTTATATTACTTAGTTTTTATTGGGTGTTTAGACTCCAGAAGTCCAGGAGCCACAGACAATGTACTTAACCCTAATTCCGTTACCTTATCCTCAGCTCACCTGATGTCTTATAAATATGTGAACCTTCACAGTAGATACCTGAACAAATAGCAAGATGTTTCACCCATCTAAATATGATCTCAGAAAGTGGCTTGGGAAGGGGCAGTTCAGCATCCTGCACTACCACAGCTGCTCCTCTCCAAGAACCCTCAGCCTCTCCCTCTGGCCCTTTGTATCTGCCCCTACCTTGGAAGCCATTCCCTGCCACTGCTTTAACTGCTAACTCTGCAGGTCCCCTATTTTAGCCTTCCCGCTTGATGGCTTTGCCAAAGTATCAACAAGTACCTTAAAACTCAGCAAGTCAGAAAGTGACACATCTCCTCCCCCAGCGCCTCCGCGCTTTCTTATTTCTATAATGGCTTCACTGTTTTCCCATATGCCCATTTTTAAAACTGAAAATAATATTTCTTTTGGAGGCCTTATCCAATTAAATGCCAAGTCCTTGGTAAGACATTTAGGGTCTCTTCAAATTGTCCTTCATTGTTTTATCCTCTGCTTCACCTATTCCTTCTCATCTGAATGCCTGCATTTTCCCCCTAACTCTTCTTCCTGGAGCTGGCCTCTCTCCAGCCAGTCTCATGGATGGTGTCCATAGCATTTTACTTTCCACCAGACCTTTCTGTTTGCCTATTTCACTAAAAACCTCCCCTGACTCAACTTCCTACCAAGTTAAGTACCAACTCTACAACCATCGTCCATAACTGTCCCTACTATGTGTGTGTGTGTGTGTGTGTGTGTGTGTGTGTGTGTTGTGGGGGGGGCACAATTTCTAGTCTTATCCTCTACAAATGTCTGTAGTTCATGTGTCAGCTTCACCCAAACAGCCACTAAGCATCTGAGTCTGGTCAGTACTGTCCCATTTCAATGCCTTTGTTCTTGCCATTTCTCTCACTGGAAGCATCTGCTGTCCATGCTTTTTAAAGCTGGCCTTCAAAGGATATCTCAAATACCACAAATTCAATTAAGCCCTTCCTACGTCCCTCTAGTCTGTAATGATAACCTCTCCTTTGTATCCCATTAAGTATCCATTATTTGCATTTCTCATTCTACTTTTATAATATCTATTTCAGTGTTTGGAATATTTTTCTGTCTCCCCTACTATGTTTTAATTTGGGGGTTATCATAGATTCTGTTAATTTAATCTGTCAACTATGCAGGGTTATCATAAAATAGTAAACAAAATACTTAAAAGCACTGATTTTTGGAATAAACCAGTCTTAGTTCTTCCACTTATTAGTCATGTGCTAGTTAAGCCCTGAGCTTTGATATCATCTATAAAATGGGAATATCAAGAGTACCTGCCTCTGGTCTTGGGACAAGAATTAAATGAGCTAAAGCACATAGAGTGCCCAGTGCAGGCCTGACAGGTGGTGATAGTGCAAAGAATGCTTCCTCTTGTCAGTATTCCTTTCATAGTCACTGGAGAAAGTGGATGCACCAGTTTACTAGATTGAACTGAAGGGGGATGTCTATCTAAAGGCAAAGGCAGAAAGGAAAATATTGTATTAAACAAGACCCCCAGAGTAAAAGCCCATGCTAACAAAGAGGCCCCTATGCCCACATGGACACATACGTTGTTCAGCTCTGGATCCCCAGGCCTTGCAAAATGCCTGGTACTGGGTGCTTAATAATCATTGGTGGCACTCACAGAGTTAACAGATAAGGTGCCATGTGTATGTGAAAATCGTGAGGACACTGAAGGAAGATCAGACAGTGAAGGATGATCGTTGTCAACCAACTTCTTTGTTGGTTGTTGGGGCGCATACTGTGATAACAAATGGGCCTGATTTTGTGTCTGCAGATCAGGCCAAATGTGTCTTCTAATGACTTTCATGGAGAGTTTGCCAAATGTGGGCTTAAATAGATTTATTTATCAAAGCATATGCCAGAGACAAAGTGCATTTCTAAAACACACTTCTGACTGTTCCTAAATCCAGACTGACATAGCACTAGGTGCAGCTTAATCAAATCTTTGAGACAAAATGAGCATCAGCGGTGCGGTTATAATAGGTTCAGCCCATACGCTCCCATTAAAAGCTTTTCCTTGGGCACTTTAAGAAAAAAGTTATATTAAAAACAAAAAGTAATGGGATTCCCAGACAGAAATCTGTGTCATGCCATCAATGGCATTAAGGCTGTGGTTCAAATCAACAAAAGCCAGGAAATCCAAAGTTAACCTTTCTGCAGACTGTTAGGCCATTTTTTCCAACTCTGTGTGTGCCTGTGAGCAGCCCTCCCTCTGAGTTTCCTGGCTGTAGCAGCTCAACTCCACAAGTGGCTTTGATTTACAGTTCTCGGGTCACCTCTTCCTGGGACTATACCCTGAGGATAGATGCTGACTTGCAAGCACTTTTATGTGTAGTCTCTGTTAATGCCAGAGTCATGAACCTGGTTGTTACGCTTTTTCTCCAGGCCCTGAGATCCCCATACATGCCTAAGTCAGTCCTGCTTTATATCCAGGCAGAGGGATTTGGATTACATTTGTGTTGCTAATGCTGACAAATTTTAGTATTACAGCTTGTATGTCACAGTTATAATTCAAATGCATTTTTAAATGTTTCTTTTCTTTCTTTCCACCAGACACGGTGATGACTTGATTGTAACGCCCTTTGCCCAGGTATGTATCCTCCTGGCCCTGGCTTACTCTCACTCTGTCCCTGGGTGTAGTTTCTAAGTGTGGCCTCTGAACCTGCTCATTCATCTCCTTTTGTTCCTAACCATTGGAAACATTTTCCTTATAGGTCCTTGCCAGCTTGAGAAGTGTGAGAAACAACTTCACTCTGCTGACAAACCTTCATGGAACATCCAACAAGTAAGCTGGGCTTTTTGTGGAGTTGTGAATGAATCCCTTCCATAAAGGCAAAACTGCTGAACAGCATTAAAAATAAACAAACAAAAGCTATTCCATGAAAATTCGCCCTTCAAGCTAAGTTAGGATACATATTAAATTTGAAAGTAGTATGGAGTAACATAACATTTTAGAACTAGTAAGATGTTAGAAATTAGTCTGGATCTTACTAATCTTTGCACCCTTAACACTTAGCAGACAATAGGAGTTCAACAAATGAAAAGAATGAGATGAGGATTTTTGTCGACTTTTATATTTACTACTCTGGAAAGTATGAATACCTATCAGTAACAGCCATAAATTCTATTAAAATTCTTTTGGAATAAGCTACTAATGAATGCAAAAATTCAAATTTAAGTTTAAATATACTGAAAAGTTCAAGTCCAAGTGGCCTATTTTTTGATAGTATATAAACAGGTTCATGCAATTTGATGATTGAGAGTGGAATTATCTTCTTCTCTGCCCCCAGCCAAACTATGTAACCTTGGTCAGATCAATTAATATTGTGGAACCTTGGTCTCCTCATCGGTAAAGTGAAGGGTTTGAACTTGATAACCCTACTATAACTTTCTCCTCTGAAGTTCTGCCAATCTACAAGTCTAAGTCTATACAGTTCACTATTCAGCATTTTAAAAGTTCATCACAGGGCTCAGTAGGTCCTAGAATCAGAAGGCTCTGCAGTGGTAGGGCTGGAGGAGACCTTTGAGAACACTGATTCAACCTCTGCCTTGCAGAGGAGGAACCCAGGCCCTCAGAAATCCAGTGACTTTCTAGCTCCCACACCATAGGTTAGACACACACCAGAGCCAAATCCGAAATCTTCTGATTTTTCCAGCCAACATTGGCCACAGAACACTGTATCTCCAGTCTTTGTGAAATTATTCATTGACCCTCTATTTTGTTTTTTATTTAAATTTTCAGAGTGGAGTTGTTGTAAGTAAGAGTAAACCCTGCTTTCCAAGCTTACCTTTCCTCTCACTGTTTACAATTTGTTACTTAGCTTCCTGCGACAGGACTTTCAGCATTCCCATAGAATCTTTCCCATCGTTGCTCTCTCCTCTCTAACCTAGTCCCCAAACTGCCACCAGACTGATCTTTCTCACAGGCTGCTTGACCATGTCACTCTCCAGCTTTTAGCATTTCATTGGCTCATTAATTATAAAGATAAAGTTTAAACATGTTGCTTGGCACCCAAGGCACCTCATGATCCAACTCAAGTTAGGTTGACTGATAGATGATTGTGTTTATATCTGATGCAACACACATGAAACCTAGAGGTGTCCCAGCCTCTTTTGCAGTGGTTCTCCCTGTTTATTCACTTATTAAATAATTCGCCTAACAAGAATTGATTTAGTGCATACCATTCACCCATGCATATATGATGTATTTAATATTTATTGAGCACCCACTTTTTACCAGGCACTAGTAGTGTAACAGTGACCAAAACAGACAAGTCCTCTGCTCTTCAAGGGCTTGTAATCCCACAGGAAGGGACGAGGCCTACAGTGGTGAACAGTCAGACCAGGTCTCTGACCACATGGGACCACATTCTAACAGCTGTGGTCTGGTTCCCTGCCTGATCTATTCTCCATCCTAACAGTGGATTTCTGTTCTCTCTACAAGGATGTCTTTTACAGCTCATCCTTAGAATCACCTTCACCAGGATGCTTTCTCTGACTGCCCCAGCCTGACGGAGTGCCCCGAACACTCTGCAAACCTCATCACAGTGTTTGACTGGATCTCTGTCCACCACTGGATTGTGTGTCCCTTGAGGGCCCTTGAGAATTACATTTACTTTTCCATGATTTTCCAAGAATTAGCAGAATGCCTTACATTTTAGTGTGTGCTTCATAAATACTCATCATACATATGTATTTATGTATAAATAATTGTTGGAGAAAGACCACCAAATCTCTAGAAAATCAGTTTTTCAGAAGTGATCCCTTCTCTTTCTCCACCTTTTTTTCTTTACAGAATATAGCCTCTGGGGCCCTCCTTAATGGCTTCATAATCCAATTCTACCACTTGAAAATTATGTTGATTAACCTCTCTATATCTTTAAAATAAGGTTTCCCAATCTGTAAAATAGGGTTGTTTTGAGGGTTTAATGAGCTGCTATTTGTAAAGCATTTATAACAGCACCTAGCATATAGTAGGTTCTTAATAAATGTGAGCTAGTAGAATTGATACTTACATTTTTTTTGCTGAATCCAGAAACAGTATAACACCTTGGAGTTTTAATAACTACTATCTGTTTAACTAGCCTTAAAGGGTATTTATGACAGGAATTGTTGCCCTCACTCTGGATAAGGAAACGAAGCTTAGGAGACTAAATAACTTATGCCAGGACATACTGCTTCTGGTGAAGAGCAGAGTCATAATTGAAACCTGGTGTCTTGACTTGGAATTCACTTGAGGTGGAGGGTGATCATAGAAGCTCTTGGTTTGGAATAACCACAGAGGGCAGCCAGACCAAGGAGGGAGATGGCTAGGAGAGAGGTATAATAATACAAAATAAGGAAAAAAGAATATGAAAAAAAAAAGAATGGATTTGCCATTTGTTCCTGAATCTCACTGCAGTGCTCTTTTGTAAGAAAAAAACTTTTTTCTTTCCTATGTATGGAAAAACCCAGTTCTTCCCTACTTAGCTTCTCTTCCCTGTGAATCTCCTTTCCTACTTACACATAACACTTCACTCTGACACTCTGCTCACCGAATGTGTGGTGGTATTTTCCCTACAACAGGCAAGTCTCCTATACCAGCTGGGTGTCCTATAATTAACTCAGTTCTGTACTATCTACCTGAAGATAGAATCAGATCCCACAGGTCAAGGGCTCAGTCCCACAAGACTGCTCCCCACCCCAACTTCAGAAGCCAGTTGCAAACTCAGGTTATCACCTATGCTCTGACCCACCAGCTATAGATGGGAGGTTCCCACGCCTTCTCAGGTTTGATTAATCTGTAGAGCAACTCACAGAACTCAGGAAAACACTTACATGTACCAGTTTATTAAAGGATATGATAAGGGAACCAGATGAAGAGCCAGATGAAGAGAGTCATAGGGCGAGGCCTGGGAGGGTCTGGAGCAGAGCAGCCTCTGGTGGCCAGCCCCCAGCCAGGAGCCATGCAGGAGCCCACCCAGAGTCACCTCATTGGAACAAAAAATGCCTCTAGTGCTCTTGTCACTCAGGAAACTGCAAGGGACTTAGGAGTTCTGTGCCAGGAAGGGGGGCAGAGACCAATATATATATTTTCTATCATCTCAGATCTTTCTGTTCACTACATCTATTGAGTGCTCTGTGTTATGGGAAGAAATCTGAAGGTGTTGGAACAGAGAGTCGTTTAAGAAGATCTCATGTAATAAATGAAGTTCAGAGAGCTTGAGGGCAGGAACATGAGCTAGGAGAGTGTTGTCAGGAATTAAAATATGAGGAGTGGAGCCCTGGACCAAGATGATGGAGGTGGGACCTGGGAGGAAGGGACTAGATGAGGATACATTTCAAACGCTTCTTTAGCATAGCAGGGCTCAAGGCCAGGACATTGCACTGTTCCAGGGAGAAGGGGTGGAGGGTGTTTTCAGTTACTCATTTTTAGCACAGTCTTGGAAGTTCTTCCTCTGTTAATAGTAACCCTGCTGATTAATAAGCTATTTCATCTAATGCTGCTTCCTCAAGAATCAGGACTTACCATAGCCTTGAGGGTTTTATGCCACATAAACCTGCATAAACTGATCCCCAAAGGTCATAATTGCTCTATGCAGAGCTGACCCTGAGCCCATTCTCACCCTCTGACTGAAGACCACCCTTCAAATCACAGTGCTTTGTGTCACCTTTGGTCCAAACCAAACCACACTCACCAAACAGATCTCCAGCAACAGGATAGTTATGTCTAATGATCTTCCTCACATTCATACACATATCTGTGCAGAATCGGTCTTCTTACTGATTTCAATAGCTTCCTTGAAACCAACACCAACCAGCCAAGCTCAAGGCGGGCTCCGGCGCTAGAGCATCTCCCCATGGACCAGAGATCACTGCTGTCTAGCCCAGGCTGGGAACTCAAGGATGGGTTTTGGCTACAACTGGAGCTGGCAGATTGGAAAACTGAGGGCCCATTTAATGCCCTCTGTTTCATTCCCAGGGAGTTGATGCCCTCACACAAATAAATAAAACTGAAGATAAGAATGTCTGCCAGGGATGGATCCACTATACTGAGTGCATTTCCCTCCCTACATATTCACATATCTTAACAACTGAAACTGTAAAATTCATGGAACTCGGGCGTTGCTTTCTGGGATATTTGATGTGGGTCCCAGGGTGCCCCTCCTTGCCTTGAATGTAACATCCAACCAATAATTATGTCCTTGGGATGGTTTTCAGGAGACATCTGGATAGTGTGGTTTATTACACAGAAAGGAACTCCCACATAGAACTATACTTCTCATAAGTCAAGATTTCCTTTATCTCTCAGCTCTTTGCTCTTCATGAAAGCAGCCCATTGCCTGCCTGAGCTTTACCACCCAAAGGGTGAAAATCTCAAGGTTCCTGTTGAGGTGATTTTCCTGCACTTTCATGAAGTGTTCCATGGAGGGATGCTTGATTGGGCCTGTATTTCTTGGCTTCAAAGGAAAACCTATATTCCCTTTGTCCCAGGAGTTCATTTTAAAATACGGCTTTCATTTAAAGTTGTTAATTCAGATAAGTGACCCTAAGGCATTTACCAGCTTCAAGCACTGTTCCAGAAGTCACACATGAGTGACAGTGCCTACTGTTCAGCAGTCTAATAGCCAGAGAATAGAGCTGGGAGCAAAGAGGTGTCCCCTACCATTCAACTGTGTCACTAACATCACAGGTGTCACCAGTGGCTATCAAGAAATCAGGTAACATCTCTGTGTTTACATTCTTGCAAGGCATAATTTAATCAACATGTGTGTAATCTCTGAGAAAGAATTAATAACCACTCAGTTTTTCTTTCCAGTGTATATCTGAAGTGTCTGTCACTGCTGTATGTCCTTTGGCATAAGATTTAAATTAGCTGAGAATAATAAAATCTTGACCATTCAAAGCTGGAAAGAACCTGGCCGACTTTCCTTAGAGTTAAGTGAGGAAGTATATGTAAAAGCCCTCACACAGGAGCTGGAACACTGTAAATTGGCAGTAAACGTTAGTTGCTGCCTGCTTTCCCTAAGTGAGGAAGAAACGGAGAGGTTCAGTGAGTTGCCCAGGGCTGTACCGTTAGAAGGTGCCAAAACCAGGATTATGATTCTGTTTTTGTTCATAGTCCAGTTCCTTCTCCATTGTGCTGTTCAGGGCTGAAAAGTATTAACTGCTATGGTCATGTTATCCTCCCTGTTAATATCACCATCTTCACAACACACAAAAGGCTTCAGGGTTGTTTGAATTACCCAAGCATTTAACTTCTTATGATTCATCCATAAGCTGGGGACCACTGTAAACTGAGCAACAAATGCCATTTTCTTCTGGCACTCATCACAAGTTTTCTAATTGGCATTCACATGCCCCATAAGCAGTAATGCAGCTTCCAGAGGTCATTCATTCATTTTAAATGTCTTGAGCCTCTTCTTTGCACCAGGTCTTGAAAATAAATGATAAACCAAATAAACATAGTTCTTGCCTTTCCAAAGCTTATACACACAGGTGCCTATCTGAATTAACAACTCTAAATAAAAGGTGTATTTTCAAAATTAACCCCTGGGTCAAAGGAATTTATGTAATTTGTTTAATTTTCAAGAAGTCATTGGGAGAATTGGGTGTTATAAGTTGCCATACTGCTAAGAAAACAGAGACTTCCAACATTTAGGGTCTCCTAGTTCAATGCCTCCTTTCATAAAAGCCTTCTTTGAAATTCAAGAAGATAGATAAAATAAAATTATGCAAAATATATTATTAATCCAATGAATACATATTGAATACTTATAGAAATATTTGCTGATTCCAGGGTTACAAAGATGAATGAGATTTTTGCTTAAATAGCTCACAGGTGAGTTGAGGAGACTTACAGAAAGGTGGGTATTGCAATACCATATGAGCAAGCATAGGAAATCACAAGTAGTACAGATGAGGACTACTCAGGGAGGGAAGGGTCCTCTGAGGAAATGGTGCCTGAGTGGAGCCCTAGAACATGTAAGTGAGTTTGCCACTTCAAGAAGAAAAAAGTGTCAGCTGAGCAAAACATATGGAAAGGCTCAGCATGCATGTTTAGTTAGAGGAACAGCCGTAGTATGTAGAACCAATTCTGTAGATGAAAAAGAACCAGAGAAAATATTTGTAATGCAATTATGAATCCTCAAATCATTTTCACATCAGTAGTTTGTTAGATCAACCACTCATCCATATGCATGGAGTTCTTACTGTTGTAGAGGCAAGTGTTGGATATTGCAGCTGATTTACAGAAAGAGGTCAGGACTGGATCCTCCCATCAATGGATCACAGATTAATGATGGTGATAACATGTGCCCATATGAGTTGTAACATGAGGAAATAACTGTGAATGTACAAATAAAGCACCGTGGGAGGTGCGAGGAGGGATCAATTTTTAGCTAAGAGGATGACATCCTTTGCAGAAGATGCCATTTGATCTTTGAAGATACAATTCTAACATCAATTCTGTTGTGTGGATTTTTTTTCTCCACACATCCAAGCAATTCTCCATGACACCAGCTGGATGTCTTACAATTCAACTCAATTCTGACACTGTCTACCTGGAAATAGCGCCAAATCCCACAGGTTAAGGACTCAGTCCTGCAAGACTGCTTCCCCACCTTTAGATGCTAATCACAAGTCCAGTTTGTCACCTGTGCTTCTGACTCACTTACTACAGATCAGAGGTTTCCATGATCCCTCTCCTTGATTAGTGTGCTAGAGAGGCTCTCAGAACTCAGAGAAACATTTTATTTACTTGATTACTAGTTTATGATAAAAGGATATAACTTTTATCCTTTTAAGCCAGATGGAAAAGATGTATAGGGCAAGGTATGTGGGAAAGAGTGGGGAACATCCATGTTTTCTGAGCATGCTGATCGCCCCAGTTTCCTTGTGTTCATGAACCAGGAAGCTCTCCAAACCCAGTCCTTTATGGAGGTTTCATTATGCAAGCATGACTGATTAAAACATTGGCTATTGGTGACTGAACTCAATCTCCAGCTCAGCTCCTCTCCCTAGAGGTCCAAGGTGGGGCTGAAAAGTCGCCGTCCCCCCCCCCCCACTGCAATAATCCCTCAGTTGGTTCTCCTGGCAACCAGCACCCCCATCTTTAGGTCCCCTAGAGGCTTTCCATAGGTGACCTCATTAACATGAAAAAAGACTTTTTAACACCATCATCACTTACAAAATCCCGAGGGTTTTAAGAGCTCTGTGCCAGGAATGGAGACAAAGACCAAATATATATTTCTGATTATAAATTTCAGTATCACAAATTTAAATGTGTGGATTTTTTTGGAGAGAGCTTTTCTCTCAGAGGAATGTCCTGAGCACTGTCAGAAAGGGATAACACATGTTTAAGGAAAAAATAACTAAGAAGTTAGTTCTTTCATTCATTCATTCTTCCATTTAATAAGTATGTATTGAGTGTTTGGCATATGAAAGATCATCCCATGACCCAATAGTAAATAAATTATTTCCCTCCCATGTAAAATTTACATTTAAACTAAAGAATTCCATATTGAATACTAATTGTGCAGAACCAATTTTTTTTAAGGGCTGCTAAGGAGGTGTCCAAGATGAGAGCAAACAGCCAGTCAGTGGCTTGAACAGAAATGTGAGGTAGGGAGGAATTCTGACAGACATGCTGGAAACCGTACTGCACTGGGAATCCTGGAGAGTCTGGCAGAAATTCTGCAAAGCATGAAGAGGATGTTGGCAGAAGTAAAATTGCAGGGAGTGGGGGTATCAGAAGAAAAAGAGAAAAATGAGAAAAGGGGGATCCCAGGTTTTTGTGGAGCATGTATTTGCTTGCTTGTTTCATTTGACTCTTGTCATCAGCAGGCTTGTTATGATATAGAATAATTCCCAGCCCCTCCATGAAAAGACAGCTCCATAAATTAAGCAATCCGGTTTACTGCTCCTAAGGGCCGGGCTGTGTGACTCATGGTAACTGACTTCATCTCTCTCTGGATCTCAGTTTCCTGAGGTACAAAAATGGGAGGCCTGAACTGATGGAGCTTTAAAGGCTCCTCTGGCACAACTTTCTACAGCATTGCACAAAGGAATTGGGATCCACTCTGATATCTGGTGTCATTCCTGAGCCAGCCTGTCTTCAGAGGGATTCCTGGAACAGGGAAACCTAGAACAGAGGGTCTGGTTAAGGACCTAGGGTAAATGACTTCCTTCCTGGGAAGTTGGAGCATCCAGAAGGCTGTGCATAGGGAAATTCCAGGCCGTCTGGATGTGAGACAATTGCAGTCATTTACCAGTGTTTACAGGGGTCCACTGTCCGGAGGTAGCATTATGTCACTTGATAACTTACTATGACCTGCAAAGCTCTTCAGCCATCATGGGGATACATGGAGGGGGTTTTCATACAGAGACTCAGGCCTTGTTTTTCCTCTGTCCCCACAGGAGGTCCCCAGCTGCCAGTCAGCCTCCTGTCTCCAGAGTCAACCTGCAAGGTAAGCCATCTCATGAGGCCTCTCTGCATTTTTCAAAATAATAAATGTGCCTCTTTTTCAGAACCTTTTCAAGGAATAAAAGTATTGGTTTGCATTTCATGGCCTTCAAAAATCTTTCAGTGAATTTTTTTAAAACCATACCAGAGCTTTACTTCAGTCTGCATAAAACCATATGAAAAGTAGTATTAAATAATTTTCCCATCATATGCATGCCCAGGCTTTCAGAATATGATGGATGTGTGGTGATGCAGCTTCCCAGAAGAGAAGCAGGAGGCAGAGTTGTTTTGAACTACACCTTGACCTCAGCTTGCAGGCTCAAGTGAACTCCAGGAGAGATAACCTCAAAGGCCCTGAGGTGCCCCCAGATTGGTCTGAGGGCCCCTTAGGGCCCCTTAGGGTATGTTAGTGGTTTTCCTCTTAGCGTCAACTATAGATCCCACTTGAATCTACATCCTTGCCAGGTGTAAAACCAAAAGGCTCTTTCCAAGTCACAAATCATTTCCCTTGGAAGTCATCCAACTTTGTTCCTCAAAGGCGTTATTTTTTTTTTTTAAAGAAACCTAGCAGCCTCTCATCTTTCAGAACTGTGCATATGCTTTCCATGGAGAGCCGAGAGCTGTGGAGAGGAAGGGACACCTTGAAGGAATGCCATGGACATGTGCTGAACATAAATGCTCTGTGACATAAGACACAACCAGTTAGATGATATTTTTTAAAGTCCAAAATGGAATTTTTCCCCTTGAATCTGTCCCCACTAGTACAGTAGTGTGGACTTGAGTAAAACCACAGGAGAAGCAAGATAAAGTCATACTGAGGTCACCTACTGCCGAACATTGCCTCATACGTGGCTCTGTTTCCAGCAGTACTGTCCTCTTTGCTTTATGCTGTGATCTTCTTCCCTCGGGTACTGTGTTCTTTGGCTGATACCACAGCCATGAGGATGACAGAAATACTACCAAAGTCCAACTTATCAAAGGAACAAAGGCAGTGGGTTCCACTAGCTCATTGGCTTCTGAAGTATTTATGGTACATGCTTTTAAAAATATTTTTATGAGAAAAAGATTGAAAACAAGGATAAAAGTAAAAGGAAGATATTACGTAAAGGCAGGTTATCCCTAGGGCCCCCATGATATGAGACAGAGAGAAGAAAATAGTACTCCATCCGTGGACTTCAAAAACCTGGTGTGCGGATGTAGCAGCATCTTCAGAAGTTTTATAAAAAAAAAAACTAAATAGAGCGTTTTAACATGTAACTGATATTATGTACTTGGAGATCAAAGGAGGTGGTTTTGAAACTCCTATCATTTCGTCATATCGGCCTACGCGTGAGACACCATTGCTCACATTTTTGTTAGCCAAGTTTACGAGGCTGCTATTGACATCAGTTTGAATATTTAAACTATGTTTTCTTTACCTTGTAATAAATACTGACAAACATTCGGAGACTATGTGATATTTATGCTTCTTTAAATGAGCTCCTTAGCCAAAAATGCTGTTGGAAAGATCATTTTGTAGGTATTGCACAGTAACTAGAGCTTGGCAACTAGAGCTTCTTTGGCTAAAATCTTTTGAAACAGTAGAGCAAAGAAATGACAATACCACTTAGGCAATTTGTTTTTGTCCTACTTTGTAGCAAACTACAAAAATCCTGGCTTTTCATTGGAAAGAGAATGTAACGATACCAATTATGACATAATTATAGGTTTCAAAATCTTCTCAACGCTTAACCACAGTCAGAAAAGGAAGGAGGACACACACATCCTGTGTTTTGTTCTTATTATCAGCTTAAATAAGTCAGGCAGATTTTTCCTGTTATTTTAATATTTATCAGCATATGACAAAGAGGTGTGTTTCAATAGAAAATTTAAAGGAGAATGAAAAATAAGTGGCTCAGAGCAAACAGAATTGAAAGCTGGAGTGCTACTATAAAAGATTTTTCATGGTGATAAATCTTAGGTTTTCATCTATTAGCACTAAGTTGAACTCCTGTATTTCGATTGAAATCTAAAATAAAAGATATTAGAAACGCAAAATAAGTTAAACAGATTTAGCAACAATCAGTTTGTTAGGAAAGCCTGACTGATTTAGCATTTTTGAATAAAAAGCAAGTTTAACAGAGACAGAGACAGAGAGAAAGAAAAAAAGAGAAAAGCCTAATTTTTCAAAAAAAAGCTTTTTTTAATGCTGCAAAATAAAGGAAATGCAATGCATTTTAAAAGCTAATTGTCAGAAACTGTGGTTAAATTGGTACATTTGCTCTTACAAATTGATCATTAACTGAAATAAATCCTGGGGGAAATCAAAGCAAATCTCTCAGTCTGCAGTGCCTTTCTTCTCCCTATTTAACCAAGGTTATTCTTCTCAGCATTAAGGGTACAACCCAAATTTCCTTTCTCTGCAAATACATCATAATTTTTTTTTAATCATTGTAATTGCTCCTTTTTGTGTGCTGCAGCAACAGTTCCATTCTAGGACACACTATAACTTGTGTTTTATGTGTCTCCTCCACTCGAGACATATACCTTGAAGGCAGAGCCCATTCCTTCTTCATCTCTTTATCATTCAAAATTCTTTAACATAGTAGGAAAACAGTAAATGAATTGACCAAGAGAACTACATAAAGATTGGGGAATGTATCTTAAGGAGAAAGCTCCTAAGCTAAATTTTAATGAGTCCATATTTTTGCCTCTAGTTATGAAAAAAAAATTCAATTATCTTCCTTACTATTAAAAACATCAGTTATTGCATTGAAATTAAAAAACATTTCAAACATACTCTATAACTGGTATTGAACAAAATTAGTTAAATCTCAAAGATACACTTTGATTGGAAAAGTTTGAGTAAAGTACTCGAGAATTTAAAACCCAGGAAGTTGTAGCAGTGTGGAAATCATGCTCCTACACTGAGAAAGATGCAGTGCATTCTTCTGCGGGTGCTGAAAATGCTGATGCTGTGCGGTCTAATGAGCGTCTCAATCTTTATCACATTTGCCTTTTCACAAGCATGAATCTCAGGCTTTTTCTCCATAACGGGTAAGGATTGGAACAGAAAGGGAAAAAAATAGCAGAAAGAGCACTTCAGAACAAGGCAGGGATTTGGAGTCTGTCATCTGTACACTTCGAAATGGAAAATTGAAGTAATTCTCAGGAGTTCAGGCCCCGAAACCATTTTCAACAAAAAAAAAATCAGGTAATTGAGGGAAATCCATATGTGTGTACATGAATGAGTGGTGTGTGTGTGTGTGTGTGAGAGTCTGGGATAACTGTCCCACTTTCCCCCTTATCCTATCCTGTGCCTTTGCATGCATTCCAGTAGTAATCACAGGTGTGTCATGAGGGTAAAAACTTACTAAGGGATAAATTATGAAGTGTCTACTGCCTTTCCAAAATGATTCTTCACTATACAAAAGGATTAGAGCAGTATTCTTTTCAGTGACTAGCACCTTTGATTCATATAAATATGACTTGGTTTATTATGTGTATCATACATACATTCTAGCAGCAAAATCGTTAGGGAAGGTGGGTCATTCTGCACTCATTTTCTTGCTCTAAAATCTACTAATAAGTATATTGAGCAGGAGCGTCACCACTATAGCAGATTAGATGATATGAAGAACAGCCCCCAAGTTTTGGGGTCATCAGAAATGACAGCAAGCCATGTCACAAAGATGACCAGATAATTGCCTGGAAGACTTCAGGCCAGACTGCTGCAGGCTGTCCACAGCCTTTGTTTATGGTTCTTTTCATCACCTGTCGATTAGATGTATTTCAAGAAAAGCCTGTGTACAGAGAAATAAGGTGTGATCATATAGGGCTTTCCAGCAAGTCTGAAATAGGTTGGCAAAAGTGAGAAACAGACTTCATTATTTTTTTTTTCAGGGCTTATGAGAATCCATTTCTTCTATTTGTCCAGTCTGTTCCGGGGAGGAAATGACTCTTTACTAGTTGATAAAACAGAAAAATAGGCTTTCTCCTAAGAAGCCAGTTTCTCAGTAGGAATTCCTCCCATATCTTTGCTTGATTATGAATATCCCCATGGAGGTTCATGGAGGTCTGCCAGATGCAGGGTCTGTTCGAGGAGTGGACAAGGGGCCCAGTGAGTTATCTCAGATACTAAGTTCAGAGAGTCATGACACTGATTCAGTTCTCATTCTTTGTCAAGAGCTGCCAGGGCTTGGGATGAGAGATGGACTGCGTGTACACAAGGAAAGGGCTCTCTGAGAACCACAGCAGTGGCCTGAGAGCCAGTCTGTGTTAGATGACTGGAAACGCAGCCCAGCGTAAGCAGAACATTTGCTTGGTTTCTACATTAGGCAAGAACTGTGAGGCAGAATTACAACACTGATCGACAAACATGAATAAAATCAATCTTAGTACCAAAGGCTGTGGCCACTTGATAAAGGAGAGATTGGAGGAGAAGAGAAAAGAAAAAGAAATGAAATGAAAAAGAGAAAAACAAAAATATCAGATTATTTTTTTCTTCAGTGTCCTGAATGTTGTGTGGCCTGAATTGGTGCGATAATTGCCTTAATTACTCACCTTTGGGATTTAGGCAATCTGCATACAAAATGATAGGGCAAGTGGACTAGGAAAGTTCCAGTAATTCTGAGTATAATTCCCCAGATGGTTGTTTTGTAAGAATTGCTTTTGTCTAAAGTAGCCCTCTTCTGAAAGTTTACCCCAGAGCATCAACATTGAGTTATTTATATTCATTTGCAAATAGTTCATACATGTCTAAAATTAAGTATGGGTAATTGCAAAAACATTGACAAGGCAACTAAAGTGTGAATAGTTAAAGTGCTACCCTTGAGCCAACACTGGCAAAAGTAAAGCCCTCCTTATTAATGCCTGTTTCACCAGTTCAAAATTAATTTCTAAATTTAGTGTGAATGATTCTTCATATTAAATGGAATCTATGAGACCTGCATCACCTAATCCCTCACTTGCTGCCGACAGAGTGGAGTTCACTCCATGTTGACTCCACTTCATGTTTTTGCACTGCTGAGAAACACCATCCACCCATCCCCCATGAAAGTTGGAATCATGCATGTTAGTAAGTATTTCAGTTATGCTATTGACGTCAATGGAGTCATTAAATAGATTGCTGGCCCTCCCAGAGGCAAATCACTGCCAGGGACCTAGATACAGACACGTTTTTTACAAAGACAACCATCGGGTTTTGCTATAGTTGTGAGCCAGAGAAAATGAAAAGTTTATACTGTAGCCGACCTATCTCCAAACAGTTTCTTTCTTTCTTTTGCATCTTAGTTCCGGCCTTTCTTTGTCTTTGGTTACAGTAGGCTCAGGCAGATGCCCAGATAGTCTTGCCTCAATGTTGTGTGTGCAAAAGCACCTCCTGTAATTGAGACCGTGAAGGGTGACACCCCACTTTTAAAAATGTATCTCACCTTTTAGCTCTACACAGCCTATCTTGATGTTTATTTGGTGGTATAAATTGTCTAGGCAAATCACTATTGTCTGCCAGTAAGGCTGGGTTTGATACGTAGTTTCCTGAATAAACAGTTTCTTACACACACACGTACACACACGCACAATTTTGGCCTTTCTGCCGCCTCTGTGTGGCTTGTAGCTGCAGCTTCTCATCTATGAATCAACCTTTATGCAGCCAGCACTGTGCTGAGGCACCAGGGCTTTGAAGCAAAGAGTGGAGGAGGAGGCTGGGAAGAAAGATTCACTTCTCTCAGCCGCCAGCTGCCTGGTCTGCAGAGCTCCCGGCGGGAGGCAGGAGGCCACCCCCACCCCCACCCCTGTGCCTGTGTCCTCCCAAACCCCAGCCGCTGCCTGCCTCAAGGCCGGTCACGCAGCTCCCAGGTGTGTTGGAGAGACCTCTTCAGAAAACATCTGTCTCTCTGGGTATTCTTGACAGCTCTATTTACCTGGACAGCCCCAGTAATCAGAGCCAAAGATTCACTTCACACCTGGGCTCTTCTGCCTCCCAGGCTCATAGTTAGGGAGCCATCTTGAGCAGACAGCTTTCTGCACATCTGGTTGTCAGACTCCACCGTGTTGGCTCTCACACTCACCTCCCTTGCCAACCCCTGTTCCCTGACTCCCTGCACTGCTCCAGTTACTTATTGGTCAGTATGTATATAAATGCCAGACATCTGACCACCTCTTGGAACCCTTTGGTTCATCTGGAGGCCCAGATTCATCCCTTCTGCTCTGTTGCTCCTTATCTTGTATTTCTGGTTTTGAGTAGTGCCTTCGCCATCCACCCTTTCATCTCCCTCTTCAGCTCCCGCAGCCAATTCCTGTAGTCTTTTCTACAGTCAGTCCCCCTCCTTTTCTTTCCCAGCCCTCTTACGTAGTTCAGGGCTTCATCCTCCAATACCTAAGCCATCATGGTGGCTCCAACTTGGCTTATTGTTCTTGGTCTTTCCCACTCCAATCCACCCTCCATTCTGGTATTAGAATTATTTTTCTAAAGCCCAAATACAGTTTGTTGTTTCCTTAGGGGGCTATCCTTGGCCTTCAGGGTAAGATCCCTATTTCTTACTAGGTATGCAAATTCCTTCGGAATGTTGCTCCCAATTCCTTCTTTGTCCTCCTCTCTCCATGCAAAGGTGATGGCCGAGGTTCAGTGAATATACTGTTCCTCAAATACACCTGGCTCTTCTTGCCTCCCTGCCTTTGTGCACACTGCTGCCTCTGCCTGGGCTGCCCTTTCCCAAAAAATAACATTCCCATAGTCAGCGCAGGGATTTTCTTACATTGTCACGTGAGCAAGTTCTTTATATTCACTGATTCTTGGTTTCTGGAGTCAGGATTAAACTAAATATACAGTCTCCACCCAGTGCCTTGTACATAGTATATGCTTGGTAAATGCTAGTTCCTTTACTCATTCCCATCTAGATTCCGCATTTTTTTTATCCTTCAAGACAGCATATATGCAATCTTCTAGATGTGCTCTGCACAACTCATCCAGAATTATTGTATTATTCTCTCAAAATCTGTTATTGCATTTGTCATTTTGTGATGTTCTTATTTGATTTTCTCCCCTTCTAAATTAGAATGTCCCAAATTCAATACTAATCCTTTTTTTTTATATCCCCAGTTTATAGCATAGGGTTTGGAACATAGAAGATGCTCAATAAATGTTTATGAAGTGAACAAATTCAAATGAGTGTATGGCCATGCCTGAATTAGAAAGGACTGGAAAGGAACTGAGGCTCATATCTGGCTTTGTTCAGCTTATCTAAATATCTTCCAGCTCTCCAGCATGTACACAATGCTGACATCCCTAGCTAATCTTGACTACGTGTGACTTTCCTTCAGTTGAAGTGAACTCTTTATTATCTGTTCTTTCAGGAAGAAGTATCAGTGCTAAAAGAAATGGAAAAATACAAAACAACTAAATGTGACTACACACTATATAATGTGCTTAGTGCCTAGCACAGTGCCTGGCACAAGACAGGGACTCAGCATATTGAATGAATTGGGGTGGAATTCCCAGGTCAATCCCTTGAGACAAGTCACTTCTCTGAGACTCAGTTTTCTTATCTGGAAAGTGGGCATTTTAATATTCTGTTCAATTATAAGATTACTGTGAAGACTAAGTGAGTAAAACCAGATGTCTAGTAAAAAGTGAAAACTCTAGAGCCAAACTGCCTCTTTCAAATCCCAGATCCACCGCAATGTGACCTTAGGACAAATTAATTCATTTATGCATGTCCCCATTGCCTCATCCCCAAAACCTGGGTGAAAATTGCATGTACCCTATATGTTGGTTGTAAGAATTAAATATGTAAACATTCTAAAATACTCAGAATAGCCCCAGACACTAGAAAGTGCTGATGTGAGTATTCGTGTTATTTGCATCATACAACATGCTTCCCTTAACACCCAGCACGTAGCAGGCAGTCAACGGGTGATAGCTAAGAGCCCAAGCCTGCTGGCATCAACCAAAATAGAAAGCTGTGTTGAGATCTGTCTAAAAGATTCTGATCTACTTTCCTTCCCACAGTAATACAATCTAAAAGCTAATCTTTCTTTGAAGCTTAAGACTTTTTCCTCTGAAACCATAAAAATCTGATTATATAGAAAGGATTTGGAATTAAAGGTAGGATTCTCCAGGACATACAGGAAGAGCTAAGGGGTCTGAAGGAAAAATGGAGCTGATACCAAATATAGGAGGACACTACACACTATGGCTCTTTTTCTTAAAAACAGACTGCAAAAAAAAAAATGTCTCATTAGGTTTCTGCTTAACTGTATCTTCGTTAACTGAGTTTTCCTTTGCCTAAGCCTGAGAGGACTTCACTCTATAAGAGAATAATTAGAGCTGTCCAACTTGGTACAGTTGTATTTGAATACCATATGCAGGGCTTGTCACACACCTCCATGGGCACAGGTTTTTCAACCCCGGGAGCTCAGCAGAGAGCAGCGGCAGCAACTGGGGGAGAGCTGCCTTTGGGCAGAAGACAAACCTACTAGCAGCGTCCTGCCTGCAAATGGATGGGCTTCGACTCATTTCGGAAACTCTTATATCCTCTCTCAATTCCTTCTGGGAAGGGGAAGGTACCCTCAGACCTACTTAGCCCCTTCTCTCCTATTTACTGGGAAGGAGGGAGATGACAAGGTCAGGGGTGGACTAGAGAATGCATATGGACATTGCGAGATGAAGGAGGAAGGAAGAGGACAATCTAAGTTCCCTTTTCTCCCCTTTTCTCCAGCCGCATGATCCAGGGGGCAGGGCAAATTCTGCTTGCTTGCTTCTGATCAACCTCAGGCCAGCACTTCATGGAGTTGCCTCCAGAGCTGTTCTCGGAAGGCAGGAGCATTTCAGGGAAGTCTTTCACTCAAGAGAAGAGAAACAAAGCAAGGACTGTCCCCTCGAAATTTAGAACAGGCAGCGGAACTCACTGGATCTTTTTCTTAGTTTATTGTCTTGACTTACTCCCAGCCAAAGCTGTTAACAAGTACCAAAAATGACCCCTTAGAGTTTTGTGTACTTTTCTTACCTCCTATTTGGCTGTGCCACGGAGTGAGCTGGGGCCATGGAGACTCTCCAGTTCATTTGCTCCATGGAGGCAGCAGGTCAGACAAGGCAGCCTTTCCCCTGCCCCCTCACTTGTACACTGGGCTTCAAATTTCTAGGGTCCAGTCTGGCTAGTACTTCTGGTCTAGTAAACCAGATAACTTTCCAAGCCCCACATGCCTGCCTCTGCTTGAAGGAAAGGAAAGGACTGGCAGTAATCCAACTCCTGTTATATGCCAGGCACTGTGCTAGGCTCTCTGCATACATTATCTCACCTAATTCTCCCAACTAAACTGTTCCGCGTATATTATTGTGCCTATTTCACTGATTGAGAAATGGAGACTCAGGGAATATTTGGGGCTTACTCAAGACCACACAGCTAGTAAGTGATAGAGTCAGAACTGAAACCTAGATCTGTATTTCTTGAAAACCCATGCTCTTTCCTCTATTCTAAACCACACTGTCCCTGCCTCCACCCCATTGTAAACCTCAGATGTTATAACTAATGGAAAGGGTGATGGTGAGGATTTCACAGCAGGAGAGTGAACAGAGGTCCTGATTTATCTATAGCCTTAACAATCACTATGTAAAAGAGAATTTCCTTTAATTATTTTGTCACCTATCTGTTTTATTGTAATAAGAAATGTGTAAAGTCTTGAGAGAAATATGTCTCATACATGTACATTATTCACTTACTCATTAATTCAGTAAATGTTCATTACATGCCTACTGTATGGATACAATGCTAAAGAGAATGAATTCAGACGCTGACGTCATGGAGCTTACAGCCCAGGAAATATTAAATAAATAAATACATAATTATGTGTTTGATCGCTATAAGGAAGAGTATAGAATGCTGTAATAGTGCATGAGCCTTTCACTGGTAAACATGGGAGTAATAACTACTTACCATTAGGATTGTTGTAACATTTAAAAGAGTTATTCTATATAAAGCATTTAGAAGAGTGCTTACCACCTAGTACTATCTAATGTTTGCTCTAATAATTATTATATTAATTATTATTGGGATTAACATAGATTAAGGGACAGGGAAGGCCTTTGTAAGTGACCTTGAGCTTGAGACCTAAACACTGAGTTGAACCAGGTGGGTAGAAACACCAAAGAAGTGCTACAGCCAGAGATCTAGACTGATGGAGTGATGGTGGGGACAAGGCCAGACAGACTGAGGGATGCCAGACTGAGCAGAGCACTTGTAGGTAAAATGTGTAGGTTTTGTTCTAAATTAAGTGGGGAGCTATTACAGGATTTTGAGGAGGATATTGACATGATCTGATCTGAATTTTAAATATAGCACTTCTCCCTGAACCATAACGCTGAGCTACTGGCACCTTCTTTGTGCTCCCCAGTGTGTGTGCTTTCTCTGTCAGACACCCAGCACCTGTCCCTGACGTCCACCATCATAATTAGGAAAACAAGCTCTGGAGCCAGACTGCCTGAGTTTAGTTCTCCTTCTATTCCTTTCCTTCCACATGACTGTCAACAAGTAATTCAACATCTCGGGGTCTTGGTTTCCTCATATGGGCAATGGGGATAATAAAAAAGGACCTTTAGTAAAAAACTGTTATGAAAGCTAAATTAGTCAATGTATGTAAAGTGTTAGAACAATGGCCTAAACACAGGAATCACTGAAGAAATGTTAGTATTTTTAGTGTACTTTAACTGCCTATTTTCTTGATCACTTGTACCACTAGCCTGTATGCTCAGTTCCTGGCACAGGGGAGGTGCTCAAAAAATGTTTATTGAACAAAGAATGAACAATGAGAAAGGTAGTACAGTGAATTGTAAGTAAAAGAAGCAAGAGATTGTTGTCTGATTTATGGAAAAATGGGCTTCTTGCGTCAGGGGTAGGTTCTGATAAGGAGTAGTTTGCTTAGCGGGGGAGAAAGAAACCGAGTGACTTTGCAACTGCCCAGCTGCTCTAGCTTTGAGGAACTTGAAACAATGTCCATGGGACAAAAATTTGTTTCAAAATCTGGGAGGCCAATTTGGATTGCCATCTGTGCGAAAAGAAAATGGGTTTATGAACACACTGTTACTTTCTCTTAGGCTATGTGACTGTCTATCTAGAAAACAAAGACTAAACCTCCAGATTCTCCATTTGCTGGCTTTGGTAGAACAGTCCCACCAGAAGAGCCAGTCATCCTACCGAGAACATAACACTGTGACTTCCTTTTCATCTCTGAATCGCTAATAGGGTTTCAAGCTAAAAGAGGTTTAGTTCTGTGAAGTAAACACACACCTGAAGTGTGGTACGTAAGCACTGGGAGAGTCTTTTCATGTATTTGTACAGCTGAGAAGTCTTGGGCATTCGACAGCAACAGCTTTACATCTCCATACAGAGGACCTGCCCGGACAAACAGGAGTCTTTCAGCCCTCTGAACGTGCCGGCTCTGTGCCGTGTGTGTGTGTGTGTGTGTGTGTGTGTGTGTGTGTGTGCTGGTGAAAAAAAGCTGTGTGCTTTTTCATCCCAGGGGAAAATAGGGTTCTTTGCATGCTTTTTGCCAACACAATGGGCCTCTGTTCTCACTGACCTGGTTTTCCATTATTTCTTCCTGTCTTGTCACAAATTCAACCACAGGTCATTTCTAGACCTCTCTCTGGTTTGCGCCTCTCTCCATGCCCCTCACACTTCCAAACTACCACCTTTCTTATAGTCCTCTTAATCTGACTCCAAAACTTCCCTGTGGAAAGCCTCCTGCAATTAGTCTGGCCTTTTGTAATAATTGCCCACTTCTGTTTACATCATATTGGGCTATGATATCCCATTGCTTTTTATCATTCTTTATGCCATGGGCATAAGTTCTTTCTATGTCATCCATCCATTTGTTCAGGTTTTTGTGTATTTCTTACTCCAAAATGTTTTACTGTGGCTTGTCACTGAACTGGTGGAGAGGGGAAGTACTACCTGAATAAAACTCAGAATCTGATCTTGAGTTTGTACCATCTAGAAATAAGACTGTAGAGAAAAACTACTTGAAGACAAGGACCATATCAGTCAGAATTCTCTGGAGAAACAGTGGGAGAATATGTGTGTGTGTGTGTGTGTGTGTGTGTATAAATATGTATGATATGTATATATAAATACATATGTGATTTATTTTAAGGACTTTGTTCATACAGTTGTGGGGACTGCCAAATCTGAAATCCATAGAGTAGACTCAAAACTCAGGTGGGAGTTCTTGCTGCAGTGTTGAGGCAGAATCTGTTCTTTCCTGAGAAACAGGTTTTGCTCTTAAGATCTTCAACTGTTTGGATGAGGCCCACCAACATTACCAAAGGTCATCTCTTTCATTTAAAGCCCACTGATTGTAGATGTTAACCACATCTACAAAATATCTTCACAGCAACACCTAGATGAATGTTGGTTAAATAGCCAGGTACCGTAGCCCAGCCAAGATGACACACAAAAAAAATAACCAAAAATAATCAACAAACAAAAATACCTGTCTTGGGAGTCAGACCAGAATTATGCCCAGCTCTTCTATAGATAAAATATGTAACATCCAGCACAATAAAAATCTTTATATTCCTTCTGACCAATTGAGACTTGACTTTAAAACACAGAAGAATAATCACTCCTCCCAGCTCACAGAACTGTTGTGAAAACCGTATGATAGTGTGAAAAACCAGAAGTGCAAAGTGTTGGTATTTTGAATACCCAGGCAGTGGCCACACAGAGGTGACATGTCTACTAAATGTTGGCGACACCAGAAGGACTCACCGTTCTTCTCACCGTTCTCTCTGCTGAGCAGCCGTCAGAGAAGAGAAGAACCTGACCATAAGCTATACAAGAATGCCCATCAGTTTGTGCCTCATGCCTGGAGACCACAGCAGATTATCTTAAATTCAGTTAGGAGAAATATCTCAAAAAGAGGTGAATTTGGCCTGAAATATCTTGGGCTGGATCGGGGCAGGGGTAGGAATGAGGTTGGAGTCCTCTTTATGTGTATTACTTATTTCCACTGAATGGGGAGTGAAACATTTATATCTGCTTACGTGATTTGGGAATTTCAATGTCAACCCTATTTTCCAGATCATCCTTGAGACTCCTTCCTTCTCAAATGTGAATTTTAAAACCTCTTCATGTCCTTTGTCCCTCCAAGTCTTGTGTTCCTGCCTCTGAGAAAGCATTTATTCAGAGATGAGGCCCCCAGCCCCTTTGCAGAGCACATTAGTACCAGGCAACTCCAGATGCCCCATTCATAGCCTTGTGTTCGCCACAGTTCCAAGCTTCTGTTCTCTCCATTGTATCTCTTTATTTCAATAAGATCCCCGGGTCTTTTAACCCTGTGGCACATAGCTCCTGTAACTGCCACCAATCTGGAATATTTTAGACCTATGATCCTGTGTTCAAGGTTTGGTTTCCTCCTTCCCCTCATTTATCTTTTGATAAAGAATTGCTCTCAACAAATTACTAAAAACTTCATGTACTGTTGATACTTCCTGGAGTTTAAAGAATTACCATCTCAGGTTCTTTCCCCCAAATTCTTACCTTTTCTTCAGGTTGTGAATAATGTGTTTTGCTCAAGCTGTAGAAACACACCTCTACCTCTTCTTGTTCTGCAGCAGTGGAATGTGCTTCTCTATTCCATTTCCTAATTCTGTGAATGAGATGACTTATTACCCCCCAACTCCTCAAGTTTCTGTGGAGTGGATTCACTCCAGTATTTATCAGGGAACAGTGTTGGAGAAATATCTCCTTTCTACCATAGTAGGCTGCCAAGACAGAAAGTGTAGGCAGCTGGAATTTATAGGAAAGATTTTGGCCTCAGTGACCTATTTAAGATTTGGCAGAAATCTTTGACCCATTAGAGATTTGGCAGAAAATGAAATGGGTTTCCCTGGAAGAGCACTTGCCTAGATAGTTGTAGAAAGTGTAACATGGGATTCTCTCATTCAGAAGAGGGTTCGTGAACTCAGTCGATTCCAGGAGTTTTCCTTCATTTTGAGTATATGTGATGGTATAGTGGTCTGATAAATCAGTTTCAACTCTCACACTATATAAAGTGTTTTGTTTCCAAAAAGCTTTTCATAAAGCATTTTTCTCAACTATAAGGCATGAGGGGAGAGGTATTCATGTAATATTAAATTCCTACGAAGTACCAGACTTGCTGTTGGGAACTCTGCACGTGGGCATCTTTTCATCATCAACAACCTTTTATGAAGTCAAGATTTTTATTCCTTTTTTTAACCAATGAAACCATGCCTTAATGAGGGTAACTAAAATTATAAAGATACTGAGCTAGGATCTGAACCCTGGCTTGTTTGGCTCTTAACGCCTACCTACTTGGCATTAGCCCTCTGTGCTGTCAGGTAGGTCCAAGTGCTGCAGGTGGGGCCCACCCAGATACCTGTTTGAAAGGTATCCACCCTTGCGGTGATGTTTGTATCGGCTGCTTCAATCACACTCAGCTTTCTCTGGACAATACCCTTCTCTTCCTGCACTATGGTTGATCTATTCTTTTCTCCAGATTCTCAAACTAGAGAAAATTTAGAAGGAAATGTGCTTCACGCCTTTGTCTCCCCTCAGAGAAATTACTGAGCTAACAGGGAGGTAATAGTGTCTTCCTATCATCTAGGAATAAGTTTCTTCCCTGAAAGGTATTTCTTTTAGGTGTTGAGGAAAAAACATCCTGTCAGGGAAAGGACGCAAGGGAGAATTTTTAGGACATAGCAGATT
Organism: Smutsia gigantea; assembly: GCA_032199065.1. NCBI lineage: Eukaryota > Metazoa > Chordata > Mammalia > Pholidota > Manidae > Smutsia > Smutsia gigantea. The sequence goes on from JAVSCE010015388.1 coordinate 887,467, forward strand.
GGTGGGAGACTTATCTCCAGAGCATGACTCTACTCAAAACAATTCCCCAGACTCTGGCATCACAAGGAGAGAGACTTAGATTTCAGATCTGTAGTGAAACTGGGGTGCGCCTCACTGGAGCACGAGGAGGCCGCTGTCCAATTCTAGGCCGGCTCCGGAAAGTCCCGTTTTGATTAATTTGCTTCTTACTGGTGTTTTGTTCAACTTCCCCACCTCAAATGAAACTAAAGCGAAAGAACACTGGGCTGGAACTCAGGAAACTGAATTTCAGTGCCAGTACCAGCCAGGTGTGTGACCTGAGGTAAAACTTTTAACCTCACACTTAGTCATCTTTATTTTGAATTATTTTGAGTCTTTGGATCTAGAATCCAATCTTACAGAGACTTCACACTCCAAAAATGGCTTCTATCCCAGAAATGGTAGTATGTGGGTGTTGGGATGGGTAATTTTTGTCAGAGAAGAAATAACCCCTGAGCTAGTTGATGGTTATATCTGGAGTTCAATCTCAGGCCTCTACTGGTCTGGCTCCAAAACCTGGGTTTCTTCCACTCTTCCTACCCTGACACTGGGCCATATTATTGTTGCCTAACAGTGTATCTTTATTATGTTCCTTATCCCTTGTAGTTGGCATAGTTCAATAGCGAATGGTCCTCAAGTGCTTATGAGTGCTGGGGAAACAAAAGGGACACTGCCCCTCAGCTAAGTTTAAAAGCATTTTCACAGGGAGATTCTGGAGCCAGACTGCCTGCATTTGGGTCCCAGTTCTACTGCTTATTAGGCTAATTACTTCTTAAACCTTCCCTATACCTCAGATCCTTAATCCTCATCTTCTTCATCTTTAATGCCTTCCTTTTAGAGTTGTTATGAGGATTAAATGAGCTATTTCATATAAAACACTAAAAATCATGCCAGTCATAGGGTAATAACTAAATAGATAGTTGTTACCCTTTCTACCATATATGTCCATTAGCCCCCTGATGCCAGGAGTCTTGGAAGGTTGCAACTGGGTCTTGTTCATTAGCACTTAATAAATGTTTGTTGGATCCAGTTATTCAGCCACTATTTAATGCTTGTACTATGTGCAGAGCCCACTGCTGGATTCTTGGTAGAATCTAAAATCTACCTTGGAAGGTTTAGAGCCTATATAAGTATAATTTGGAAAATTTTCCTCTTTCTTATGGCCCTCGGGGGAATTTTTCTATGTATATATTTATTGGCTTACTCAGGGGAACCATCTGGAAGATGTGGGATTACCAGTAGGCCAATGGGAATATTAGAGTCCTTCTTAAAGAGGAAACCTCTTCTAGAACTCTGATGTAACTCAGGTAAGAGAGTAATACCTACTTGTAATGGGTTATCTATGTCAGACAGAAAGAGCGCATCTCAGTTTGTCATTCACTCACCTTCTCGTCCATTCATTCCTTCACTCTAAAAGCATCTTTGAGTACTCACCATTGCATGAATCAGGCATTGTGTTGGGTGGTGGGTATATAAGAATGAATAAGACATGGTTTCTTCCCTGGAGAAGCTCACAGTCTTGTAGGGTAAATAAACATAAATGGATGTATAATACAGCATGATAAGAATTTGCCTAAAGCATGAGTAAACTGCTCTGGACGTGAAGAGAAAGGCCGTTAGGAGCAGGATTCTACCCAAGGTACAAATAATACTGTACTGTTCCATACCTAGTTATTTATAAATGAGTTTTTACTGAATTATTAAAAATTAGTACTTGCTATAACTGGGTCATTCATTACACAGCTGAGTTTTTTTTCAGTCATTTCAGCTCAAATGAAGGTGTTCATTGAGTACCTATTATAACCAAGTGGAGTAGGCGAGTACGTGTTAATTTTGACCAGAGTTACTAGGACAAGGAAGGTATAGGAAATATGATTTGAACTCTGCTAGAAGGAAAGGTAATATTTCATAAGGCAAAAGTGAGAAATACCATTCAAGAAAGCAGATCATGCTCAAACAGATACACTGGCCCAAAAGCGTGTGGGCTATTATGGAATCAAAGTCATCCTGAGGGATGCAGGAGGGGAAGATGGGGACTGGAAATGTGGTGGGAGACTAGGCAGGAATGATTGGTGGGAAAATAACAATTATTATTATATTTGTTATGGTGATCTGTGATCAGTGGTCTTTGATGTTACTACTGTATTGTCATGAACTGCACCCATGTAAGACAGTGAACTCCATTGATACATGCTGTATGCGTTCTGATTGCTCCACTGACAGGTCGCTCCCGATCAATCTCCATCTTTCTGGGCTTGCCTATCCTCTAAGACCCAACAATATTGAAATCAGGCAAATTAATAGCCCTGCAATGACTTCTAAGTGTTTACGTGAAAGGAAGAGTCACATATCTCTCACTTAAATCAAAAGCTAGGAATGATTAATCTTAAGAAAGCATGCCAAAAGCTGAGAGAGGCTGAAAGCTAGGCCTCTTGTGCCAGATAGTTAGCCAAGTTGTGAATGCAAAGGAAAAGTTTTTGAAGCAAATTCAAAATGTTACCCCAGTGAACACACGAATAATAAGAAAGTGAAACAGCCTTATTGCTGACATGACAGTTTTAGTGGTCTAGATAGAAGGTCAAACCAGCCACAACAGTTCCTTAAACCAAAGCCTAATCCAGAGCAAGGCCTTAACCTTCTTTGATTCTATAAAGACTGAGACATGTGAGGAAGCTGCAGAGGAAATGTTTGAAACTAACAGAGATTAGTTCGTGAGATTTAAGGAAAGAAGCCATTTCCATAATAGAAAAGTGTGAGCTGAAACAGCAAGTGCTGATGTAGAAGCTGCAGCAAGTTATCCAGAAGATCTCCCTAAGATAACTCATGAGGGCAGTTACACTAAACAAGAGGCTTTCCATATAGATAAAACAGCCTTATACTGGAAGAAGATGCCGTCTAGGACTTTCCTAGCGAGAGAGGAAGTCAATGCCTGGCTTCGAAGGACAAGCTGACTCTCTCGTTAGGGGCTAATGCAGCTGGTGGCTTTAAGTTGAAGCCAGTGCTCACTTACTATTCCAAAAATCCTAGGGCCTTTAAGAATTATGCTAAATCTACTCAGTCTGTGCTCCACAAGTGGGATAATAAAGCCTGGATAAAAGCACATCTCTTTACAACATGGTTTACTGAATATTTTAAGTCCACTGTTGAGACCTACTCCTCAGAAAAAAGATTCCTTTCAAAATAATGACTTCTCATTGAGAGTGTACCTGGTCACCCATGACTCTGATGGAGATGGACAACATTAATGTTGTTTTCATGCCTGCTAACACAACATTCATTCTGTAGCTCAGAGACCAAGGAATAATTTTGGCATCCAAGTGTTATTATTTAAGAAATACGTTTCATAAGGCTACAGCCACCATTGATAAAGACTCTTCTGATGAATCAGGGCGAAGTCAGTTGAAAATCTCCTGGAAAGGACTCACCATTCTACATGTCATTAAGAACATTCGTGGTTCATGGGAAGAGAACAACATATCAACATTCATGGGAGTTTGGAAGAAGTTGACTCTAACCCTCATAGTTGACTTTGAGAAGTTCAAGACTTCAGTAGAGGAAGTAACTGAAGATGTGGTAGAACGGCAAGAGAACTAGAATTAGCAGTGGAGCCTGAAAGTGGGACTGAATTGCTGTGATCTCATGATCAAACTTTAATGGATGAGGAAAGAAAGTGGTTTCTTGAGATGGAATCTACTCCTGGTGAAGATGCTATGAAGATTGTTGAAATGACAATCGCATGCTGCAGAGAAATCATTTGAGAAAGAAAGTCAATCAATGCTGCAACCTTCACTGTTGTCTTAAAGAACTTCCATAGCCACCTGACCTTCAGCAACCACCATCCTGATCAGTAAGCAACCATCTGAAACAAGGCAAGACCCACCTCTCAGCCAAAAGATTATGACTCGCTGAAAGCTCAGATGATGGTTAGCATTTTTAGCCATAAAGTATGGTTATTAAAGTATGTATGTTGTTTTCTTAGACATACTACTATTGCACACTTAATAGACTACAATATAGTATAAATGTAACTTTTATATGCACTGGGAAACAAAAAAATTCATTTAACTCACCTTCTTGTGATATTTGTTTTATTGTGGTGTTCTGGAACCAAACTGCAACATGTCCAAGGGATGCCTGTAAAGGGCTGTACAGTGGTCCAGGCAGGAGGAACCAGGAACCTGCCCAGGGTCCTGTCAAGGGGAAAGAACAGATGTACGAAAGGAAGCCCAGCTAAGGTTATGCTCTTACTCTTCACATATGTTAGCTTCTCTCAACAAACATGTAGGATGCTTGTCTCTATCATGAGAGGAGACAAAGAACAGAGGTCTTTCTTTCCTTCAGCAAACAGCTGACACACATTCCCATCATAAATTTTGTAATTCAGGATATAAAACCAAATCCAACAACCCAACCCAGCCAGAAGGTTAAATAAATAAGTGCTAAATAAATAAATGTAGAACTGTTTTCCTTTGCTCATGAGTCTCTGTAGAAGTTGCCACGTGCTTCTGTTAATTGAAGTCTATTAGTCAGTTTTCTTCCTGTGTAAATTTGGGGAACACCCTATTCAGGGTTTGTTGAAATGTTGAGGAGTTGGCACTTTTATTTTACATTTTCCCTTCATGAGTACGGTCGTTAATTAAAACTTGGAATCACAGGTGAGAGATGGCACCTAACATCTCATCTTTTCTTTTGAAATGATGTTAAAACTCAAAAGGCAGAAATGCAGCCCACAGCATTGGCGGATGCAGAACTAGGTGACTTAAGGTTTTTCCTGAGTTACGTTCTATGACTGATGCTTTGTGACCAAAAGTGTTTGCCACATGGTGAAGCTTTATTATTAATAAATCCACATTCCCCCAAAACAAACAAGACAGCATGGCAAACAGTGGTGTTTTCTCTGTATACATTTGGGTGGGTTTTTCAGCGTTTCTGAGGACCAAAGTACTGCCCGTTGCACTGGTGGAAGACATGTGAGACTTCAGTCTGCCTGTTTGGGCAAAATAAACATGAGACAATTTGTGGTCACAAAGGCAGGACTCCTCATTCCAGAGGGCTTGGTAGCAACAGATGGGGCTGTGAGGTTACCTCCTGGTTTTATGGCATTCCCTTTTTGAGTAACAAAAAGAGCCAGGAAAAGCTAGTGTATGTCTGCCATGGTAATTAGGTGTTCACGTTTGAGGAAGCTTGAAGAAATCTTATAAATGTAGTGAAACAAATACTGCCAGCTTTGTTCACTGTTGTAAGAACTCAGCCAGTCACATCTCATTCACGATCCCTTTATTGGACACTGACTACGTTTGTCACCCTGTCCCAACCTACTGCGCAGTAATCAAGTCCCAGTCATCGAGGACATTGCAGTGAGTGAGGATGGGGATGATATTTAAATGGACAACATTTAACCATTTAAGTACCAGTAAAGCTGCTGAGTGGTGACTTTCTCCTCAGTGAAGCCTTTCACAGCTGGCTTAGCTGCCACCCCAAGTCAGTGAAAGATTCATCTCCAAACCCGAACTCTTTAATTTAACTCCATTAGAATGGGATCATGGAAAGGTCACAAGTTTTGGAGTCAGAAATACTTAAACGTAAGTCCTGAATTGCCCATGGATTATAAACTCCCTGAGGACAAGTCTGTTTGAACATTTTGTATCTTGAAACTCAGCACCATGCCTGACATTTATTAGGCTCTCCATAAATATTTGATGTTGATTACATGAACTTTGTGACCCTGTCAAATTTAACCTGTGAGTCCTCCTGGTGAAACAGAAGTAATCATATCTATGTGACAGAATTTGAGAGGTGACCTAGAATGATGGCTGAGAATGAGACTCTGGAGACTCATTGCCTGGGCCCAAATTCTGGTCTGTCATTTATTAGCTCTATGGTAGCAAATAGCTTGTCTTTGCCTCAGTTTCCCAAACTGTCAAATAAGGATCATAATACTACCTTACCTGTTAGTTTATTATGAGGATGAAATGGATTAACATTTGTGTAGTCCTTAGACTAGCGTTTGGTACATAATATGGGCCATAAAAATATGTGTTAATAAAAGTAAATAAATAGAATATGGGCTTTCAGTGAGAATTAATGAGTATTAACATTATAAAATGCTTAACATAGCTTAGTAAAAAGATGCTGGAAAATGTTAGCACAAAGAATTTTATGTTTCTACCTAGCTTATTAAAAATGCACAAAATGGAATAAAATTATTCAGTGAGTGCTGTAGATTCTCTGAGGACCATGGGGACGCTGTAGACTAGAACTATGCAGAGGGGTTTCAGCAAGGACAAGGAATTAAAGTTGGATCTTGGTTAGGAATTAAGTCATCAGGCATAAGGAGTTCACAGAGGAGGCATATAATTTGCATAAACTGGAGGAAAGAAGGATCTGGTCATAGTCACGAGATGCTCCATCATCAACAAGACTTGGCACCACTTCCTGGGAGAATAATTTGTCATGGTCTACCTTTTTAAGTGACTTAGCCAAAGCTCTGCTTCAGTTCTCTGGTTTTAACTGCTCAGATTAATACTCAGATGACTGCTTGTATATTCACTCATTTATTGAGCAAGTATTATGTAGATTCTACTATGTATTAATCATTTTCTTAGATAGTGATGAATAAAATAGAAATAGACCTTATTATCCCTTTGGATCAGGAGGGAGATAAAAGAAGAAAATAAACAAACACTGATAAGTGCTTTGAAGGATATTAAAAATAATGGATATTTAAACAATAATGGAAGGTTGTTTAGATGAGAAAATGTCTCTTCAAGGAAGTGATATTTCACCTGTAGCCAGAGAGCTAAGAAGGAAAAGGGAGAATATTTCAGGCAGGGAAACACAAAGTTCAAAGGTCGTGAGCTTCATGTACTTGGGAAGGAAAGCCATTGTGGCTGGAGTGTAGTGAGCTGGAGGAAAACGGTAGAAAATAGGGTTGAGATGGGCAGGGGCCAGACCCTATAGGAGCTTGCAGGCTATAGTAAAGAGGTAGGACTGTATTAAAGTGAATTGGGAAGCCACCAAAAAAATGGAAAAAAACAGAGGGGAAATGTTATATAACTTTTTAAAGCTCACTTAGACATCAATGTGGATAATGAATTGGGTTGGAAAAGCAGAAGTGAGAGGAACATTGAGCAGTCTAAGTAAGAAGTGATGTTTGCTTAGTCCATGATAATAGAGAAGCAAGGATGAAGAGAAGTAGATAGATTTGCAATATATTTCAGAGATGGAATAGACAAGACTTGCTAATGGATTAGATGAGTATGGGTAAAGGTAGAAACATTAAGAGAAAGAAGAGTCAAAAATGATAACCAGGCTTCTAGTTTGAGCCACTACATGGATGTTGGTGCCACGGACTAAGGCAGATAAGATTAGAAGAGGAAATTTTGGAAAGTGGGGTGGGAAGGAAATCAAGTTTGGTTTTAGCTTTTGTTTTTGAGTTATGTAATGCCTCTAGAGATGTGATGTAGGTTTGGGAAAGGTTAGACTAGAGATTTAAATTTGGAGTTTTCAGTATATGAATTGTGAATAAATCCATGGGTGTGAGTGGGAGTGTAGAGGGAGGGTACAAGTCCAGAGCCAAAATCCATGGAAAATAACACTTAGGTACTGAGGAGAAAAGGAGGGGATTGGGAAGAAGGCTGAGATAGCATGATCAGAGAGGTAAGAGGAAACCCTGGAAGTGTAGTGTTTTGGGCCTTGAGGGAGGAGAGTATTTTGAACAGGAGCTGGCCATCAGCTGTGTTGAAGTAAGTTGAGGATACAAAAGTGACTGCTGGTTTTGGCAACATGGACGTCAATGGTGATCTTGAGGAGAGCACATTTATGGGACTTATAAGGCTAGAAGCCAGGTTCGGTGTGGGTTGAGCACCTGGGGATAGTAAAGCATATTTATATGTTGCTGAAAAAAAATCAGAGAAGAGGAGAGGTTACTGATGGAGAGAGAAGGGAAATAATCAAAGGAACAATCCTAGAGGAAGTAAGAGCAGTGAGATCCAGAGAGCAGGTTGAGGACTGGCCTCTCACAGAAGCAGGGACACCTCCTCAGGTGAAAGAAGGAAGAAAGAGAAAATGGGTTTAGGCACAGGAAATAATAATCATCATTATAGCTAATATTTATGCAGAGCTTACTACGTGCCAGGTAATGTTTTAAGTAATTTTCATTCATTAACTCATTTAATTCTGATAACAATCTTATGATACAGGTTTGTACACATAGTTAATCAAAACTGAGAGAGTTCACTCTTGGTTTAATAGTGAAGGGGGAGGCAGATGAGAGGTTTGAGAAAGAAGGCAGGACATAGTTTCATAGAAAGGTGGTATTCTGGGGGACTTCCAGATAGTATTGAAAGTTCATTTAAGATTTGAAATCGTGAGTAAAAGGTGAAACTAACACAAAATCCAAAAGGGGCTTCTACAGCATTCAGCAATCGTATTTTCAGTGGCCTGAGTTCAGTGATGATTAGTTTGGAAGCAGAGGTAATTTCCAATGCCAGGAATAATCAAATAGCCTAGCATCTCCTACTAGCATCTTAGCCCTTCATAAGCTTCCATGAAGCTGCCTTAGAGATTTGGCTGTAGGAAGTCCTCTCCCTTCCCTGATATCCTTGCTCCAGCTCAAAGGAAGGAACTATGGCTTCCACAAAAGAATGATCTATAGGATGAACTACAGAAGCCCATCAAAATGATGATCGAAATGGACTAACCAAGTTTACGCTTTATACATAAAAGAGGTTCAAGCCAGGTGCTTTGTACTACTGTACCTCACAGCTGACTAGGTTTCTATCAGCAGCCAGGGGACCTCCTCTACCCAAGAAATCACCATTAACTCTCCCCATTGCCAAGATCTCATGAATGGAGAAGGGGTACGGGATCTTTACTTGACACAGAACTTTGGATTGACAACAAATAGCAATAGCTAACATTTTTTAATCAGTTACTCTGTATCAGGCTCTGGGTTAAGTGCTTTTGTATGCAATGCCTCACTTACCCTGTAAAACAACACAGCAAGGAATGTATTTTTATAATGTCCATATTATAGATAAGGAAGCTAAGCTTTAAGGAAATTAAATAATTTTTCTAAGATCAGGAAGTTAACAGCTAGAGAAGCCAAGACTTCTTACTTTCAGGAAGCCCATCTCCTGAATCTAGGCTCTTTTAACAAGTACATTATGATAGCAAATCAGTGAGCATCCTTGCTGGACAAACTATTGTGCATTTCAGTGTGTTATTGTTTGTTACTGCAGTTCTATAAATTTTACTCAGAAAACACATGAGTTTTATTTTCAGCTCTATTGGAACTGGTCTTTATACACCCATGTTCTCAAAATGAGGGGCAAGTTCATTGGGGGGTGATTACAAAATTTATGGATTTTATCCATATTTCTCTCTTTTCAGAGCAATAAACTGGCTAAGGAGAAAATTTAATGGTTGTTGGTCTTTGCTGCTCTGGTGACCCTTGTTCAGACAATTCCACTTGACATCAAATGTATTGACACATGTGACAGCATGAGCTGAGCAACATGGGTTCTTAGGATTGTCAATGACATGATCTTTTCCCACTGTGTAATTATGAACGGAGATTTGATCTTTATAACAAATTCCCAGATAATTGAGGTCAATAAGAAAATTTTAGTCTCAATATCTGGTCATCTTAACTGTTACTTGCAGATATACCAATAAGCTACCATGACAATACTGATAACAGCCAAGGACTGGTTAAATGTGTGCTCTCTGCCAACTAAAGTACTTTATGTGTCTATTTCATGTAAAACAAATTCTTAGGCAGAGACATGTCATTAACCCTATTTTGAAGATAAAGAAAATGGGGATAGAGAGAGGCTAAGTAACTAGCCCAAGGTCACATAGCCACGAAGAGGCAAAATGAGGATTTAGAAGGATGCTAAGAGACTTAGAAAGCCAAGTCAGTATCTGGAGATAGATACCCATGGATACAAAGCACAGCTTTACTACTTACCAGTTTAGAAGAGGGGGTTAAGAAAACTGACTTTGCATGGTTACTGTAGGAATGACAGTATGCACATAAAGCACCAAGTACCTGCCTGCCAAGTAGTACGTGCTCATTAAATGGGGGTTTTCATTATTACATAAAACGAGCTGGAAAGCTGAACACATATCCCATAATTTAATCGCTGTAATCAGTAAATATACATCAGTCAGATACCTGCCCCATATAAATACACTCTTTTAAAACAGTCCTTAGTGTTTTAAGTGTCCAAATTACTCAGGGAATCAACTCTACCCCTGTCCTTTCCTCCTGCCTTTTTAGATGTGATCTATGCTTCAGACTGCCACAGCCCCTCTAATTCTACATAATTTGAAGTGTAACATAATTATTTCTGTTTTCTTTCTGTTCTTCCTAAGTAAATTTGAATGAATTCAAGATATTTTTCCAAAGACTTTAGGCATAGATGTTTGCAATGAGCCAGAGCTCCCTGTGGGTAAGATGAAAAACAAACCCAGCTAGCATATCCTGGTGACCCAGCAGCCCGGACCTTCCATATTAAGCTACTTGGAGTGACATGGTAATCTGGTCCATGGCATTTGGCTTAGTGGTTCTGATTGTGACATATGATGATTCAAGTTTACTCATGTATACACACAGAACTTCACAAAATGACCTTTTCTGAGGCCTTTGAGGTTAAGCAGGGAGGGAAGGAAGAACACTAAGGGCCTTAACAAAGCAGCTTTGTTTTTACACCACTTGATTGGACAAGCGTCCCCTCACATGCAGCAGCTATTTGCTCTGGGGATCTTGGTAGGGTGACTAAAATGTGACCAAAATTAAGGACAAATTCTGAAGTCCCCTGGAAAATCACCCTCCCCAGCAAATGTTAGCCATGGGATTGTAACTCCATGAGTTATTTCTTGTCATTCACTTCCTTGCTCGCTCTTTTTCTGTCTGGCCATTTTAAAAGTGGGTGAACTGAATATTGACTGGGCATCTGCTCTGTGCTTTGCACATACTGTCTCAGGTCTGAGGACCGTCAAGCCTGGGGTAAAATTATTTGCCATCTTTGGAATTCATTCTCCTGGTCTGTAAAATGGAGAGTTAGACTACATCAGTGATTCCTAACTTCTCTACACAGTTTAGTAAATCATATTCAGCATCACATTCTTTTCACTTAAAAAAGAAAAGAAAAATATCTTCAGAAAACACAGAAAATAAAGCTTGATGAGCTCTTATGGTCAGTAGGTATTTAAAAATCATAGAGTCCCAACCAAGGGGCCTTTTGAATCTACCTGAAAGCCAGGTGTGTGATATTTTTAACCTTAGTAAACTGTTTGAGAAACTTAGGACCAGATAATCCCCCAAATTGTTACCAAGTTCAAGGAGTCTATGATTCTACAAAAGCTCCTCCCAATAAGAATTGATGTTTTTATAGCTCAGAGAAGAGAGATGTATTCCTAGAGAAGGGATAAATCATTAGGGCTTGAGAAATAATTAGTCATTTCCAGCATTGAGTTGATTGTTGATTCATAGATGAATGTCTGTGCTGCTGACCCACAAAACACAGTTTCTGATGAATTCTACTGATGTCGACCAACACTCAAAATAGGTTAGGCCCCAAGTGAGTTTTTAACTTTTTTTTGAATCTATCTTTACTATCTTAAACCTTTCATTAACCAGATAGATCCGTTAAGAAGTATTTATTGAATTACTCCTATTAACTTTCTTTTTGAATCTGGTACTTTGTAGACAGATGTGTAATAAATGTCAAAGAAAGAAACAATATATTTGTACCTGAAGTTCTTTTTTGAAGCCATATTGTATATGGATTTTCTTTGTAAACTTTTTTATTAATTCAGAATGATCAGACAAAAGAGGAGAGAAATAAGATTAAACATTGTAAAGGTAAAATCAAAGAGCAGAGAAACTGGTAAGAAATTGCCTATATTAGAAAAGAAGGTGAGGAACAAAACCCTCCAGAAATCTTAGGGAAAATCCCTGTGTAAAGGAAAAGAAGGCAAAGATACGACTAGGGTGTGTTTTATGACTCACAGGCTTTGGCTCTGTACCTGGGTGATTCATTTGGTGGAAAATACAGCTGGGTCAGAGAACGTTTTGCTGGCCCCAGACTTTCTTGGAGTCATTTGAAGCTTCGTTTTGTGTGTGTGTTTTTTTCTCACTTTTTCAAAATGGAAATATTAATTGCTTTCAGAAATAACCCTGGTCATTGGAGTTTATCTATACAGCCATTTGAGATTTAGAATTAGATCATGGACTTTGGAGTGTGGAAAGTGTTTACAAAACTGGGACAGGTTTGTCCCAAGTGACCTTTCTTTGTCTCCTAATAGAAATAGATAGATAGTAGGTCCCCCAAGGGAAGCCCTGTTAAAGAGTTCCAAAGGGGGCAGTCTGCCTCTGAGAAGGTACTGAGCAAATCAATGGTTTTCAAACTTTTTTGATCACAGTAAGACATAGATTATATACATCAAGACTCGGTTCGCACATGTGTTTATGTTTTATGAAACAATACCTTTCTATGTATGTTATACCAGTTATTTTCTGTTCTCCTTTATTGTTGTTTTAAATGAACACCGGTCAAGACCCATTAAAAAAATTTCACAACTATCAAATCCTTAATTATGCTCCTCAATTTCTATCCTGCACCTCAATATCTATGTCTGCAACCCCCCCCAAAGCTACCCATTGCTGAAAGACTGTACGGCCACATTTCAGGAGCATCTCTGTCACACTCATATCCCTCATGCTGAAATAGTTGCAGTTGCTAGAACACCTGCTGTCTTTCCCCTCCCTGCAGGAGTCATTCTCTCTACTCAAAGCACTTTAGCATTCTCACTCCAAACACCCCTTTCTTCACTAGGCTAACTCCAGCTGGTTAAGATTCAACACAGGGGTCAACATCCCTTCCCCCTTAGGCTATCCTGACCTGTTTTCTTCACTCTCCTGAGCATCCTGGGCTTATCTTTATCTCAGCCTTATCATTCTATGTTATGATGATCCATTTATATGTTTTTCCTCCCTACTGGACTCTTTGAAAGAAGAAGTTATGTCTTCTTTTATATCCCTAAGACCATTTAATGGTCTAAGGTTTGGCACACATCTGATTAATAAATTGTGGATGAATGAGAGCCTGCCTATTGTAGGTGCATGGTACTGAGTAGCTACCTCCTTGCGAATTGTAGTCTGTTCGCTAAAAACAGGAAAGTATACTTTTATGGAAAACACCTATCTGCGTTGTGGTAGATGTGCTGACCCTCATTAGAGCCCATTTTCTATTCCTTATATGAGATAATATAACAAAGTAGGTAAACACTCAGGTTTGGGAGCTGCACAAAGCTGGATTTGAATTTCGGCTCATCAGTTGCTAGCTCTGAGACCTTAAGCAAGTTACACAATTTTTTTAATTCTCTGTTTCCTCATCTGCAAAATAGGAATAATGACCTTCTATGGCTATTGTTAGGATGGTGCAGATGTTGTTAAATAATGAATGGGATGTAAGCTCTAGGAGGGGAGGAATTTTTGGCGCTTTGGTTCATTGTCATGGACTTAGAAGAATGACTGGCCCATATTTGTTGCATCAATGACTATTTTGCTCATTGTAGCTCCTCAATAATTCATATCAGCTCTTACTCATGTGATTCCTTGTTTTGCACAGGATTCCTTACAGTATGCATGATGATAATAATTCCTTGTAACTTCTTTGATCAGAAGTTAGGATCCTATCTATGAGGTGACACTTCCAGACCCTGACGTTCAATGACTCAAGGTGCATATAGAAACATTTATCTTCCTGAAGAATGTTGTAGTTCCCACTCTTAGGCTAGCATTAAATTCAGTCATCTCAAAGCTGATTTTATCAAGGTTCTTCAATTGTGTTTTTGAGTTGTCACACATGGGCATTTGATTCTTTTTTCTTCCCTTGTCTCTTTTCTTGTTATACATCCATTAACCATATCACCATTCACTGCATATTAGATGGACTCACATAAATTCTGATTCAGGGTCTTGGGAAAAATGACTGAATTTCTCAAGTGTTCCTTGAGTTTTCATTCCCTTCCTCTACAAAGGTCTTGTGTAAGATCCATAAGGACGGAAAATCCATTATTACCTAATGTCCTTTACTGCTTTCCATTTCATGAATGGATGTTTGTATTCCAAAGTTTCATTTTGGGCCTTTCCCATTTTCAGTACTTTTACAAGTAACTTGTTGTACCACATAATGAAGGTATTGTTCTAAGCGTTTTCAAATTTCATCAGCTTACAGACATCTCTCAACAGTACATTTTTACCAGAAAAAAACAAAGAAACAAATTTTAAAAGGCAATTCTCAAACTCTTCCTCAAACCAAGACAGATAAAATGATGGCATTGCTTCATTTTTACCATTTATCCAAATAATAAGAATGGAAGGAAATTCTCATAAGATCAGTCTCACCAAGGCTTCACTTTCTCATTCATTTATTCAAAAAGCCACTTCATTATAGTAGTCACTGCAGAATCTTTTAATTAGTAGGATTAAGGGATCCAAATTTTTAGTCCATCATATATGGTTGCTTACCTTGTATCTCACGTTGCAGGAGCAGGGTTGTCACATTATTACCTACTCCATTTACTCTTTGTTAATGAATGTAGGTATCATTTTGAAGTGCACTTCTCACAGATTCCTCCAATGTCTAATGAGAGAGCATATATAAAAAATAATGATAAATCTCTGGACAGTGTGCTAATTTAATCTTATTAAGTTCTCAAAAGAACAACAGGCCAATGTACTTTTGTCCTTATACTGACTTTTATTCTCAAATTTAAGATTACCCCAAAGTCAGTATAATCATATCAAGTTGATTAAACTTTTTGACATAAGAGGAGGAGTAAATTTGGGGGGAAAGAGAATGTATTTTTGTAATGGAATTAAAAGAATGGAAAGCTGCCTGACTAACTACTGGGTCTCAGTTGGTTCAGTGATGGGGAATGGAGTAGACCACAGAAGGTCAGAGCTTTCTGGAGAAAAGAAGAGGGTTCACATAGAATGCTTACTGTGTTCTAGGAGCTTCGCAATCTTTTACATCCTCCCATTGAAACTATGAGGAAGATTGCTGCATACATTCTAAACATCAGAAAACTGCTGCTTAGAAAAAAAAAAGAAAATTCAATCTCCTGTCCAGAGTCATATAACTCTTAGAGGGCAGAGTCTGGATCTGAATCCAGGCCTTCAAAATTCATGCTCTTTCCACTAACTACACAGTCTCAGAATATTCCAGTCAAATTTACATATTGCCAGTCAAGTGAATGTTGCACTTGGATTATCACTCCTTTTAGATTTCCACTTTATAAACATTTGCTGACAAATTGAAGGGAGGTTCCACACAGTTGAACTGGAGATATCATCTCCTCTGCCTTCTACCCTGAGGGGTCGTCTGAGGGCATCACAACAGCCTGAAATGAAATGTTGTTTACATAGATCTAAAAACATTTAGTGAAATGGAAAGTACTGTGCTCATGGTAGCCCTTCTTATTTTAATAATAATAGTACTTTTTGATACATACATTTGATTGCAGAATGAAAAATGTTATAAATTCACAAAGGCATGAATATTAAAACCCAACCAAGTGCAAACTGGGGACAAATGCTCTAATGCACAAACACAGGCATCCAGAGGGATGTCTTCTCTCTAGTGTTCTTGTTTTTGGATGGGGGGGGGGGGTTGGTATCATTAATCTACAATTACATAGTGTTCTTGCTTTTATCTTCTTCAGCCGTGTGAGAAGATTTTCAAGGGTTCTACTTCATTCTAGAACAAGGAGAGTGGGTAGCCAAAGCCAATACCTTCCTTGAATAAATTCATCTGGTGATTTTAGCTCCTCTCTTCACAACACTTCCTGAGATGCCATGGAAGGAAATATTCTCAGTTTGGGTCTGGGCATCTGGTCAACACTCAGACCACATTCCTGACAGCAGCTTGGACCATCACTTCCGACTTCACTCAGTTCTCCTGGCCCGCCAAGGAACCTGAATTCTCCATTGGGTGGCGAGGGTACTGTGATGGCATCTCCCAGTGCAGAAATCAGCCAATTCACTGTGCTTTTATTGATTGTGGGCTGCTGATTTATCCAGCCCCATCATTTTGCACGTGAGGGACAGAGATTTGGAGTGACTTCCCTGTGCTTATGGAGCTGAGGATAGAGTGTGGGCCAGAATCCACGTACCCTGACTCCCAGTCCAGAACTCTTTCCACTCCCCAGCTCTCTTTAATTAATACATTATTCGTCAAGTGTGTGTCGGAAGCCGACAGGGCATGAGTAGCTGTGACCACAAAGATGAATTAAGGCACAGACTGTGCACTCCAGCTTTCTCCCTGCCTTATGTTTCTGATTTCTCAAAGGGTCTGAGTTCCATAAGGAAGGTGACTCTATGCCAGGACAATCTCTCCACACTGTATGGATTGGGCAATCACAACTGGTCACATAAGGCTCGTTTCGAGTATCCAAATGTATTCTTCATAAATGGCCTGTTCTCTAGTCTTCCTACTTTCTTACTCAAGTTCCTCATCCAAACATGGCATCACTTATAAATAACATTAAATGGGTGAGCTCTGATGATCAAGCTTTTAATCCTACAAATAGGGTCCATTTTCTCCCTAGTGAAAGAGTCAGTATGGATGTGTGTGCACGTGCATGTGTGTGTGTGTGTGTGTGTGTGTGTGTGTGTGTGTGTGTGTGTGCTGGGGGGGTGCATGATCATGGGATGCAGTTCTCTGAAACACTCAGAAGAAACATGTTTGTTTACTTATGAATGGACCACAGTACAAGTATATTCTAGGCCTTACACAACTCCAACATTCACCAGATGACCAACATTGGATAAGAAGATTTTTGTTAATTGGTAATTTTTAGTAGTTTAAGGACACTCTTTTCCCATTATTTTAAGAACCCATATTGGAGCTTCCTCATCTGACCAGCAAGTATTCTCTGAAGGCCTGCTGTGTTCCCAGCCCTATAAAAGGTTTAGGCTATCAAAGACTGAGTCAGAGACCAGCATCCTCAAGCCACTTTCACATTCTTCTTGTGGCTATCATTCTTGCTCCAACTGATCTGAGATAAAAAGGACTTGTAATATTATCTCTGTGTCACAGAGGAGTTAGTTGAGGCCCAAAGAGGTTTAGTGATGGGCCAAGACACTCAATTCTGTCCCTGATCTTCTTGCCACAGGACAGTGCTCTTTTCTTACTTTTTTTTTTTTAACTACATCAGATTGCCTGCCCATGTTTTCTAAAAACAGGAGAGATTAGAGAAACAAATTTTTACAGACACGTAAGTGGGATGTCATGACAGAATAATAACAGTGAAATGAAATTGTTAAAGTTCATTTTAAATACTACCTAGAACCAGGTCACAAATCTATTCCATAGCCTTTTCTCCCCCTGTCATTTACATTTTACATCAAGGACCTTTGTCTTGCAGCGATCGCTGCTGAACTTCTCCTAAAGAATGACTCAGTGATGGGAGAATTATAAGTAGCAAGTTCACCAGGCTTTTATAACTCTAGAGAAAGAAACTCTTTTACAGCTTGGAACTTACTGGTCACCCTACCGATTAGCACTGTCTGGTAGGTGGTTATAAGCCTCCCAGACCACAGAGATTTGGACTATTCAATTACAGCAGGCCTAGAATCAGGGAGGGATTAGCCTCACCGAGTGAGAATGGAGAAAGTTAAGCTGCTTCCAAATTGCAGTTCACTGTCCTTATGGCTGGTTTCTGGAGGCCTTGAGAAGGGCCTAACGCAGAGGGACCCATTGGCTTTGGAGGCAGGAGATGTCGGAAATACACATTTCATCCACAAATCAGACTTTTTTAACACCACTCCCTGGCTGCATGACATTCATGAGAACTTTCCTTGCACCAGTTTCCACATTTGTCAAATAAGCAAGAAAAACAAAAAGAATGACATTGCCCAGTTCGGTAAGTTTCCCTAATGGTCACCTTACTGTCATCTGTCACCATGACATGGGCTATGGTGTGTAGACTGGGAGAATACAAAAACTGGTCTTTCGGCTCTTGATCGCCCTATTTGAATTTTTATCAGCAGATGACATTAAAATTAGCTTGTATTGCTGAGCAAATCTGGATGGGCAATGGAGGGTGGAAACAGGGAGTGGCCTGGGTGGTGATGAGAATTAGAATAATAACCCCTTCAGAGATTGCAGAGCGCTTTCCCACACATTGTGTCATTAGATTCCTGCAAAGTCCCATGAGAGTGGCTAGTCTTTGCCCCATTTCACAAATGAGAAAATTGGTGTCCTAAAAGGTGAAGTGATGGCCATAGTTCCCAAAAAACTTGGTGGCAATGTAAAAAAATAGAATAAAAGTCAAAGTCTTGGCTGCTTTGTGCAACACACCACAGAGTGATTAGAATCTACTGTGAAGCTTTTTAACTATATTCAGGTAACCAGCGACTGATTATAACATATTGTTAACATGGGATTCCAGTACTCCACTCCTTCTGGACCTTAAAACTTCTCTTCTTTGATTCCCCTCCTACAAGCTCTTCTTTATCTATGTAATTCCTTCAGTTTATCATTTGGACACCACTTCCTCCGAGATGTCCAAGACATATGAGGTGACCATCCTATAGGTTTGCATGGCGCTCAGTGATTATCACCATTCTATGCTTATCATTGTAAACCCACCACCCAGCACCATAGGCTCTCTTTGGGTAAATATTTATTGAATAAATACTGCATGATCTACTGTAGCCAAAAGGGAATTTTGCTCCCACATCACTTTCAGGGGTAGGAGGAATTTGAAAGCTTTTTTAAAGCTAAGACAATGCTGTTTGCAGGAGGCACTTAAGAAACCAAACTCTAGCCATTTGCCTACAACGTTAGATCATAGAGTTGAGAGAGGTCTAGAAGTATGACAAGGATAGAGGTTAGTGTTTGTGTCAGATGGGGAAAGAGGTAAGAGAAGATATTTTTAGAGTTACTGGAAAACTTGGCCACGACACCCAGACTGCTCATGCGTCTGGCGCTATTGCTGGTTACCACGCTTCACGCTGGTCCTCCGTCAAACAGTGCTTTCCGAGAAGAGATTTGAGCTTGCTATGTGGTTATTTATATTTTCATAATTTGTGCCAGGTTAGAAGACCCTATAGTACCACTGACAGATATTATCAGAAACATAAATGGAATATGATAAATACGGTAGATGAGAAGCAAGGCCTCGGACTCACAAGTCCAGTGAGGAGGATAGGAGTGCAGGGACATGTGTAGTTTGACAATGTTCCTAAGCTTATTCAGGCAATTTCCACTTCCCCCAGACCACTGCTTTATGGCATTACTAAAATCCCACTTCCTCTCAGTAGCCTTCCCTGACCACATTAACCCACACTCAGTTTTCTTTCTCTGGATCCCCTTAGCCTCATTTAGTAAAAAAATTCATTTTTCACACCTACTGTGTTTTTTGGTTATTTAAGTGTTCCATCTGCCAGGCATTATTCTAGATGCTGGAGATAGAACAGTGAACTGGACAGTAAAGCCGTACCCTCAGAAGACTGTGTTCTGGTGACAAGGAGAGACAGACAATAGGCCTGTGCTCAAAAGAATGAAGAAGATAATTTCAGATAATGAAAAGAAAACAATCTAATGAGATCAGGAGTGACTAGAGAGGGGAGATGGAAGGGTAAAGAGGTGCTTTTTTAGATAAGAGAGTCAGGAAGGGCTTACCAAGTCAATAATTGAGCTAAAATCTGAGTGAAAAGATCCAAGGGAAAAGAATTGTGAACCAAGGGAACATCATTTTTACATTTTCTTTCTCAGAAAATGCTAATGAACATAGACTGTTGAAGGAGAAAGCCTCAGATGATTAAGAACAGTTCCCTCATTTAAGGTTGCCAGATAAAATACAGGATGCAGAGCTAAATTTGAATCTCAGAAAAAATAACAAATGATTTTTTAGTGTAAGTACTAATTATAGTATAAGAACTTAAAATAATTTATTATTTATCTGGAATTTAAATTTAACTGGATGT
This sequence comes from Smutsia gigantea, assembly GCA_032199065.1. NCBI lineage: Eukaryota > Metazoa > Chordata > Mammalia > Pholidota > Manidae > Smutsia > Smutsia gigantea. The sequence goes on from JAVSCE010015388.1 coordinate 907,493, forward strand.
CTTTGTTTGTTTTCTGCTAACTCTGACAACTCTACATTTTATTCTTGGAAAAAGTGACCCAGGGCAATTTGTGTCAAATATCATCCTGTTACTTGGAGCTGGGCTGGAACAAAATCTGAATCTAAAGCAGAAGCAATTCAATTTGGTATGGATATTTTAGAATATCTTATATTGTTTTCTAATTTCCTTGTTGGGTAGTAATTTGTCTCCCCAACAACTCCTTAAAGGCATGTTTCCTGTGACTTTTATTTTTTTACGTGTGTCATACACTAAATACAAGATTAAGTTCTTAATCCATTCTTTTATCCATCTTCTATTTCAAGTCTGCAGTAGAAGTATTATTCTGGGTGTAAAGGGATCATGGCTTCTGCTCTCCAGATAATAGGAAAAATGAGCATATGTAAGTCATTTTAAATCAGCTTAGAACATGATAAAGGGTCATTGCAAAGGAACATGATGGAATTGGTGCTCTGAGCAGGCGAAGATATTTCCAGTGTGGGAATCGGGACTCCTTCAAGTAGAAGTTAACATCTGACTTGGGCCTTAGGTGATGGCAAGGATTTCAAAAGGGATTACAAAGAACATCATCCAGGCAGAGAAAAGAGCACAAACTAGGAGGGGGTCGTGAAAACAACAGGGCTTGTTTTGGGAACAATTCAGTCTCTGTGGTTGCAATAGAGTACAAGTAAAGAAGTGTATGTGATGTTAGACCTGATGTTATAAAGAACCCTAAAGCAATGAAGGTATTTGGATATACTAGACAAGTCATGGGGGTTATTAAAAGTTTTTGAGTTGGCACTTGGTGTAATAAGAGCCACATTTGAAGAACACCAATCTTTTGGTGGTGTAAAACATGGAGACCAGTGAGAAAGTGACAGCCAAAGTCCTGGTAGTTAAACGAGGTATTGGCTCCAGTGTATAATGACAGAAAGGGAAAGATGTGACTGGATACAATAAATATTTTTGAGGTGGAACCTACCGAGCCCACCAACTGGCGGGTTGTAGAAGTTGAGAAATATGGAAGCATGGAAGATAAAGCAGAGATTTTAAGTTTGGATGACTAGGGGAATGCTGGTGCCATTAATAAAAATACGGAAGTCAGCCAAAAGGGTAGATTATAGGTGGAGAGAAGATGATGTTGTTATCTTTTTAAGTATAGCATTATAGAATTTCATAGCTATGAAATTCACTATGATTATGCCAACTCCCTTTATTTCATGTAGAAGAAAAGCCAGTGGGAGTAAATAACTTACCTGTGATCACTCAGCAAGTTAGTGGAATAGCCAGTTTTGGAGAACAGCCATCGTGTTCTTCCTGAACAGTTGTTTTTCTGTAGCATGATCTATCTTATGACACATCTGAGTTTGCAGAAGTGGAGTTGCCATGTGGTAAGATTCACGGGTCACTTGGAAATGTGGGTATGGCTCTTCAGTAACAGAGCCGAGCCAACGATTTGAGAGTCATCAAAATGAAAATGACATTTAAAGATATGAAAGCAAATGAGGTTGCCAAAGGAGAAATTAGAGTTGCGAAGTCAAATGTGACCGTTGCTAAGAAGAAATTTCACATTTAGGAGGTCACTGAAACTTGAGGGAGAGACAGAGAGGGAAATCAGGTGGCATTGAGTGGAGTAAGCAGAAGCAAGACTATGAACATTGAAGGAACGAGGGGCCAGTGAGGAAGTGTAAACAGAATTTAAAACTATTTCTCTGGAAGGTGACACTAAAAGAAGAAAGATGGGATATTGTTGAAGCAGCACCTCAACCAAAACTTTTAGGTTGTTGTTGGGTGGGAGAAATATAACTGTATGTAGGTGGAAGCAGTGAAGGTCATGGAGAGCACAAGTTAATGTGTAACGTGTAAATGAGTGAAGGGTGCACCTGAAATCACACTGATCCTAAAAAGAAGCTAGAGGAGACTGAGGGGCATAACCCAGGAGGGCTCTAAAACAGATGGGCCAAAGTGGGGATGAGGAGGCCTCCTGAGACATGAAGGTGTGAAGGTGATGCAATACAAATGACCTTTATCCTGTCAGCGAGGTAGGAAATTGGATCTTTGGTTAAAAGGAGAGGCCAGAAATGTGGGTGGGAATTTGTGAGTAGTGGGAATGTTTTGGTGTAACAACTGTGGGCAGTCAGTAGAGAGATGATAAAACTGCCCTTATCTGGGGCCCTGCTGTGATTAGAGTGATGCCCTTGTGGTAGATTCATTAACCCAGTGTTGATGCTTTATACCGACGGAAGCAGAGGAGAAAATATGAACCATGGGGGTTTCCCAGAGATTCCCAGGAATGGTACGATTGTTGTTTTATATGTTACTCTTGGTGGGATTAATGTTAGATAAAGAGCCAAGCCGAATGGGCCAGTGGGGAGGAGTCAAAAGGCAAAAGGCAGGCATCCAAGAGCAGCATGCCAGGCTTTCTGCTGGCATTTTCACACATTACTTCGTTTGATCCTCCTGGTGAGTAGTCGTGACCTTATGAAGTGGCCATTATTATCCCAGTTTTACAGGTAGAGATCCTCAGAGCCACACTGAACACTTAACTTGTTCAAGGACACACAATTGTAAATGGCAGAACTTTTTCTTCTTCAAACCACACTGGCTGTTGCCCCCAGTAGCCATGAAGGAGACACAAATTTGGGCAAATAAGAAAGTTGAGGTTAGCTGAGGAATTTCAGAATTAGCGTGGAATACTTCCCAATGATAAGCTCCAAAGTGTAACACAAGTGACAGAAGAATCAAGATGGTAATTATAGATGTCAGGGCCCAAGGAGTTGGAGTTCACTGATTTCCCAGAAATGTTTCATTGAAGTATAATATGCAGAGAGAAAAGGGCACGAATCACAAGGTAGGAGTCAGCGAAATTTCATGAAAGAAACACGCCCATGCAAACAGCACCCAGACGAAGAACGGATCATTGCCCGCCCCGAAAAAGGCCTCCGCAGGTCCTCTCTGAGTCTCAGCCCACTTCAGGGTAACCACTATCTTGACTTCTAATACCATAGCTTTGTTTTGGCATCTTTTGAACTTTATATAAATTGAACCCTATTTCTATGTACTTTTTAATATCTGGTTTCTTTTGCTCAACATTTACGTTTCTGAGATTCATCCCTGTTGTTGCCTGTGGCGGTTGTTCTGATCAACTGAACTACCATACAGCCTTGCAAAGAGCTGCCCCGTTCTCTAGTGGGAAGAGAGTTTAATTATGTGAGGCAGGCAGATAAACAAAAGATTGTTTACATTTACTTTTTATGTGCTTCCATTGGGTAAAAGTAGGAGAGACTTAATGGATATGCTTCTGATACATACAGAGCTATGTTAAAATTGCATGTAGATACAGTTTGTAGAAAATTGATAAGAAAGTTCTTTATGGTCTACTCTACAGCACGACATACATCTTTATAATCAGAAAAGAAGGCTCAAAATATCCTATGCAGTTTACATATACAGGGTCAAACCAGAAAAGAGGATGAGGTTCAATGAATGTATTGGCATTTTAAAAGAAGAGAATTGTGTCATTATGAGGGGTTGGAAGTTTGGGATTCACTGAACTATTCTTAGTTATTTGGAAATGAAGCACCCTTAGTCCTGGAAGAAGATTTAAGGGAACACCAGCTGCCATTTGGTGCTATCTCTCCGGGAAGGGACTGTGTTAACTACTTTGCAATGCACGTATAAATAACTAGATACACTTTAAGGCATGAGACATAATGTTCCAAAAGTCATGTCCCAGAATGGTCAGATATTTAGACAAGTATGTGATTAGTATGGCAAGTGGACTTATGAAACTTCCAAGTTACTCAACCTCCCTCGAACTCCTTTTCCTCTATAAAATAGAGATAAGGCTCCATCTAGCTCTCTGGCTGCAGTGAGAATCAGCTGGTGTGATATATAAGGAAGCACTTTGCAAACTGTAAGGTAAGTATGGGATGTTTCTTACTGGCTGTATGTCCTTTTCAGTATTCATTGCAGGCTAAAGGGAAAATACACAGATTGGGAGCATCACAGATTGTAGCAGAGTTTAGCAGGGGGATGAAGAGCTGGGCCTTTGGAGTCGGATGGTCCTGGGTGGGAGTAAGGGCTCTGCCACTTCCTAGTGGCTGTATGTCTTTAGGCAAGTTATTTAACCTTCTCAAGTCACAGAATCATCTGTAGACTAGAGATAATAACACTGCATACATTGCAGTATGTGCCAATGTCCCACTTGCTAGGGAAGCTTCCTTCCCTAATTATGCAGTCAATCCATCTTTCCCCTGCTCCCTCACGGCCCCAGTGTAGAGTTCTATGACAGCACAAAATCGTGGCTAACGGGGTGAGACTGGGAATCAATAGAGAATGAGGATCCTTGAGCAACTTGTGAGTTACCAATGGCTGTAAACCCACATTGCATTGTCCCCAAAATGACAAAGGTAATACCTACCCCGCAGGATGTTAAACATTAGCAGCCTGTGAAGGCCTTAGGATACTGCCTGGCACACAGAGGTCCCAATAAATGGCTTAGTCTTAGGCTCTATCATAATTTGCACATGACACGTCTGTTACCCCTGCTAAACTATAGTTTATCTTCAGGTCCAAATCCTTGCCTTAGATAATTTTGTGTCCATAGGACCTTGGACAATGTTGTCTGGGACATAATAGATACTCAGTGTTTCTAGAGAAAGGGAGGGAGGGAATAGCAGTTGTGAGATGCAGCTGGGCTTGAACCTGAGAAACCCAAGACCTGGGATCAGGCCCAGCTTTTCCATCTACTGGCTGTGGAGTGTTAAACTGGTCACTCATTGTGTGTGAATCTCATTCTCTTTATCAGCAAAATAGGTTTGCTACTACTCACTTCACAGCATCCTTAGGAGGATATTTGAGATAGTGTGTGGGAGAATGTTTTCCGAATAGAAAAGTGCTCTCCAAATTTCTTATGAGAAATGCCATCATTACGGCAAGATCTGCCTTCTCTGTCTTCTTGATTTTACTTAGTAGCCGGCCACTGTGCAGCGATGGCTGCCAATAGAGGAGAAAGCTCTGTGTTAGCTGCCGTGAGGAGGTCTTTGCTTTTAAGATGTTCACAAGGTGGAAGGGAGGGTAGAACCCCTGGCCTCTGCCCTGAGCCATGACAAGGAGTGGGAGAGAAATCTGGGGCAGTGGCCCTTGACCTCAGTCAGCCTGCCTCAGTGAGTGACCAGCAGCTGTGGTCTCCGAAGTGGCTGCTGAGAGCACATGCATGCCAGGCCTGCCCCAGCTTGTCTTTGGAAGGCTGCATGCTTTGTCAAATGTCACCAGTGTCATGGTCTTGTTTCCATCATAACACACATTTTAAAGCAGCAAACTGTATTCCCCATGACATAAATGGTACAGTGGCAGAGCAGGGGGGCAGAGGGTGGCCTGATGCCAACGGAATAGAAAGTCAGGGACTGAGTTCTGACAGCCACTTCCCCACTCTGAGTACTGCACATGGGGACCTCCTCAGGGACTTTCATCATTGCTCTCACGCAGAGTTTCTCTTTCCTTAGGTGTAAATTCCCAAGTTTGTAGGTCTAGGAGCCTCTGGAGAAGCACAAATAAAGGGCAATTTGGTTTCAATGCCTCTTACGTGCCATCAGGGATCCACAAAGCTTTTTCAGTGTAAAAGCAACTCCTTATTACCGACCCTTCTTGAAAACATTGTCTAATTTTCCCACATCTCAATCCAGATTTCTTTAATCTACCTTTTCATCTAAATGCAGCATTTAAATGTAGGTCAAACCTGTATTCTTAACTCTGGAGACCTGGGTTTCTCTCCACAGTGTTTAGAAGGTTTAGCTCCCATGGGTATTGTACTAGTTTTCTACAGCTGTTGTGACAAATGGCACAACCTTTGTGGCTTAAAGCAACACAGATCAAGGTTTTGGCAAGCTTTTGTTCCTTTCTGGAATCTCCAGGGCAAAATCCATTTTCTTGCCTTCTCCAGCTTCCAGAGACTGCCTGCTTTCCTTGGCCCCTGGCTCTCTTCCCTGCTCAAGGCTGGGGGTAGCGGGTTGAATCTTTCTCGCGTTCCATCACTCTGACACTGACTCAGCTGCATCCCCCTTCCACATGTAAGGATGCTTAAACATAGGGCCCACCAGCTAATCCAGAGCGAACTCCTTAATTTGAGGTCAGTTTACCAGTAACCTTATTCCCATCTGCTACCTTTATTCTCCTTTGCCATGTAGCACAATATACTTACAGGTTTCAAGGATTAGGATGCAGACATCTCTGACAGAGCATTATTCTATGTGTCACAGGTACTGAGACGATCTCAGGATGTCTCTGTAGCAATGATTGACAAATGTGGCCCATGGGCCAACCACTTATTTTTGCAAATAAAGTTTTATTGGAACACAGCCACATACATTTGTTTATATAATGTCTGTGTTTACTTTCAGGCTTCGATGGTAGAGGTGAATATTTGTAACAGAGACTATGTGGCCTAAGTCTAAAATAATTACTCTCTGGCCCTTTTAAAAATGTGTACTGCCTTTTGCTCTGTAGCACTCCACAGATCTCTGATTGTGACCATATCTCTATAGAACATCACCCGGGGATCTTATGAATGTCTTCCTCATGTTTTTCACTCCCCACTCCATACACACATACACACATACATACTTTGAAAATTCCTAGCAGTGCCCTGCCTGCCTCTCCTCCTCTACCCTCAATTGCCATTAAACTACTGAACCCTTGTAGCAACTCAGAGCACTGTACTGTGTCCTCCCTTTACTCTGATGCTTGCTGTTCCCTTTGCTTAGAATGCATTTGCCTTCTTTATCTGTCTCCTGCCAAGCAAGCTCCTATTCATCCTTTAAAATCCTGCCAAGGTAAAACCTCCAGGAAGCCTTCCCCATCGCCCTAGCCAAGGAGAAATAGTTATTCCTATTCTCAAAACTGAACTGTCAGTGGCTGTTATATTTACTCTTACTATTACATTTACACTGCCTCAATGGCAGTGGCTTATATTTACCCTTCTTGGAATCCCTTGCATCTACATTAGGGATTGACCTGTATTATATATCCAATTAATTTTAGTTCAGTTGAATGGTACTTTAAATATTGCCAGCCAGAGATGCGATATGGCACAGTGGCAACAACAGGCTCTGTAAAATTCCAAATTGGTCTCTGCTGTTACACAGAGGCTGTGTGATCTTGGAGATGTCGGTTCCCTTCTCCTGCATGCAGTCTCGTCATCTATGACACAAAAAATTGGGTTAAATGCAGTCAGTCTCTAAGATTTCTTCCAGGTTTAAATGTCCTTTCTGTTCCAGAGAATTTGGCCTCCTTCTTTGCAGATGCTAAAGAGAGAAATCTCCTATGTTAGGCTTGTGCCCTGCAGGACTGGAAATCGTCCAACAAACATGTCCCTCAAAGCTTTGCTTTGTGTAGCAAATGGGGATTGAGGAAATGGGGAAGGAGGGAGTGAAGAAGAAGGAGTTGATAAAATAATCTGGGAGAATCTCATATTTGTTCCTGACCTTTCTCTAGAAACCAAGTAGAAGACAGATACATACTACAGAGGGTCAAGGCCAGGGAGTGTGTGCTTACAGTCCCTCACCTGTTGTCCTTGCAGTAATCTGTGCCTGGAGCTCTGTCCACATACAAGATGCTCACTCAACATAGATGTAACAGCGTGGGAATCACACCAAACTAAATGTGGTCAAATGAACATGTTTCCCCCTCTTTCCCTCGCAACTCTGTCACGGCTGTCAGTGGCTCTGCTCTCAGGTCCCACTCCAGGACCAGAAACGTTGGTGATAGATCTGGACATCTTCCTCTCCCTAGTCACCTCTGTGCCTTTTGCTTCTGTGTACCCTACAAAGAGGCCTGCCATTGGGCCTGGACATTCAGGCCGCCTTTCCAGCCTCATTTACCATTTCCTGTTCTGTCATCTGCACATTAATGATAATGCAATCTACCTCACAACACTGTTTTGAAAATTAGAGGCATTTTGTTCAGGCAGATTCTCAATTAATGGTTGCTATGATTAGCATTGTTCTGCTTATCCATCTTTCCCATGGTCCTTCAGTTTTGGGGGCACCGGCTCTTGAGCATTTGGAGTTAGAGAAAGTAACAAGAGGGATCTTATCACGACTAGATACAGAAATTGTTCTTGCCCCTAAATCTTGTTTGGAACATTCCACACTCAACTCCATACATTATAGTGGGTTATGGCATTTAATTTTACCTGTCCATAAGGCAAGTGTTTATTAAGAGCTTGCTGTTTACCAGGCACTGTTCAGGGCTTGCCATTAGCGATCTCAGTGGTCTTTTTTTGTAGATGAGTCATTCCCTCTTCCTCATCTCTGACCGAGTCCTCCTTACCTAAGAGGAAGTGTGGTATGAGAACTGCAATTCAGTTTCTACTGAGGCTTGGTCCTGAGCCTTGGCCATGTAAAACTCATGCAGTCTCCACCCCTTCCCCTGAGGCTCTGGCTGCCAGGTGCCAGCTGGGGCCTTCTGTCTGCTGGCTGCCTGCACTATTCAGTTTCACAAAAATAATTTCTACTCCAAACTACAACTATTTGAAACTCATTCAAGGTGTACCAGTAATTCATTCATTCAATAAATTTAATCAGGGAATAAATTCAACTCAGTAAATGTTTGCTGAATTAAAGCAATCACTCAACAAGATTGGCTTAACCTCAAAATGTCTGCTGCATGTTTCTACAGTAAGCTTTATCAGTATTCCCATGTTTACTGCTGTTTCAAATAACACAAATTCTCATAATTCAAGGAAACCCTTTACACTAGATCACATAGTATTATGTGATAAATGCCAGAAGAGCCACCAAAACAAAAAAATAAAACAACCAACAGCAAACCTCAGCTAATAAGAAAACATCTTTTAAGCAATCACTATCAGAATCTATTATCTAGATAATCTCAGTTTTAAGACTGCTCCGAATCTGTGAAACCGATATATGCATGAAGTGGAAAAAAGAGACCACGATGTCAGAAGTGACACGAAGCATTTACAGTCCTTGTCTGTCTGTGTGTGTTCAGGGGGAGATTGATTTGAGCCAATATTTTCTACCTTGCCTGCACATTTATGTTGGCGGTTTTTCACTGGCAAATATTGGTTTAAACCAAACAGTAAAATCTTTAATCCCATTTAAACAGACACTGCATTATACTGTGTTAGACGTTGCATTAGGAGGGGAGAAACAGGCAAGGGGTAAATAGAACTGATAGATATGATCTTTCAAAGACAAAAAGGAAAAATTTAGGATTAAGCAAAATTCTTCGGAGATAGAAATGCCAAGAAAACCATTGTGGACATACACAATTCTGTTTCTCTAAAGTCTGGAGCTGAGTTCAGTTAAGTGATGTAGTTTGCAAACCAGGGGAAATCAGTCCAGAAAAGGAAGTACTACTAAATCAGGAGAAACTGGCCAAAGAAAGCTGAGCTAGCTGACAGACACAGTGTTGGCGTCTTTCTCAAACAATTCTTGTTTGCCTCAGTGTCGAGTTGAGGAGCCCGGAAACCTGGGGCCTGATTTTACATTTTGTCTGCTAGTTAGAAGTTCTGAATATATCACATAAAGCAGCTGCTTGCTTACCTACAAACACAGCTGCAAAAAAGTATACTGTTAATCTTTTCTACCACACACACATACACACACACATATACTGTTAATCTTTTCTACCACACACACATACACACACACACCCATGCACATACATACATTCACACATATACACATGTGCATGCACACATACATGCAAAAAAAAAAAGATTTGCTTGATTTAATTCATCCTATGCCTTCGTTCACATCCAAAGGTTCTTACTGAATCATCCAGGACTCCATAAATCACCTCAGGAGTCTGTGACTCTCCTGCTAATGTTCCTCCTTCTCACCCCCAGCACCTCTGTGGTCCCTAAATCCCCACCCCTCTCATTTCAGACACAGCCCTATGCTGCTTAGATGTTTCTAAGAGTGTCTTCAGGAGGACCGGCTGTTTTGTCTCTGACATCTATGACTCTCTCTCTCTTAATTAAAGTACTGCAGTCCCCATTTGGGGGCGGATGATGATAAGACTTGAAAGAAGCAGGGCCCCTGCTGAGATGAAGGGACGGCCCTACTGACTGCCCAGGGGGAAGTTCTGTTCCTGTTTGTTTCTCTTCTTTTCCTTTGTCTTGTCTTTTTTAACTTTTCATTGGCTTCTAGGAGAGACTGAGGAGGCAGGACCCCCAGGGGAAAAAATACTGTTGAAAATAAAAGGCTCAGATAGAGTGGTTATCACCAAGCCTGACTAAGGATGGGAGTCATGTGGAAAAGAGACTGTCTTTTCCCCATTGTATATTCCTGCCTCCTTTGTCATAGACTTATTGACAGTATAATATTTCAACAAACCAGCTCCTGTGTCTATGTGTAATGGCAGACAGGGAGCTGTCAGAGCTCTATGTGGGAAGCCATGTCCTTTGCTGGCATCTACAAGCTGGACCACCTCATTGTCATTCTTGACATCAGCTGCCTGGGCAAGAGCGACTCCATCCTGCTGCAGCACCAGGTGGACGTCTACAAGAAGTGCTGCAAGGCCTTCGATTGGCACACTGTCACCCTGGACAAACACAGTACAGAGGAGTGGTACAAAGCTGTTAGGCCAAACACCAGCCAAAAGCTGTCACTGCCAAGACCTTCAAGGGCTGGGGGGGTGGTCACAAAGCTAGTAGATAAGGAGTCTCTCTGTGTGGGAACAGCCAAAACATGGCTTCTCAGATCATCCAGGAAATCTATAGCCAGAGGCAGAGCAAAAAGAAGATCCTAATGACTCTCCCACAGGAGGATGCCCCCTGAGTGGACGTCACCAACATCTGCATGCCCATCGATTCCAGCTACAAATCTGGGGACAAGGTAGCCACCCTAACGGCCTATGGTCAGGCCCTGGCATGAAAAGGGACACCAAGAATTCTGTCTCTTTGGAGATCTTCAAACAGCAACACCCTGATCACTTCACTGGTACTCCACTGCCCAGCAGAACATGGTGAGCATCGCTGTGGCCTGCGTGACATGCAACAGGACCGTGCCCTTCTGCAGCATTTTCACAGCCTTCTTTACATGGGCCTTCGACCAGATTCACCTGGCGGCCATCTCCCAGAGCACCATGAACCTCTGCAGCTCCCACAGTGGCATGTCCATTGGGGAAGAACAGCCTTCTCAATGGATCTGGAAGATCTGGCCAACCCCATGTCAACTGTTTTTTACCCAAGCAATGGGGTGTCTGAGGGGAAGCCAGTGGAATTAGGATCCAATACAAAGGGCATTTGCTTCACCTGGACTGCCTGTCCAGAAAACTCCATCATCTATAAGAACAATGAGGAATTCCATATCAGACAATCCAGAGTGACCCTGAAGAGCAAGGATGATCAGGCGACTGAAACAGGGACCACAGTGACTCTGCATGAGGACTTGGCCACTGCCGACATGCTAAAAAAAGAAAAGATAACATTTGCCTGTTGGACTCCTTCACTATCAAGCCCCTGGACAGGAAATTCATTCTCAACAGTGCCCATGCTTCCAAGGGCAGAGTCCTCAGGGTGGAGGACCCCTACTGCAAAGATGGCGTCGTGAGGTGGTGCTCTCTGCAATAGTGAACGAGACTGGTGTCACTGTGACCTGCCTGACTGCCGGCCCGGTGCCGAGAAGCAGGAAGCCAGCTGCGCTACTGAAGATGTTTGGCACCAACAGGGATGATACTGCATAAGCTATGAGGGGCCTTGTCACCATGGCTGGTGGGGGGGGGCCAGGGGTGTAAGGTGGGAGTTCTACACACTCCAGAGATTCTGGCAAAGGTGGTCAAAGGTGTACTGAGAGGAGTGATAAAATACATGTTTTGAGAACAATGAAAAAAATAATTCCAGAGCCCACACTGCTTCAGTACGTTGGGGTTTAGCCTGGAATCACCCCTAGAAAATTCATGTGCACCTCTTTCACAGACTGGTGTAGTGATCGAGTACCAACTTTGGATTCAGGCTAGATTAGAAAGTGAATTCCAGTATGGTCCAGGTGTGACTTTGAGCAGGTCGTGTAACCTCTCTGAGCTTCTCATCACTCACCTATAAATTAGGAATAATAGCTGCTTAATGGGGTTGCTGCAAAAGTTACATGAGATGATTTACAAAATCTCTCAGTCACTGCCTGACTTATGGTAGGTCAGAAATAAAGGGAAGCCAATCCAAATGTCTCCTTGAGACTTATTAGCCACTAAGGCATTCCTAATGGCACTGGAGGTAGACTGCCACGTCTGAATTGTGGCTCTACTCAGCCTGTGACCTTGGGAAACTTACTGATCATCTGCAGAATAAATGATCTATTATATGTAAAATAATACTCAGGTCATGGAACTATGAAAAGGATTAAATTAGTCCATGCATGTGAAGTGCTTAGAAACAGTGATTGGTGCTAATCAATAGAACTACAATCATTATCATTGTCACCACCTCTTTTGAGACAGCATTTGGAGGGGGATGAATGTTGGTGTTGGGGTGTTCAGGTCCTGGCTGTAGCCTGTGACCCAGAGCAGAGCTGTCCAATATACATATAATGCAAGTCCCACAGAGAATTTTAAGTTTTCTAATAAAATATAAAAAAGAAACTGGTTAATGGGGGGAGTCTAGTAACCACAATGTTGCCCATGTAATTGTACGTTAATGATATCAAAAAAAACTGGTACCATTCATTTTAATAATGTATTTTGCTTAATATCCAAAATACTATCCTTTCAACATACAGGTTTTTAAATGTATTGAGCTATTTTCCATTGTCTTTTCTCACACAGTCTATGAAATCTGGTGTGTATGTCACACCTGCAGCATGTCTCACATCAGACTAACCCCATTTTAAGTGCTCAAGAGCCACACATGTCTGGTAAACACTGTATTGGACAATGCAGAAATTCCAGATTCTCGAACATGCTCTCTCACCCTGGGGAGCGTCAGTGATCTCATTTGTAAAAGCAGTGATAACTTTCGTGGCTTTGTTTGCAAAAGAAAATGAGCAAACTTGCAAGGGCTTTGTCAACTGGCAAAGACTGTGTGTAGTAGGCTCTCTCCAACACTTGACTGTCAAATGCTACACTCTTCTCATGTGGCAAAGTGCCCAAAGTCCTGTGTGATCTGAGACATCACCCAGGACAGCCCGCCATGGAGAAGCTCTCTGACAGGTAGAGGAAAAAGATATTCGCTGATGATATTTTGAGAGATAGGAAACTGTGTAGCCCTCTTCTCCCCACCTACCACATTCATTCCTAACAGCAATCACCTTTGTGTCTACTCTCCATCGATTCTCTAAATTCCTCTGATGTCTTTCGATCTACAAGTAAAGATAAATTTAGGGCATAAATTACCTTATTTTATACCCTACTTTAGGACCTCATTAATTCTTAACTCCTAACTTTTCCTGCAAATAATAATCTCTGATATTAATAATTTTTCAAGTGCTTGTCTCTATCCCATCCTATAATCCTTATGCTTTACTGATATTAGATCAATATTCATTTTCTTAGAGGCTGCACTGTCATAGCAGAGCACAAAACTTGGAGTCAGAAAGGCTAGATTCAAGTCTGTGGGTTCTTCACTTACTAGTTATAGGATTTGGGTGAGACACTTAAACTCCCTGAACTTCAGTGTCTTCCTCTAAAAAATAGAGACAATAACACATCTCTCACAAGGTATGATAAGGATTATTTAAAGGGATTATACATATGAAAGAGATCTTTAAATGTAAAGCATTTACAACAATAAAACAGTGTTAAGACAATTATAAGCCACTGTGTGTGTCATTCGTCTGTTGAACAGTTTTCAGTGGCTCCCCATTACCTGCCAAATAAAGTCAGATTCCTTAGTCCAGCATAAAAAACTCTCTAAGATCTAGCCCTGACCACCCTACTTTTTGCAAATTTATTCCACTCTAGTTTTTTGCAGAAACCTACTATTCTAACCAAATAGTACTGTTACATTTGTTCTTCCCAAACAGAATTGAATAGTGTAGCATATTACAAATTTCTTACTTTTACTCATATTGTGCTTTGCCTTACTTCATTTTTTTCATCTCTCAAAATTCAACCCATTCTTTCTCATCTGGCTTCCAAATCTCTCCTGGTCTGCCTTTCCCCCATGTCTTTAAGATCTATCTGTGCTGCCCCTCAACTTTACTTGTATCTTTCATATGAGAACCATCAAAGCCTACCCGGTATTCTAGAATTGCCCAGTGCACAGAGAGCTTCAGTAAAGTGCCTGAATACAGCAATTCAGTGACAGTGAAATAACAGCTCTGCCTGTCATTTTGCAGAAGTCCCCTTGAGAGACAGAATGTTTCCCATACTAAAACTAGCCATCCTGGAAATCTAAGCAAGATATGAATGCAAAAGAAATAAAGAGCTCATTAATTGTGGTACATTGAATAAATCAGCAAAATGAAGGTGGTTTGTTTGAGGTCTGGTAAAACAAGAACATGAATTTTGGCATTGTTTCCCTAATACTCTTCAGTAGCAAAGGACTTATTTTTGGGGGTGGTAGATACCCATCTGTTGGTATATTGGACAAATCAGCAGTTCAAACAATATTTTTTGAGCTTCTACTAGGTCATAAATGCTATGCTGCATAGATCAGCCAAAAAGGTGTTCCCTGCTCTCGAGAAGGTTATCTAATGGGTGAGATAAACCGAGAGAAATAATTCCAATGAAATACGGTCAGTTGGAAATAGAAGCCTGCACATGCTGTTGTGGGATCTTTGAGGAAGGGAGCTTAATCCAACCTCAGAATATTTTGAAAGCTTTCTAGACGTGCTAACATCAGTCCAAATCCTAAAAGATAAGTAGAGTTAGCCAGGTGGACAGGCTTGGGAAGGGCACTTCAGGCAGATGAAAATGCCTCAGCAGAGACACCTGTCCCCCTCAGCAGCGGAGCTGAGGACTCCAGGCTTGGAGAAACCAGCTGTGTCAATCTCCCGGCTAAGCCTCCTGCTCTGGTTTCATGCTCACCCAGCAAGCTAGGCTGAATTTGATCCCATGTCGAGGAGCATGTAATGACCAGATGGCATGAAAAGCTTTCGCTAAATCATTACTTTCTGTAGATGAAGTCCCTGGTCTCTGACTTGTCGCACACTTGTGAGGTGCACTAGTGCGAGCAGAATGAAGTCACATGGCACTGACAGACATACTCTGCACCTGAGAAACTGAAGTGACTAGGCATTCTGGTCGCCAGTCAGAGACCACTATCCAGAGGCCATATCATTTCAAGTCCATTTATCTCTCTCCACCTCCATTGCTACTACGTAATTCTAGCCATCCTCATCTCCTGCATAGGATTTTGCAATAAAATGAATACTAATGCTACCAGCAAGGGGTATGAATCCTTATTAGGAGTTGGGTGCTGTCCTAAGAGCTTCGATGTAGGTCATCTCATTTAATCCCCCTAACAGCCCTAAGGGAAGACATCTTCCTCCAGACCCCGAACTTTACACACTGTTTAGCTCATCTTCTTGCACCCATTCCTACAGTGAGAGTGATCTTTTTAAAACGCAATTTTGGCTAGGCCACCCCTTTGATAAGGCTCCAAAAAGTTTTCTCATTGCTTCCAGAATAAAGGTCCCCCAGGGCCTTCCATGGCTCTGTGTGACCTCATCTACATTTCTCATACGAGGCTTTTTCTCTCTCTGCGTTCCTGCTATGTGGACTGCTCTTAGGGCACTGAGGACACCCTGAGGACCCTCCTGCCTAGAATGCTTTCCTCCCTCTTTACATCTAATTCTTATTCCTTCAAATCTCACACCTTTCTAAGGTAGGCCTTCCCTGAACTCCCACTATCACATTCCCCCATTTGTTTATAACAGGCCTCAGGGCTTAGCAAAAAGGTCATCAAATTTAGAATCAGAAAACTTCAGTTTGCTCTCTCCCCCCTCCCTTTCTCCCTTCCCTCTCTCTCCCTCCTCTCCATCTCCTTTGCATCTTCCTCCCTCTTTCTTGCTCTCTCTGTCTGTCTTATTGGATGACTTTAAATCGTTAACCATCTCCAAGGCTCAATTTTTTCACATACATAATGGAAAATGTATGTCATAATAACAATAATTTCTGTCCCATGGGGTTTATTTCTCAAGGAAAAACTGAGATATGCAAGTGAAAATGCTTGGTAAATGGTCAAGTTATATATACAAAAGCTAGTTGTGATTGGAGTTTTTTTTAAACTTGTAGTCTTAAAGGAGTTTGCTTAAGAGATCAGCCTCAGAATGACCTACTTTCCAATGTTATTTCCCTTGAGGGCAGTGAGCCTCTTCTTCCATGAATCCACCCAGAGTGAAATCCCTGTTGTGTGAGATTGCGAAGTTCCATATTTATAAAGACACCTAACAAAGGCCTGCAAGCAATCACCTCCGGGCTTGAACACCCGCCTTTGGAAGAACTGAATTCCAGAGTGTGTAAGCGTCCTCCAGGCCCTGTGATTTGTTCTAAGGATGTTTCGCTCAAGGTGAAAACAATGTGCCTTCTTGCAAGTTTGCACTCGAACACAGGTGCATTTCACTTACCAAATACTCATCAAAAGAAAATACATGCCTTTGCTACCTTAGGGGCAAAAAATCACAACCAATACCACTAAATAAATAGGCCAATAGCCCCAACCTAACCTGCAAATAGAGGCTGATTTCTTTATGTATGAAGCTATTTTATATTTTATAATACCTACTGCTCTATGAAGAGAAAGAAAGGAAAGAAATATGCCTGTTAGCTGCAAGACACACAGAATCTAGTGAGGCTGTCTAAGGGGTTAGAAGCTTGAGGATAAAGCTAGAGTCATGAGCTGAATGTTGGCAATCTAATTAACACACACGTCTCACTTCCAAGGATCAGAAGAGTGTTTTTTAGTTTTCCCCCTCAAGGAGTCCTTTAATATTTTCCCTTGTGGAGCCCTTGCTTTGGAAGTTTTGTCTACAAAAACAAAAACTGCATTTAAAGCTAATAATTAGTCTGTCAAATTAAAATTTCCAGTTATTTTATGGATACTTACTTAACGCTATTTCAATTACTTAGCGGTATTCACGAATTAAGAGCTACGGACTGTCTTTGGATGTTTTCCTCTCAATGCCAAGGGTTTACTTCATGTTGAGATTAAAGGTGCTGTGACCCCCTGTTCTATGCCCTGCGGTCACACAGCCCTCCCAGTCACGGTAGCTTGCCCCCACATCAGTGTGCCACCGGGCCATCACTGCATAAGGTCATTGTGTAGTTTGGCCACTGATCAACGGCACTCAGCCAGCTGGGGAGGGAGAGCTGAAATTCAGCCCACGGTTTCCTTCCTCAGCTTTCAGGCTGGGTCTGCCCAAAGAGGGTGGATTTTTCTAATTTTTGCACTGTATAAGCTTGGGGTGGCAGCAGGGGAAGGGAGGAAGCTGGTAAGGCACCCCACTTCACAGAATGACCATTTTCAAGACTGGAAAAGGTATTTGCCATATAATCATTCAGTACAATGGACTGTACCACTCCAGTGTGACTTGTTCCTTGCTGTAAGCCAGCAGCACATGTGCCATATAGAAGACACTCAATGTATTCTTGTAGAATGAATGTTTGTGGAATAAACAGCTTCCTCATACATTTCTCCATGTCTGAAGGTCCACTGATCTGGTGTGTCAGTCAGGACTTGGTGAAAGCAGAATAATATACCAGGCCAGGTCCATATTTTAGAAGTGAAAACCAAGAAACTCTACCCTAACCAAGAGACAGTTCCCTATCTGAGGTCATGCAGTGGGAGGGACACTTTAGGATTTCATGGCCACCTTACGTGTGCTCCCCTTGCTAGGACCAAAGCACAATCCCACCTGACCGGGCTATCAAATATCTGCTACTCTACCCTCAGGAAAGTGACCAGGACGAGGGAAGGGGTTTTGAGGCTGGGAGAGAGGGAAAGGTCCCTGACACGTGCCAAGGGCTTGGCATGTGTTGATTCACTTAATTCCCGCAGCTGGTGTATGCTAGCTTCCTGTTGTACAGGCATTGAAATGGAAGCACAGTCAGGTTACTTACCTTGTGTAAGGTCACACTGCTAGGAAATAATTGGCAGAGTTAGGATTTGTAGACAGCTCAGTCAGACTCCAATGTGTTCCATTGAATTCTGAGCTAGTTGGAGAGTCCTGGTCTGTGCCATATCAAAGCCAACATCTTGTTTGGGTTGCTTTCAAGCTGTGTGAGATTTACCAAAATTTTGTTGATATCCATTTAGGCAGTTCAACAAAAGGAAAGGAAATGTGTTTTTCAAAATCATGCTCTTTGTTTTTTAAACTGGGCTTTCCCTGGATGGGACTATCTGTTGAAAGCATGCATGGAAAATCAGATAGACAGAGACATGTGCACTTATCACCAAGTGTCAAAGTCAGTGAATTTTCATAAAATGAACACACCCATGTAACCAGTACCCAGCTCAAGAAATAGATCATTGCCAGCCCCACACCAGGCCCCCTTAAGTCCTCCCAGTCATGATACCCCACCCTCCAAGGTAACTACTCTCTTGGCTTCTAATATCACAAATTTGTTATTGCCTCTTTTAAACTTTATATAAATTGAATCCTATTTTTACATACTTTTTAATGTCTGGTTTCTTTTGCTTGGCATCTGTGTTTATTAGATTAATTCCTATTGATGGGTGCCGCTGTTGTTCTGATTTAGTCATCACATAACTTGTCCCCTTCACTAGTGGGAAGAGAATCCAATTACATGAGGCAGATGAACACAAGACTGTTTACATTTCTTTTCTATGTGCTACCTTTAGGTAGGACTTGGGGGAGACTTAGATAAGTTTCTGATACTTACAGAGCTCTGCTAAAATTGCATTTAGAATGATCTTTTATATCAGGAATCTAAAATACTCACACTCATAGACCCTGAGAATAGAATGATAGTTATGAGGGCCTACGGCAAAGGGGGACTGAGGAAGCATTGGTCAAAGCAGATAGTTTCAGATATGAAAGGTAAGTCCTACAGATCTATTATACAGAGTGGTGCATATGGTTAAAAGCACTGTATCGTACACTTAAAAAACTTGTTAAGAGGCTAGGTCTCATGTTAGATTTTCTCATCTCACACATGCACACACACTCACACACAAAAGAGGGAGGGAGGAAACCTTTAGAGGGGACGGTGACATTTATGAAACTGTGTGTGATGATGGTTTTGGAGCGGTGTACTTAGCTTCAGACTCACCAAGGTGTATACAGTAAATGTACACAGCAAATGTACATAGCTTTTTTTGTATGTTAGTCATATCTCATTTACATACAGTTTGTAGAAAATTTATAATTGGGGTATATTGTGATGCTTTCACTTGCTGATTCTGTGTGAATTGGAGCAGGGCACTCCCCTCTCTGAACCCCAGTTTTCTCATCTGTATTAAGAGTGATGATATGTAAGGTTTCAAAATTGAATGATGTAAGCATGTTAAGAACCTCCGTGCCCACCTTTCTCAGAGATCACTGGGGTAATAAGATCCCACTTTCCTGATAGAGTGTGGGGTGAGCTTTAGGGTGCTTGAAGTTGTTACCAGCTGGGCCACTGACTTCAAAACAGCTAAAAGCTGTTTCCATGTTTTTCAGCTGTGAGCAGCTAGCTATCTGTGGCCAGGCCGAGGTTTTTTCATTACCCTTTCCTGTCCTTTGTCTGAGTCTCTGCTTCCTAACACCTCTGCAAACACGCACATACACACACACACATTTCTATTGGATTTGCATGAAAAAACTGAGGGAAGTGAAATATGAACTAAGAATTAGCTGAAGTAGACATTTATTAAAACAGAAAAAGGGAGATCACTGACTGAAAAAAAAGAATGTTACCAGCAGTTTGTAGTGTATAATCTCATTTCAATTACATATATATGTGTGCACACAAGCACACACATGCATGAAAGAATATGCACAAGGGTGCATATTCTCTCTCTCTCTCTCTCTATATATATATGATCTCTCTCTACATATAGTGATCTCTGCTTAGTACAAGATGTGACATTTTTATCATTTTGAATCTTTGCTGCTCTGTAATTTTCTGATTTTCTACAATGCATCTATATCCCACCTGTAATAAGCAATGTGATATTTACAAAATGTGCCTAATACAGTTTTGCAGTCTGGTTTTGTGCATATTCTCCTATTTAAGTTTTCCCTGTGGGCGTAGGGTAAGTATTCTTCTTACCCTTTTTTTACAGATAAAGAAATTTAGTCTCAGCAAACAGGTCATTAGCCTGAGATCACCCACTAAAGGAAGATGCAGGGCCAGAACCATACCAGGTCTTCTGAGTAAATACTGTGCAACGTCCCTCTGCTAACGACTGTGTTAAGTAGAAAAGGGAAGAGAAGACTTCAGAAGTGACAACATTTGGGAAAGCAATTGCACAATTACATAGAGAATACTCAACGTAAAATGCCACTGTAAACACAGCATTCTCAGGAATGCATGCATTTTCACCACTGAGCTGAAAATTTCATAGACCAAGATACAGTCTGGCCAGGAATCTTGTTCTCATAATTTAACCTCTCACTTTTTAGCTTGTGCCTCAAGGTGAATTAGAGATAATCATGCATCTTCAGTGTCTGTCACACAGCACAGGGATGTTGCAAGGATTGATGAGTGGTGTGTTTGGAGTTCCTTTGAGAAAAGAGCTATGTAAATGCCACATACAATTACCAGATTAATGTTAATTACAATTATTCATCCATTCTCTCTTCCTGTTTCTCAGGGTCAAATGCAATACCTACCAGACCTGCAGAAGGAAGTAAATCCTCTTTGTCACTCTTGATAGAGTGAAAGAGAAAGAAGGGCAGAAGAGAAGGGAGGTTGGTTCTCCCATTCCTTCTTCCTCTGGAAAATTTTGACAAAATAGGGACTGACTGCATGACCATAATGGGACCTGCTCTTCACCCCTTAAGACATTTTTCTGTGATGTTAAGCATTGTTCCTTTTCAGAGCCATGTTGCTAAGATGAGACAAGACCTGCTTCCTGGCCATGCAGTGAAGGGCATGCCTCAGAAGGGCACCATAGCCACTGTCTTGAAACTAGTGATAACTTTATCTTGATCTTGTGTTTTGTAAGTGAAATCTGTTGGGACAATGGAGCCTTGGCTCATATGCTGTCCCACCTCCACCTCCTGCCACCTGCCTGCCTCTCCTGGATGTGTTCTATGTGTTCTCAGCCACACACCCTGAGACTCATCCAACATCCCTTCCCCTGCCCCTGCCCCATGACCATGCTGCTGTCCGTTCCCAGTCTGGGTGTGGGTGCAGAAAGGGTCTGAGTTGGGCATGTGTGCCGTGCGGCCTCAGGTGAGCCATGGTAGCAGCTGCCCCTGCCCTGGGCTGGCCTGGCTGTAACATGCTCGACAGAGGCCATGTCTCGGTGGGGGAGAGCCTCTTGTGCAGGGCTGGTGGCACCCTCCAGGGTCACTCACCTGTCTGCTGTGGCCTGGACGTCAGTTCCGTGGGGAAGAGAGATGCCTGACTTCCCCAGAGCCTGTCCCCGGCTGGGCCACAGCATGGCGGTTCGGAAGCTGGCAGGCAGGGGTATCCAGCAAATGGGCTGCGCAGTTGCCCTGAGTCCTAGGGACCTGTGAGGGGCTGCACTCTCCTCATGGTGTCCCCACGCCGGCGGGAACAAGATACTGAAGAGTAAGTAAACCCACCGTGCCATTCTTTCATTGTGACAAATGTACCATAATAATGTAAGAAGTTAACAATGGGGAAACCTGGAGACGGCGTACAGGGATGTTCTCTATATTACCTTAGCAACTCTTCTGTTTATCTAGTACTACTTTAAAATAAAAGGTTTGTTTAAAAATAGCACCATCATGACAGGTCAAGAGAGAAACTCTTTAAGAAAGGAAATTCTACCTTTAACTTTTTCCTGTTTTTTTGAACAAGGGGGTCCTGCATGTTCATTTTGAAACCTGTCCTTTGAATTATGTAGCTGATCCTGATTAGAAAATCCCTGGTTGAATGTGCAATTCTTCCACCTCTCTTCCTCGTGCTCCTGCCCCTGCCCTCAAATTCTAGGCCCTCAGGTTACTGTGATTGCCATTAATAATTATTCTCCTATGTACTAATCACCTGGTAAAAACTGGCTACCATCCCAGACACTTTATACACTTTAACTCATTTATCTCCTTTGTAACTTTATGAGGTAAATATTCTTATCCTTATTTTAAGATGTAGGAAACTGAGGTCCAGGATCGCACAGTAAGTGGTAGAAGAGAAAGCCAAAATGGGTGAGTCCCACTCCAACACCGGTGCTCTTCCCATAGTGCTATGGATACACCATTCAGCCTCCAGGTACCAGTATTTTCAGGCAGCCTAGACAGGCACTGCGGTTTCCATTACTCCGAGGATTCACAGAGTCCACTATGTACCAAGCCCTGGGCCAGGCACTGGGGCTGTGAAGTTATAATGCGGAGGCCGGTCCTGGACTGCATGTGGCCTCCCCTTTGGCTGCACCCAGAAGTAACAGGGGTTTGATGCCCCGTTCTGAGCCCACTCTGTCTTCTGTGCCTCCTGCCATAGTTACAGTGATAAGAAGGCTCTAAAGTGGAACACGAAGAAGTTTTGACCATGGCGTAAGAATCTAGGAAGGAACAACCCTTCATGCTCCAAAACACATAATATCTTTCACTTACAAAAACTATTGTGGTGGACCAGAATAAGAAAGGTCAGTGGAGTGAAGGTCCTGTCACATCCGTCAGCCAGTGTCTGATATCTCACTGTTGAACCAGCTCGAGGAGCACGTGTGAGCTTGTTCTGTGCACTCAACGATGAATGAGCCGTAATGGTAACACTTAATTGACGGAGCATTGAAGAATCCTCCCCCTACTCCAGGGCTTGTGCTGCTGTAATTGCTGTATTTCCTTTGTCAAGTGTGGAAATTGGATCCCCTTTTTCCTCTTCGTGAAGGAAAAATGTGATATATCATCTTATAGTCATTTTGCATGTCATCCTATTCAGAAGGCTTTGAGCAAGTTGCTTACTCCCCACCATCCCGGGGCCTGTCACATCCTAGTTACGGAGACCCACAGGTGGTGGCGGGGAGACATCAAGGGAGCAAAGCCTGGATAGTTGGGAAGTGATTGGACTTTTCTTTTGTGGCAGGCCAAAAATGAGGATGGGAGGGTTCTGTCACTTCAAAAAAGCTTCTTGGAAGAAGTGCTCTTCTGGAAGGAAGTAAAGAAGGTAAAGGGGTGTTTGCAACACAGGAGAGAGTCAATGAGATTCTTCCTGTTGAAGTAGCATTGTAAAATTGAGGAAGAATAAAAAGAGGGAAGGTCTGTGCAAGTCTGGCTTGAAGTGAGTTTTAGTAAAAACACTGCAATTCTCTGCACAGGTTTGAGGAGTGTGAAAAAACTGGAGGAAGTCACCTCTAGTGGTTTTGTGGCTTTTAAAGTATGACATACAGGATATTGAATTTTTACCCCTGTTTATTCTGAAATGTAGGCGTATTTGGGGGATAAACAAAACACCTATTCTTTGAAATATGCATCTGTGGTCACGTGATTGTAGTCTCTTGGAACCCCTTTTCTGTTTATTCCCTTTTCTGCTTCAAGTATGAGTGCTGCCCATGTGAAATTATCCAAATAAGAAGAAGAAGCCATGTGGTCTCCCTGGGAGTTCTGCAGACCATAGGAAAAAAGTATTCAAAATCTGACAGAACTATGTGCAATCTTTTCTTTGTATTAGAATTCTGTATACGATCTTTGATTTTATTAGTGTCTACTGTGTGCTTGCATTCCAGAAAGCTTGGCAGTTAGTGGATATTGTTCCCCTCAACATTAGTCATGTATGCAGGAGAGGCTGACTGCTTTATATAACTATCTACAGCATCTTTAATTCATCTAGCATTTATAAAATTCATTCAGTGTTTATTAACATAGGGTTTGTAAGTCGGTAAAAGCATTAGTTCAGACTCACAAACTTTCAGGTATGGGATGACATGTTGTAAACACTTAAAAAGAGCTTTATTATCCAGCAAAAATATGATCTTATAAACAATTTTTCTTTGAATGGACCACTGAGAAATATTTCCAGAAAGTCTAGATTCCTACAGTGACAAATCAGAGCCCCTGCTTTAATCAAAATGAAAATCTGCAGCGTTCACATCTGGCTCCACCTGAAAGTCCGGTTCAGAATTTCCCTGTGATCCTGGCTGCTGCAGAAGAGAAGTTTTAGCTTTGTTTAGTATAACAAGAACTGCATACTCCCAGGCCAATAAACGTGTTCACAGAGAACTCCAGTTTCTCTTAGACTGAAGCCTTATCAGGCAGACCTTATTTTACCTCTACTTAAAGGAGGGATTCAGAAGAGGCTAGGGATAGCCTATCTCTCTGACTTGTGCGGGTCAGTGTTTGCTGAATTAAAAGTTTCTCCAACATTACACATTCCCCAGAATGAATGACTGCCTAGCCTTCCAAGGTAACTGTCAGCTCGCTCTCCCAGATTTTCACTTGCATGTTTCGTTTAGAAGAAAAGCAAAGTGAGAAAACGCTTTCCTCACTTCTCCTCTAGACTGCAAACACTCAGAAATGACATCACTGTGCCCCAAAGAGCCCCAGGATGACTAAGGCAGAGAGTGCCTGAGAAAACTCATTGCTTCTGCCTTTAGTTTTAGGACACATGTATGCAGATGAGCTTATAAGAGACGGTTCCCCGCCTTCTTCCCCAGAGGAAGTTTGTTAGTAGATCACGGACACCTCATCCAGGCGGGGGGTGAAAACTGGCACCAGCCATCCCGGGCAGAGCACTACGGTGATTTGTTCTCCTGGTGGAGAGAGCTGGAAGGAAGGAGTCGGCACGCAAATAATGAAGGAGCACGGGGCCACCTTCAGTGGCGCCGGGATCAGCGTCCGCAGCGGTGACTCGGCTATGGACAGCCTGCAGCCACTCCAGCCTAACTACATGTCTGTGTGCTTGTTTGCAGAAGAATCTTATCAAAAATTAGCAATGGAAACGCTGGAGGAACTGGACTGGTGCTTAGACCAACTAGAGACCATACAGACCTACCGCTCCGTCAGTGAGATGGCTTCTAACAAGGTAAGAGATGACCATTTTATTCATTTAAGCGTGACCTCGCAGGGAGCTCCCGGCTCCCCTTGAGCTCCTCCAGCCTCTGCCTGCAGCAGAGGTGCACCTGAAGATGCCACCGTGAGAACAGGCTTGATCTGCCTCAGAAGATTCTGTCCCCAAGTGCCACACTTTGCTTGTATCTGGATTCCACAGCAAAAGTTTAAGATTCTCAGTAGATTTTCATTCCCAGACATCAGACTTCTTTCTTGTTAATGTAGTTCGGAATATGTTTGAAGTGAGATGTGTCTACAAAGTGTACAAATCACGATTCAAATGAAAATGCCTTTAAAAAAAAACAATTATCAGGAAGATAAAAGCTGATAAATCCATGGAGTAAAATACTGCATTGCTGTCAGTGTTAAATATATATATATATATATATATAATTTTTTTAAACAAGAAAATAATGTGACTTCTGTATATCAATGGAGAGAATGTTTTGCCCTGAAGTTTCATAAATTCTGAAATTTTTCTCAGAAGGACATTCTGGGATTTTCTAACATTTCTGCTGTGATGTTGCCATGACCTAAGGAAAAAAAACACTATACT